>KB455232.1:65555-75734 GCA_000341325.1 Panagrellus redivivus | reverse complement strand
ACATGAAGTGCGAACAATCTATCTCCGCATTGCACCCCTGTGTTTTTGCGTTTTGGGGTGTGGTGGTGGTGCAGTTAGTTCTGTTGCTCGACTCGCTTCCCCCTCTCTCGTCGTCGCAGGGCCGACTCTTTTTCTCTAACTCACTCTCTCCGGTTTTCGGTGGTTATCTCTCGGCGGCCAGAGGCGCCCTGCCCTGGCTGCCATTGGTGAGGTCCTATGGGGTCGTTGCCGACGGCGACAGTTTGGTTCTGTGCTTCGGGAAGGTCGAAGACGTGGAGCACGGGTGGGAGAGCAGGCCCTTCGCCGTCGCTGCCGCAAGGCATGTACACGCCAGCCACGACGCACAAAGTGTAGCGTGTCTTACGAGAAAAAAAGGGAAGTGTTACGCTATGCACGTGCACTCGTTGAAATGGGGCTGCCATTAGCAAAGTGTACGTCGTGATGAGACCCTGTATCGACGTCGAAGCCATTGAACGCTCAAAAAGCGTGCACAGTCGGTTCAATGGCTGCCAAACGGCTCGGGGTGAGCTGCGCGAAAGGGACACACATGCATCTTTTTCATTAGTCTGGGTGACGGACAGACGTTTTTTGGCGCGCCGTTTTATTACAAAAATTAAAAATGTTAAAATTTTTAATTTCCGTTTTGATAATAATGCAATTACGAAAATAAATTTTGTCATAAAATCTTTAATTGACAGTTTTAACATGAAAGTAAGCGAAAAATTCAACGCATAAAATGATACCAAAAAGACGGCCTAATTTGGCCACGCGCTTTATCACCGACTGAACTCGTCTCTCCCTTCATAGCCGCTGGCAATGCCGTCCCACTAGCCCCACCCAAACTTCACAAAAACGCCACCGGCCCACTTTACAAAGCACTCAATTTTCTGGCGAAACGTTCCAAACCACAAGCTTGAGTCACGCTAGAAAAAAAGCTTCGATAAAACTTCGAATCGTTCTTTGAGCTTCTTTTCTGGCCACTTCCGTGCGATATCTCCCCGATTTCATTGCCCAATCGATTACGGATCACGTTCAACCCACTATCTTCAACTTAAACCTTAAAAATCCCGATTTTCAGCGCCATGTCGACACCATGCCGTCGACGTCTGATGCGTGACTTCAAAAAGCTCCAGGATGACCCGCCACCGGGGATCAGCGGTGCCCCCGGGGAGTCCAACATCCTCGTTTGGGAGGCTGTTATCGTCGGGCCGCCCGATACGCCATTTGAAGATGGAACTTTCAAGTTGAAGCTTGAATTTAGCGAGGAATACCCGAATAAGCCACCAACAGTGCGGTTTATCTCGAAAATGTTCCATCCAAATATCTACAATGATGGCAGTATCTGTTTGGACATTTTACAGGTGGGTTTTGGCCTTTTTGGAGATAAAAATATATAAAAAGTTTGGATTTCAAAATCGAATGTTCTAGAACCGCTGGTCGCCGACCTATGACGTCTCCGCAGTTTTGACGTCCGTGCAATCGCTTCTCGATGAGCCAAATCCGAATTCACCTGCCAATGCTGCCGCGGCGGAGATGTATCAGTCGAATCGGCGTGAATATGAGCGACGTGTCCAGGAAACGGTCGAGCTTTCATGGGTGGAGATCGGCGGTGAGGATGATGACGACGAAGAGAAGCCATCCGAAAGCGCCGATGCTTCGACCAATACTGACACGACAATAACATCGATTACGGCTGCTCCCGCTGAAAATGAAACTTCTCCCATCCCGACCCCAACTGTACAGCGCCCGATTCCAGTTTCGCCCCCAGATGGTGATAACTCGAATTCGTCGGTTACCACAGAGGAGTGATTCGACCCGGAAAATGCACAAATACAAAGTTTTCATTTCATTAATTGTCTTTAGTGGTTGTAATTGTAAATGAAGGCGGATTTGTTTCAAAATGGGTCGATTTCATGGAATTTCGAGAAGGTATTCAACGCCTGATATCGAAAGTTCGCGTTCTTTTGTAACACGAGCGCCGATAACGAAATCTGAGTCAGCGTGCATTCAGTTGATGTTTTCGTGAATGTTTATTGATCTATTACAAAGCTTGAAAGCACATTTAACACCGATAAAGCTCAAAAACACCGTTGAAAGCAGATGGGATCCAAAATCAAACCCTTTTCAATGCTCTGGACGAGTAGCATAGTACTCCTTCAGTTCTGGAACCGTGCGAATGCGCGCCAAATACTCCTTCAAGTCCGGGTACTCGTTCAGGAAGGTCGGATCGACTTGGTACAGCGACAAAAGGAACTCAGTCAGGACGAAATCAGCCCAAGTGACGCCGCTTTTGACGAGGAAACCGCTGTTGGCTTCTTTCAGGAGGTTTTGGAAGAGCGGGAGGTAGAGTTTGACGTTTTTGTCGAAGTGCTCGACTTTGAGGGACGCCTGGAGGGGAAATTTATATATAAAATTACACCGAAACCGCATGAAATCGATAAAATTTGAAAGAAAAACTCACAGCATCACCCTCGCGATACCCCTTGGCAACATAGAACCACGGAGCCACAGCAGCGTAGAAATCCTTCACGATATCCGCAGCGGCATCGACGTGGGCCTGCTCGAACTCATCCTTGCCAGCGAGACCGACGCGTTTGGCGATGAAGCGGTTGATAGCGTTCGATTCGACGATGATTTCGGAGCCGACCTTGAGATATGGGACCTTGCCGGTGGGGGTGGCTGTAAAAAGCGATAAAAGTGAAAATTTATATATAAAAATCTAAACTTACAGTCCTTGAGGGCAGGCCAATCCGCAGGCTTGATCCGGACGTCTTCAAAATCGATTTTTCCGTACTTCAGAAGCAGACGAGCCGTCTCCGCGATGCCACGGGTGTCGAAGTAGGTTAGCTGGATGGTGGACATGGCAAATTTGAAAGACTGAAATGACAGAAACTGAAGAGGGGAGCAAAACAACGCGGAAAAGACGTTTTTTATATATAATCGCACGTCCCTAGACTGGTGGTTTGGGCCAAAACAGACAAAAAGGCCCTGAAAAACACTCAAAAAACGAAAGTTGTTTTGAAACCGGCTTTGGCTAGACAAAATTAAAGCCCTTGGGGCCTAAAATTCTGTGTCTCACAACGAACTTTGGCCCCGAACATTCGAAGCTTCGAGAAAACCCCTTCCTGAAAGACGCGCATCACGGCGCGACCAAGGTGACCCATTTGCTGGACACACGGCCAATTTGGCGGCTGGTTTTTCCGCGCCATGGCTGTCCGCGCGTCAAGGGCGAAAAAAAAGGACCTTTTTGCTTCGCGGGCCGTCAATCTCAATAATGAGCGCCCGATTTCCTCCAATTTGGTCTCATTATAATCGCAAGATTCTTGGCAACAGATCAAGCAGAAGAAAACCCTAATCAAACAGTCAGCCTTTGTGATAATGACGTACAAAGCTGGGCCATTGCCGTTCTCACTTTTTTTGCATCGAAAAAACGCGCGCGCATGCTCTCTGTGCAATCGTGCGACTTGGGTGGTATTTTCCTCCGTTCCCCGCAAGCCCCCTTGTGGTCGCGCCGTGGCATGTCTACAGAGGACATTTCCCCTCTGGTCGGCCCGCAGAGATCGGCCCATCACCGGCAAGGTTCAACCTCCTTCTCGAAGCTCCGTTCCTCGGGTCCGCCTTCGATGGGGAACCCACATAAAAGCGCCATCATGAGCACTGATCGACACAATTCGGCTTGGTTGTCTACCTCCTCAACTTTCTATTTCTGTTTCAGTCTAATAATATTCATTAGCATATATGGATGCTAGCTTATTCTTTTCTGCTTTCTATTTTGCGGTTTTTTCGATGCGCACGCTGGGTTCACCGGGTTCGACAACGTTCGCGAATTCCGATCGTCATTTTCCCCTGCGCGCAGCAGCACAAAAAAAGTGCGAGCGACACTCATCCGAGTCACGTCTCGCTTCCCTAAAAAGCAGTTTTCCATTCATTTTTCGATGGTTTACATTTGCCTTTCCGTGATGTGATTTACAGCTCGAAGCTGTTCCATTGCGCTTTACAATGAGCTCAAGCGAGTTCTACTTTACATTGAAGGGTAGTGAACTTTGTGGCCGATGGCGACGAAAAGTCTGAGCCACTCCCCCTTTTTGCGTCGATCCCCGTCAGTCACCTTCGCGAAGGTTTGTGCTCTGGCGCCCTTTTTCATTGACACTGCCTCAGGTTCACTTTGCAACATTTCCCCTTCCCCAGTCGCACCCTTTCTTATCAGCTTTGTTCCATCTGCCAAAAAAGACGTTCTAGACTTGCCATTTTTGAAATAATCCCGCTGCCGGCTAACCCAGACTGAATCATCCCTTTTCGTAATGAAATGCAGGTGTTTCCCAACGTCATTTCCCCATCGTTTCCCTCCCAAAATGCATGTTCTTTTCCGACATTCTTTATCGTTCTTTTCGGTCGTCCCCCTCCAGCAATGAACGCTCAACCAAAAACTCAAAACCTCACCGCAGAGAGCAGCGCGCAGCGATTGCGCACTCTTTCGTCCAGACAGGCCCTCTCGGTCTCTGCGTTTTCCTCACTCTCTCGCTGGCGCTCTTTCCATTCCTGCCTAGCCCCGTGCGTCTGGGCGCGGACACACCCCACGCCCCGTTTATTCGCGAAGCTTCGCGTGTCGCAGAAAGTTCGCGAACTACGAGAGAAAGCTGGAAACGGGTGCGTTGGTATATCAGGCGGGGCGGTACGCAAGCTTCGTCTCATTCAGTGGTCGTCTGACGCGCTCTGTTCTATCGCTTTTTTCGGTCATATTTGGCAATTATCTGCCACAGCTGTCAGTCTAGGGGCCCTGAGGGTGCTTGATCATCTTCCTACCCAGGAAGTGGCTTTTTCCTATCTACTTTTTGCCTAGGGTCAAAAGTCTACCCGCGTTGAACTACCCCTCTCTCCCCGGTGCGTGTTCTTTCATCGTTCGCGATCTTTTTTCGACGTTTAGGCTGTAGGATTCTTTCCTAATTTCGATTCTTTTTCAGCGATTTAACCATGGCTAAAGCTAACGCTATCGGTATCGATCTCGGAACCACGTACTCGTGCGTCGGTGTCTTCCAGAACGGCAAGGTTGAAATCATTGCCAATGACCAGGGTGAGTAAAATTTTATATATTTTCGATTAATTTAAGCTTTCTAAAAGCTTCAAGCATATGACTGGTTACTTATTTCATCATTTTTAGGTAACCGTACTACTCCCTCTTACGTCGCCTTCACCGACTCTGAGCGTATCATCGGTGATGGTGCCAAGAACCAGGTCGCCATGAACCCCCACAACACCGTCTTCGACGCCAAGCGTCTCATCGGTCGCAAGTTCGATGATGCTGCCGTCCAGGCTGACATGAAGCACTGGCCCTTCAAGGTCATCTCAGCTGAAGGTGGCCGCCCCAAGGTCCAGGTTGAGTTCAAGGGTGAAGTCAAGGACTTCTTCCCCGAAGAGATCTCATCCATGGTTCTCACCAAGATGAAGGAAACCGCTGAAGCTTTCCTCGGATCCGTCGTCAAGGACGCCGTTGTCACCGTCCCCGCCTACTTCAACGACTCCCAGCGTCAGGCCACCAAGGATGCCGGTGTCATCGCTGGTTTGAACGTCCTCCGTATCATCAACGAGCCTACCGCTGCCGCCATCGCTTACGGTCTTGACAAGAAGGGCACTGGCGAGCGCAACGTCCTCATCTTCGATTTGGGAGGTGGTACCTTCGATGTCTCCATCCTTACCATCGAAGACGGTATCTTCGAGGTCAAGTCCACCGCTGGTGACACCCATCTTGGTGGTGAAGATTTCGACAACCGCATGGTCAACCACTTCGTCGCTGAATTCAAGCGCAAGCACAAGAAGGACCTCGCTTCCAACCCCCGTGCTCTCCGTCGTCTCCGCACTGCTTGCGAACGCGCCAAGCGTACCCTCTCCAGCTCTGCCCAGGCCAGCATTGAAATCGACTCGCTCTTCGATGGCATCGACTTCTACACCAGCATCACCCGTGCCCGCTTCGAAGAACTTTGCTCTGACTTGTTCCGTAACACCATGGACCCCGTCGAGAAGGCTCTCCGTGACGCCAAGATGGACAAGGCTCAGGTTCACGACATCGTCCTCGTCGGTGGCTCCACCCGTATCCCCAAGGTCCAGAAGCTCCTCTCCGAGTTCTTCTCCGGCAAGGAACTTAACAAGTCTATCAACCCCGATGAGGCCGTCGCCTACGGTGCCGCCGTCCAGGCCGCTATCCTTTCCGGTGACAAATCCGAAAACGTCCAGGACTTGCTTCTTCTCGATGTTGCCCCGCTTTCCCTCGGTATCGAGACCGCTGGCGGTGTCATGACCCCCATCATCAAGCGTAACACCACCGTCCCCACCAAGACTTCTCAGACCTTCACCACCTACGCCGACAACCAGCCCGGTGTCTTGATCCAGGTTTGTTACTTTTTGCTCTCTCATGTTTGAACGATTCTAACTTTGTCTTTTCTTCAGGTCTACGAAGGTGAACGCGCCATGACCAAGGACAACAACTTGCTTGGCAAGTTCGAACTCAGCGGCATCCCCCCGGCTCCCCGTGGTGTCCCTCAAATCGAGGTTACCTTCGATGTTGACGCCAACGGTATCCTCACCGTTTCCGCCCAGGACAAGTCTACCGGCAAGAAGAACAACATTACCATCACCAACGACAAGGGCCGTCTCTCCAAGGAAGAAATCGAGCGCATGGTCAACGAAGCCGAGAAGTACAAGGGTGAAGATGAAGCCCAACGTGAACGTGTTGCTGCCAAGAACGGTCTTGAGAGCTACTGCTTCAACATGAAGCAGACCCTCGATGACGAAAAGCTGAAGGACAAGATCTCAGAAGACGACCGCAAGAAGATCAACGAGAAGTGCGATGAAGCCCTTGCCTGGCTCGATGCCAACCAGACCGCTGAAAAGGAAGAGTTCGAACACCACCAAAAGGAAGTTGAAGGTGTCTGTGCCCCGATCATCACCAAGCTCTACCAGGCAGCTGGTGGCGCTCCCGGTGGTTTCCCTGGTGCTGGCGGCGCTCCCGGTGGTGCCCCTGGTGCCGGTGGCCCTGGCGGTCCTACCATCGAAGAGGTCGACTAATTCGGAACATTCTGTTCATTTGTATGACCGATCTCGTATGGTTGTTTTGTCTTTGATTTTATCCTCTTTTTGTAATAATCGGCAATTTTTTTCATTGTTTAAATTATTCGCCTGGAAAATAAATAAAATTTATTAATACTTATAAATCGATCTGTGTACAGAAACAACTACTGGGAATGGGGTGGGTTGAGAGGGGATTCTAGAGTTGATGTTGTTTGGTGTAAGGGCTGTTGCCTTGGTATATGCGACGAAGCATCGAATGAATGTCGGCGAGGATGCCCTGTTCTTCGGAAGAGGTCTTGGGCGTCGTTTCTTCGATGGCTTCAGTGGTGGTTGTGGGAGATTCAGTCGACGTTGAGGGTTCTTCGGTCGTTGTCGTGGTGGTGGTGGCTTCTGGAGCTGCTGATACTGTAGTTTCTTGGGCAGTGGTTGGAGATGGTGATGCGGTAGATGTTGAAGTCACATTTAGCAATGTATTGGTTTCGACGGTTGTCGTTGGAGCATCCGTGGTCGTTGTAGCTTCTTCAGTGGTGGTTTCGTTGACATTTGGCCCGCTTTCGACAATTTTGACAATTTCAGTGGTATTAGCCTTCGTGATTACCACCAATTCACCCTTGTGCAGACCCGAACCTGTCACATTACTCGATACCGTAGCGGCCACCGTAGTCGTGGCATTAGTCGCCACCGGAGCGGCACAGCAACCCGCAATCATGAATCCGACGCCCAAAATGATAGAAACAAGCTTATTACAGGTCATTTTGAACCAACAAAATCTCAAACACAACACAGAAATGAACCAAAAACGCAAGCAAGTCGATTGACTGATGACCAGCATGCCCTGAGGCGTCATATATATCCATTTTGGTCAAGCCACGACGTTGCAGCTGGTCAAATAAACAACCGATTCTATCGAAAGTGCAAACACGAGGACATGGATATAGCTATAGCCTCGGGCGGTTTAGCCCTTTTTGGGGAACCGTTTCAAATTATATGTTAATTCAGGGGTGAAAGGGGGACAAAAACGGGCGCGGGAATGCGGGCGACATGGAATTCGGGGACAGCTGATACGACTGAGAACGTCGATGGGAAATCCAGATTTCGGTCTTTCTGGACCAGCCTTTCCCTACGAAGCCCCCATCGTCGGTAATCAGAGTGATATGGCGAATATGTGGGATAATGAGGACATTGGGGCGGTGCTGTTGAGCGGTGTGTTTCCGATTTATGTTTGATGTTGTTTAAGATGGTTAATTCCAGCCGATGTCGAGGGAGAATCCGACAATATCACCTCGGCTATGCGGTGTGTCGAGCTACCGTACCATTATCGGCTGAAGAAAACTTCACTTTTGAAAAGTTACGCGTTTCGGCTGCCGCTGGTATTGTTGCTGATCGAAATATTGATCATCATTGTGCTACGATCAGTGATTGCGGTCATCACGTATCGACGGAGATTGGTCAAAATTTTCGTTGCGACAGCGACGCCGATTCTGAATGAGCACTATTATGACAATCCGCCAGTGTATCCGACGACGGTGTCAACCATGCAACCACCAGGGGCTTCTGTGGTCAAAACGACCCAGGCTACGCATCAATCGACGGATCTGAAGTCAGCTGAACCACGATCAGCAGCTCAACCGTCATCTAACGGGGGGAAGGATAATCCGTCATGATTTAGCTTTTGAATTTTTGCATAAATTTTTGATTCTTTATGCTTTTTTGGGGTCCCTGTTCAGATCCAATCGATATCTTATTAATTTTTGTCGATAGCATGTCTGACGAAGACACGACAGATGGCGTTTGCTACACTCTCGATGAAGACAACAGGGCTGAGGTAAGCCTTTTCACATCAGTAAGCCATCAAAAAGCACATTTCCAGATCACCCCCATCATCCTAGCCATCCTACTCCTCGTCCTACTGTTTTTCACCCTCATCTTCCGCATCGTAATCGGTGTCCTGAAGATCCTTCGCTACAAACGCAAAATCTACCTCGCTGCCAGCCGACCCGTTTTGGATACTTCCTATTTCGATGGATGTCCTCCCTATGCCAAAACACAGCCGGAACCTACGGCTTCAGAGCCCAGTACTAATAATTGAATAAATTGGGCTGTAAATAGTACCGTGTCTGCAAAAACCTTCAAAATTTCTAGCCAAAAAGTACAAAACGCAACAGAAACTTGTAATTTGCAACTTGTGAAATGAAAACTGCTATGTCTTAATGAGTCAAGCCGGAAACGGCTAAACGAGTGCCTCTCTTGGCTTCTTCACCCTTAAGCCAAGTTCAGAAAAAGTAGGAGGTCCCCTTCCACTGCTAAACTTGGCCTATGCCCTGTGTGAAACCGAAATATCCCTGTCACAAAAAAGGCAGATAATACAAACTTTTAATAAATAATAATTTTATTGAAGGCACAACCAAAAAAACAATAATAATAAATTTACCACACGAAACTAATAAAAAGAAAAAATCAAGAGGAAAAATACGACCCGGAAAAAGGTAAAAATCTTCGGCATTTTACTTGAAAGTTGGAAGCAAATCCATTTGCATGGCCAGAACCTGGAGTTGGATGAGGACTTCTGGTGGTGGGATGACTTGAACCGTCTCAAACGTCGGAGGCGGAGCGTCATGTGGCCACTTCGGAATGGCGGCCGGCTCCGGTGCAGGCGTCGGAGCTAAGATGGAGCTGATAGAGAACGGCAGAGCTGGGGCCTTGGGCTCATCTTTCGTCACTGGTGGCAATGTGGGATTCGGCGGGGCCGCGGGCGTCTGGAGCAGTGCGTCGACGGTGAAGTTGACGGAATCTTTGGCGGCAGTGGTGGCGACTGGATCGGCCATGGCGACATCAGGTTCTGGCATTGGGGCTGGTGTTGAGAACGATGGCATCTGTTGAGGTGCCATCACCTCGTCGTTGAATCGGATGTTCTGCGGAAGGCAGGAACCCGTCTTCTCAAAGTTGCGGACGATCTTCGAGATGACGCCGTGGCTCAGCTTCAAGTCTCTGGCGATGCTGGTAACTCTGAAACGGACAAGGTTGTGAATGTTCAAAACAAAAGCATCCTATTAAACTCACTTTTGACCTTCGAGGTGCCGCTGCACAATTTCGATTCGAATAGGCATGGGTAGCGAT
>KB455232.1:31521-49045 GCA_000341325.1 Panagrellus redivivus | reverse complement strand
CACTATTGGCAAAGGGGGGACCGATTAAAATGTCGAGGACTTCTAACTGATCGTTACAACAGCTTGATCGAGTTTTGGCAGTTACAATGCCGCGTTGAATAAAACCAAAACCTATGGCGTCCACTACCATAGTATGACTGCAACACGTCATCATGAACGACGTAAATTTTGGTAAAAAAAGTAGAATTTTGCCGAATATCGCCAATTTTACAGTTAAAACGCCAAACTCAACGAATTTGTAACACTCAGACCTTACTGAACATGATGCAAATGCAAAACTTTGCAAACTTTTGGAATTTCGTGGAATTCCGCGGAATTCCGCCAGTTTTCCACGGAATTCTGGTGATTTTGATCGCAGTGTGACACGAACAACGCTGTTCTGTGCAAAAACAACTCCGGCCACATTCAGTTTCTCGATGTCAAGTGCAATCCTTAGCAAAACAGTGAAATTTCGTCGATAAATGCCCCTTTTTGAAGGAATTTTGGTAATCCTGAGCGGAATTTCCCATTTGCAATGCTCAAATCAACTAGATTTCAGCTTCATAAAACCTCACAGAGAATTGTAATTTCGTTGAAAAAATGAAATTTGATGACATTACGCTATTTCCGCAACCATTTTGGCAGTCTCAACGCCATTTTCAGTAAAATCAATGTTTCTGGCATTCACTGACAATGCATCGGTAGATTTCGTGACTAAAATAACCTGTTTGGCAAATTCAGGATCTATTATTGCCAATTTAGCAGCATGTGCGCCAAATTTAAGAAAGGTTGATATTCATTAGTTTGCGTAGATATTTTGGTTTTTAAATTATAGTTTATTCGCTCAAACAAAATTAAAACACAACAAATCAGTTGGCAAAGATACAAAACGCATCGGAAAAAGGAGATATCCGTACAAAAAAAAACAATTACAAAAGCCGTACTGTAAATGAAAGCTCATACCAATGAGATACAATGACAGAGGAAAAACAGTTACAAAAAATCCGTATTGCACACCGACGAAGATCAGGTACATGCAAAAGAGGGAAGAGGTTTAACAAAAAGACAACCATTAAAAAAAAGTTTAGGAGGTGGTGAGGGAAAGGAGCGAATAAACGTGGGGGTAATGCCATTAGGCCCAGAACTTCTTGTCATTGATGGAGACAGCAAGACGTTCATTGTGACGGTCGAGGGACTTCTGGGCGAGTGCCTTTTCCTCTTCTTGCGTGTATTCACGCTGGTATTCGCGGTCGCCGCCGGCAAGAGAACCAGTGTTCGAGGCAAACTTCCAGTTGTTCAAGCCACGAAGGGCCAGGTCGGAAGCCGAGCGGAGCGGGTCGGGCAGAGCAATCGGAGCCGTGACGATTTCGTGCTGGTAGCAGAGGGCGTTGCTGAGATGCTCGAGCTGTTGGATGGTGAAGCTGTCGCGGACGGACTCGAAGATGACCGTGCCGACGATGGGCTTGGCGGTGCCCTGAAATGAATACAATAACTGCTGTTCCAACTATCGAAAAGGTAGAAACATACCAAAAGAGCGCGATGGGCAATCATGATGAACTCCTTGAAGCGCGGATTGGTGACAGTCGAGTTGATGGACGTGCCAGGGGTCACGTTCTGAGCCGGAGCAGGCGCACTCGGATTCATCGTGTCCATGGCTTCGCGAGCCTGGAAGAGGCGGTGGTTCGATTTGCGCTGGACAACGACCATCGTGACGGCGAGCTGCGGGTTGACGGCATGAACATGGCGCATGATGTTGGCGCACTCCTTCTGGGCGACATCGGCGAAAGCACCCTCGGAGATGCCGGAACGGTAGATGAGAAGACGAGTAGCGTGCTTGCCAGACTTGAGGTGGAACTGACGGAGAGCGTTCTGGACGAACTCGGGCAATTTCGGATGGTCAATGACAGTCGTGCCGCGAGGGATGAAGAAGTAGTCACCATTGGCGACGCATCCAGTGTCATCATGGGTATGGGCGATGCCGACAGTGGTTGGCTCCGGATTCTCAGCGTTGAGCATACGATCAGCGCGCTGCATGGCGGCGGGGTGCGACATTTCGATGCCGATGACGCAGGTGGTGGTGAGGGCGCTCTTGCTGAAAAGGGAAACGATTATCAATAGAAAAACGGAAGAAAACGACCAAAACCTACATCAAGTCACAACGCATACGGTTAGCAACCTCCGGGTTCGTCGCGACGGCATAGTTCTGACCACCAGCCTTGAGGTTCATCTTGTGGATAATGTTGCCCATCGTGTCACGGCCCTTGCTCATCGACTGCATCTTGACCTGCTGGGTGCAGACCTTGGTCGAGATTTCGCTGTACTTGATGGCCTGATGGAGCTCCTTCGAATCGCACAGGAACATGAGGTAGTCGAAGCCCTGACGGATGACATCATTGATGAAGTTGACGATTCCGTCCGAATCATTGGTGCTCGAGCGGAGGTCCTTGATTTCATGGCTGCGGATCTTCAGACCGCGTTGATCAGCCATCTGGACCAAATCGCCGATCCAACGACGCTCATCGACCTGGCAACGACCACCAATGATGACAGCGAGACGCTCAATCGTAGCACCGCGAAGGTACATGGCGCTGTCCTGACGCCAGCCACCATTCTTCAGCTTCATGATGCCGTTAGCGTAGACAATGGCGGGCTTGGGAAGCTCCTGGCCGTCGACTTCGATGCGCGGGTTGACGATGCGGATGCCGCTGTTCTTCAGGAAGGGGTTGGAGTTGTTGAAACCGGCTTCGGGGCCCTGGTCGTCGATCTCACGGAGCAGCTCAACGGGACGCATCTGGCAGGCGCGGATCATGTTCTGGTCGAGTTCCGACGACATGCGAGTCTTGGCAAGGCGCTGGCCGTCAATGATGTCAAGGAACTCCATCGGGATGTAGCTGCCGCGCTTCTCGACGCACAGGTAGCGAGGGAACTCGAGGGGCCGGTTGTAGCGACGGTGAAAGTACTCGGCGACGGTGATGGTGGCGCCTTCGTACTCGAACGTGATCCTGGAAGAAAGAAATTGATAAGAAGTTCTACATTTTGGTAGTTGAAACTCACTGATCAGCCGACTGGTCAGTCAAACCCGAAATCGAGAAGCTGCGGTTGTTCGGCATGTGATTGGTGCGCACGAAGATGCCCTTGATCAGCTTCATGATGTCCTTCTTGCAGCGAGGCGATTCCAAATCGCGCGACGGAACACGTTCTTCAGCCAAGAAGTCCAGCAACTTGCGAGGGGCGTAGAAGCACGACTTCTTCGCATCGAGCTGGAGGACGATGCCATTGGCCGTGTTGCGGACACACTTTGAAAGGCCGCTCTTCAAGGTGTAGTTGCGGTTCATGATTTCCTTCCGGGAGGCCTTGAAGTAGATCTTGTTGGCGAAGACCCAGTAGGCGTCATTGCGGTAGGGCAGTTGGTCGAAGAGGATGTCGAGGTACTGCAGGATCGGGCGAAGGACGGTGTCAGGCTGACCAATGGCAGTCGAGGGCTCGATCTTGCCGGCCTTAACGAGGCGGATCTGGACCTTGCGGAACTGGCAGATGAAGCCACGGGCCTCGTAGGGGAGGTCGCGCTGAAATTGAAAGGTTGAAAGAGGAAAAATGGCAAGAAGTGATGAAAACGAACCGTGGTGACTTCGAAAAGACGCTCATCTACATCGGCACAGACATCGACATCGCTGTAGAAGAGGCAGCTACGATCATAGACGTAGAGGTGCTTGTGGTTCTGGTTCTCATCAACCTCATCGGACTTGAAGATGCTCGGGTTTTCCTTTAACATCTTGATGAAGATTTCATTGAGTGCGCTGTACTTGGCATTGCGGGCGCCGCTGAAACGAATTCAATGATTATTCGACCCAAAATATATATAAAAACCAAAACTTACTCGTTATCAGGGACCTTGAAGATCTCGACACCCTCTTCATTCTCCTCCTTGCACTTGAAGCCCCTCAATTTCAGCTCATATTGAAAGACTGCCTTGGCACGGGTAAGGTTAAGCAACGTCGAGTTGACTTGGATCTTCTTGCGGTTGAAGACTTCGATGTTCGGGGGCAAGTTGGCCTGGACCGGAGCCATGATGGGCCGAGGATCGAAGGTATGGTCGCCGCCGCCGCCACGACCTCCACCACCACGCCCTCCACGTCCGCCGCCACCACCACGACCATAGGGAGTGTAGCCGCCGCCGCCACGATCACCACCATGACGATCGCCATAGCCACCGCGGTCGCCGTAGCCGCCACGATCACGGTCACCACCGTAGCGACGATCGCCTCCACGATCACCGCCGTAGCTGCGATCACTGCGACCGGAATAGTCACTGCGGAATGAGTCGTTCCGGCGCATCGTCTGGAAGGGGATTCACTGTCGAATGACGATGAAAATGAGGAGTGAAGCGCAGAGATTTGTCCGCGGATCGAAAAGAAATGAAAATGACGGGGTTTTCAACGGTTTTTGTACGGAAAATGAGTGGAATTAGCATGAAATTGCTTTGATATGCAAATTGATGGGACATGGGAAAGGGTAGAAGGTGAAAAAGTGGAAAAATGATGATAAAAAGGTCAGATAAGACCGAGACAGCACTCAAAATGAGCGAAAACGAGACAAATGAAATCGAACAATGACCTAATCGACTGCACGAAACCGTCCGTCGCTGCTTTTTCGCGCCAACCCTGAAAATCAGGCAACTCCGCGCGAGTCCCCAGAGCCTGGAGCGAGCGCATTGCCGTCGGTGACACACAGAGCCAGACGACTTCCGACGGCAAACTGTCTGCGCATTGCTGGCAGCGTTCCCATACCGCGAGTGAGGAATGAATGGGCGGGTCTACGTGCAGTTTCGTTATGGGAGTTGCGACGTGCGCGCGAAATCGACTGCATGAAATCGGACTGTTTCGAACTCGCACGAAATACCAATCCGTGGTTCAATCATCACTTTATTTACTTTTTTACCGATAAAGAAATGCGATTTTAAACAAAACTAGCGCTACTAATAACAACTGTTGGTTGATTTAAACGTTTATCAAGCACAAAAATGGAAACCCGTTCAATAATGAAATGTAAAATTCAAATTGGAAAGGAAAAGGGTGAAATCGAAATCAAAATCATCTAACAGAGACACTCGTCGAGGCAGATCTCTTCGGCAGTCGTGTCTGTGGGTGCATATGAGAATGAGGTTGCTGTGTCGGTGGCAATGATGGCCTGGGAATCGATGCTTCGCTCTGTTGTTTATCAAGTGCTCGCTGGGCATCTCGCTCGGCCAAATGCGCGTTGATTCGATCCGTGATCGGGGCCGTGTCATGCAGGACGATTGGCAGGAGGACCAGAGCATGCACGACACCGATGACAAGGACGAGGAAGATGGTTTTGAAGAAGACCAGAATCATGTAGGATTGGATCAACGAGAGGACCATTGTGCCGAGGATGGTTGATAGGGAGCCGTGGACCACTGAAAATGCGGTTTTAGATCATTTTGGATTTGAATTGAAACAAATTGACCCCAGGTAGAAAAAGTCATGCCGATTGTGGGCCACAATTTGCTTTTTTTCGGGCAATTTCGTTTCCATGCCCCTCCAGCGTACTTATTATTGATCGATTACCACTTTTCACAAATCCCAAGTTTCAAAAGAACCCACCAGGCCAAGCCAACTTCTCCATCGCATCAATACACCTCTCCCTCGGCGTCAAATTCTCCGCATTCGACACAAATCCATAAGTCACATGCGCGCTGAATTCAATTGAAAATCCAATCGACAAGATCAATGTTATCATGCTTATCGGATCCAACTTCACGCCCCACAGTGACAAGAATCCAATGACCCCCAAATCGATCGTAATAATCGCCACCGTGATCCAAAAAGTGCAGATCGGGTTCGGAATGAACAGCAACGCGATAACCACCATGCACAGAATTGCCAGGGAATCATTCTGGAGCGTGTTCGGAAGAATCACATTCAACTGATCCGCGATCGGTCGACTTTGCTGATAGGTGATGATGCCCAGATCCGGGTGCCGAGCCGCAATGTTTCTCAACTCTTGTGTCACCCTGACCAAATCCGTGGGCGTGTTGAATTCCGTGACGCCGATGCGGAACCGGAAGGACTTCAAAACCAGTGCATCGAGGTCGTTTTCGTTTTCCCAGACGAAATCTTGGGACCATAGTTTGTAAAATGCGAATAGCTGGGACCATTCATAGACGCCACGGACCCATGAAAAGTGGTCATCCGTTAGAAAGGCGCCAGTTTGGTTACTGTATTTTGCATATTCTCGGGTCCAGGCCTGCGTTGCTTTCGGGCCGATACTGTACTCCACCGCTTCAAACTCCTGAATGACAGATTCTATCCATTCACGATTCCGAGGTTCAGTCATGTTGGGGGCTTTGACAATGGCAATTTCGATTTGGTCTCCGCCATGGAAAAGCTCAATTTCAACATTAAGGGTGCGGACTAGGGGGTCTGTTTTGAGTAAAAGTTTGTCATAATCAAGACCCTGCTCCATAGTAACGAGGCCATAGATAGAAAGACCAATATAGATTATGAAAAGGACGAAGATTACGGATTTGGTGCGCCAATCGAGGAGCCAGTTTACGTAATAGCGTCTGAAAATCCGATTTTATGGGTTAATCTTGGCTTCTTGAAAGGTATAAGTGGCTACAGTACCTGAAAAACTGTCCCATAAACCCATGGCTCTTACTAGCCAAGTTAATCTCTTCAGTGGATGAATCTTTGCTAGTTGAAGGGGTGCCATAATGGCTGGGTTGTTGGTAGGCTCCGTGTTCGTCGACGACATAACGGGCTAAAGATGCAAAATTTATCGAAATTTGCAGAAAAATGGTGGTAAAAACGTACTCAATTTGTCAACAGCCCGTTTCTGACTACTCTTCAATGCCTTATCTGCCGACACCACGTGAATTCTTGCCGTGGAGGAGCTCGTACTCGCCGGTAATGACGTCGTTTCGCCTCCAGCACCGTAGTAATCATTGGCTGTAAGGCATGGCACGCACGCATTTCGGCCTTCAAATTGGTGCTTTGCTGATAGGACCATCAGAGCCGCGAAGAATGTCACCTGGAAATGTTGATTTAGACTATTCAAAATTGAAAATTGTCAAGTTTTGGCCAACCTGATAAAGAAAAGTGAAAAACATGCAAGCTGATGTCATCATACAGAACCCTCTAACAGCCAAAATATCCGTCCAGCAACCGATAGCAAACGAAAACACATCAGTAATAGACGTGATAAAGATGGCTACACTGGCTTCTGACATCGCTTCGGCCATTCGCTTTTTCAAAACTTCCTTCGATTTGCCAGGGTATTCGAGTTCAGTGTTGTGCCAAGCGGCGACTGTGATGAACATGTCGTCGACGCCGATGGCTGAACATCAATTTGATAAAATTGAGTTTGAATTTTAGTTTTGTGAACTTACAAAGGACCAAGAAAGGCGCTACGAGCACAATTTCAGCGAAAAAGCATCCACACCATAGCAAAAGTCCAATTCCAGACACTATCGCCATGCCAGATGACAACACGCCGCCCAGGGCGAGGATGGGTTTTGATCGGAGCCAGTCAATGTGGACTAAAATGACGTCAAATGAGATTATCAGTCGATGAAAATGCCAAAAAGTGCCACTAACCCGGTGAAACACC
Source organism: Panagrellus redivivus (assembly GCA_000341325.1). Lineage (NCBI taxonomy): Eukaryota > Metazoa > Nematoda > Chromadorea > Rhabditida > Panagrolaimidae > Panagrellus > Panagrellus redivivus. The sequence goes on along the minus strand of KB455232.1, from coordinate 41,437 downwards.
CCCCTTTTGAAACCCAAACACCCATTTCATCGAGTAAACCATCGTAAAAACGATCAATACCACCACCGTAACCACAAAATACGGCTTCAATCGATTGGCATTATTCGTTAAACCTTGATCGAATATCCTTGAATGCTTCGGATGCACTTCAAGCAACGAATTATTCCCCCACTTTTCAGCGATGAATTTCAATGCGGCGTCTTCGTATTCCGTCGACATTTGATCGAATTCCGGGCTGTCGAATCGGAAAAAGTACCACAACCTCATGGCTTTTGCCACTTTGATGGAATCGTTTTTGAATGTTTCAACTCCGCCGACGTTGAAAGCCAAATAGATCGGGCTCCCCTTCGTGTTTGCCCTTGGATAAGTGATTCCGATTCCATGGGATTCGAATTCTTGCCGATTTCGGAGAAGTTTGATGATTCCAGTCTGACGATAGCATTCACCATACCAGTTTAGGCACAAATCTTGGAAAGTCACCGATTCATTGAATTTCGCGGTGTTGTTAGTCCGCCAGGCATGCTTCATCGGGATGGTTAACGCTTCTGGGATGGACGCTTCAAGTTTTTCGATCTCGTTGAGGTATTTGGGTTCAAGGATGTTAGGATAGGTGTGCGTGCCTTTGCCTTCGGTTTCATGGCCATTCACAACGAGATAGACGAAGCGGTTCCATTCGAAAGTGCGTTCCGGGAGGAATTCGTTAGTTCGGATTGGCCACATCTGCAAGAATTTCGATTTTATTTATTTAAAATGCCAAGAAATCAAAAAAAATTGGGCCAGAAAAAAGCCTAAACCTCTCTCAAAAGCCGCTCTTCCGTCCAAACCGGCGCCGAAATAGGCGTATAAAGCCGTTTTGCATCAAGTAAAGTCAGCTCTCCAATCCATACAAAACCAATGCTAAGAAATCCGGTCAACAGAATAGGTAATATTATGAATAGCCAATAGAAGTCGACTAGGTATTCGCGTGTGAACCATGCGAAAAGGCGCATAAGGGGCTTGTCCAGTGTTGGGATATGGCATCGCATCCTGGAAATTTACCCTTTTTCAAACAAAATGCAACTTTAAATGTTAACCGACATCACTTTCGTCAAAAAAAATGTTTATAAAGAAGGGCACTGAACATCGGAAAACGTCAAAAACCACGTTTAAGAGGAAGATGTGGTGGTCACTCGAATGAAAAAACACTCTAAATCTTTTCTATGTAGTCTCGTAAAAGTTCAAATTACTTAAGAACCTATACAAAAAAGTTTATTCCAACCTTCAGACAACCTTGGCACCGAACTAAGCCCCCCATCAATCCCCTCGCCAAAGACGGATACAAAGAGAAAAGCTAATTGCAGGGGTCGATAACACACATGCCCCCATGCGTGTGTCACCAAACTTTTGATGACACCCCTATCGCTCTATCCCTTAAGCCGGTGATAATCGCGGTGTTTCGGCGAAGAAAGTTTTTTCGACTTCCTTCAGTTTCTCGGGGATGGGCACCGATTCCCGTCGCGCAACTCGTTTGCAGAAGACTGAAGACGAGGCGGAACAGACCCATCGAAAAACGTGAATGACACTTTTGAGTTGGTTGATGGCGGACAGGGGATCAGAAGCATCGGGGAAAAGAAAGAAGCAATTGCGTGAAGAGGGGGACCTGTTTTTCAGGGGTGAATGCATACATAAAGTCATTTGAAAATGAAAATGATGCCGACAAGGCAAGGCAAAGCTTAGTCGTTGTAGTTATTCTGGGGTTTGGGCTTTGATTTATGTTTTGGAATCGAGGCGGGTGACTAATTGGTGGGATTTTGGAAAGCCAAAGTGTAAAGTGTATCTTTTTGGAAGCGCTGAAAGCAAAGAATGGGAAGATATATGTTGCAGCGATAAGGTAAAAGGCTTTTAACGCTTTTTGTGGCTTTGCGCAATCCGATCGGAATCCGATTGCCGAGGGAAATGGCAGATACTATGAGGAAAAAACTGAAACTGGCTTCGGTTGGAAAGAGCGACATGTGTCTGTAGTCTGCAGGCTGGATCATTAGTCAAAGTGGGGAGAGTCCGTTCTTCGGTATAGGCATACATAATAACCGTCCATGGATGGGTAGATGGGTACAGGCATCGATCGGGGAAAAGGTAGACTGACGACTGACGTAAATATGCCCCTGCCTGACTGCCTAGGGCCATGGACAAGCCCACAATCAAACATCAAGTGAACTTCAAACTTGAACCATCTGGCAGGTGTGATTTACTGCAAAGATCGACACCAACCACATTGGAATGCACTCCTACAGTAACCCAACTACTATCACTACTCCCAAACCTTAAAACTTAACAGTCTACAAATGGCAAAGACAGTTATTTATGTCTTTTTCCCAATCTAACGTGTAAAAACAACCGATAAAAACCCCCTGTGGGTTCCTCCGCGCAGCCCCAACTTGGCCAGAAGGCTGATGCCCATCAAAATGACAGTCATTGCCAGGCTCTGGAACACTCCACATCTGACGTACAAAGCGTTGTTGTGTTTTTTTGTTATTGTTGCCCCATCGCTTTTGTCGAACGAAGTTGACATGTTCTTACGTAGCATGCATGCATACAGGGTACTCAATGTTGCGCAGAGGGCCTTAACAAGCGTCACACGTGGTATGGAATGTGGAAAAGGTTTAGTGGAATCAGTGATTTCAGACTTTTAGAAAGAAGACTATGTTTAAGTGTCATATTGAGTTCACTGGGTAGGCAAAACTTTCCAAAAGTCTGTCAAAAAGTTGACTTTGGAGCGTCAGTGATTATTTATGTTATGTCTTTGTAGTTTCGATAGTGTCAGAAGAGGTCATAGAAGTATCAGGAACAAAAATTATAGTGATTTATGGTGGTTACGTTGACATTGACAGACAAAGGTTTCACAAAAGTGTGCAAATTGGGCATAAATGACGTAAAAATGGCATAACAAAGTCAAAAAATGTTAAAACAACATCATCCCCGCATCCGAAAAACATGTTCAAACATCTTCTGAACTTTCTCCCCTCCCCCCGAAAGCACAGTCCTCCATGATCCGGATTCCTGTCTAGTGAACCGATGCCAATAGGCGTGAAATTAAATCGTTTTGTGTGCCTGCGCCCCCTGTCTTCGCTCACTTTTTTAATGCTTTTTCGCTTTTTCGATTCATGATGTGGTTTTGCTCCCCCTTCCCTCCTTCTGGAGGTGCGTACCATCGATGATTTCTTTGATCGCGACGCATCGGCGCATTCGCCAATCGTCAATGCAACCTTTGTCGTGGCTGTAGCGTCTAATCCGCCTGAAGGTGGAGGCACAGGCGAACGACATCCGTCACTTTCCATCATTGTCGATGTCGAAAAGCTTTCTTTTTTTGTTCGCGGAAGTTAGGGGGAGGGAGGGATGAGGAAGACTGTCTTCGGTCTTCATACTGTCATCACGTTGATGACTTTTCTCTCCCTTCTTGGGCTTAGTGAATCCGGTCTTACTTGCGTACATGCATTTGGAGAAGAAAAAAGGTGTTGCGGAGAAGTGATGGGGCGACATTGGCAATGGATAGATGTGCATATTGAGTGATTTTAATGAATAAAATTAATGGTAATGGGATTTTTAGTTTGATTTGAAAAGAACTTGAAACATATTGCGATATTGAATGCAAAAATTTATCAAATTAAAGTTCTCTACCGCAGCAATAAACATTAAAAACAGAATTTACAGTTCATAAGAAATAAGTTAGAAATTTGTAATTAAAAAATCCGCCATTTCAAATTTCCCGCTCAATACGCACACCCATCCCTTCCCGTTAGGACGTGCTTGGCAAAACGCGACCAATCCGGTCAGCTACGAACGAACGCAAAGAACATCGATGATGCCTCGAGCAAGCAATCATCGCTTTAGAAATCGCATTTTTTCGCTAATCATTCCCGTTTTTTGATCTCCGACGTGTTCCTAACTTATCCCCCGTGCCACCCCGACCTTTCTAATCATATCCGGACTCCTTTCGACTTTGAAAAACGCCCCAATTTCCAGGGTTCCCGACATGTCAGAAGTAGCACCGAAGTCCGCTGCGCCCGAGGCTGCATTGCCTCCGCAGCCCGATGACTACTTCAAGAATCATCCGGGATCCTATGAAGAGCTTCACAGAAAATGTCGTGACATTTTCCCCATGTGCTTTGAGGGTGCCAAGCTTATGGTCCAAAAGGGGCTCAGTTCTCATTTTCAAGTGAGTTTTTATATATTTTTCAGCTTTTTTGGGACTGGGCCAGCAAAACATTGTTGTTAGAGTTGTTTGACATGATGACGGGTTCATTGTTGTTGTTTTCCAGGTCGCACACACCGTGAGCATCTCGTCAGCTAACACAGGGTATCGTTTCGGCACGACGTACATCGGATCCAAGGAATATGGCCCCGGGGAGAGCTACCCGGTCATGCTTGCCGATACCGATGGCTCGGGTAACACGTCGGCCACGGTCTTGCATCAGTTTGGAAAGCATTATCGCCTCAAGTTCCAGGGACAAACGCAGGTATGTTTTTTCGCGAATTTTATTGGAAATTTTTATAAAATTGCATCATTTTTTCAGCAAGGTAAGATTGCCGCCGCTCAGACGACAATTGAGCGCCGAGGACGCTTGACTTCGGTCGCCTTGATGCTCGGAAATACTGATTTGGTCAATGGTAGCGGTATTGCTGTCGGACATCTCCTTCGTCGTGTCACGGAGCGTTTGGATCTAGGCGCAGAGTTGGTGTATCAGTATGATAAGAAGCAGATTCCTGGTAAGCTTTTGGTGCTTTTTTGAAGGTTTTTATTAAATTGGCGTTTCCAGGTGGCCAAATGAGCGTCCTTTCCTACGCCGCTCGCTACACCACCCCCAAATGGACCCTGTCCTCGACCTTCTCCTCGTCCGGCATCCACGCCTGCTACCATCACAAGGAGACCGACACCCTCCAGTTCGGCGTCGAATTCGAGAGCAACTTCCGTATGGCCGAAGCCGTCACGACCTTCGCCTATCAGGCCGAAATCCCCGAAGCCAACGTCATCATGCGTGCCTCGTGCGACACGAATTGGACTGTTGGCGCCGTCTTTGAAAAGCGTCTATCTCCGACACTGCCGTTCACATTGGCCATCAGCGGGTTGCTCAATCACGTCAAGGCTCAAGGCAAATTCGGTGTCGGTATCATCATCGGATGAATCTACCAAACCAACAATCGGCATCGTCTTCCACCGCAGTTCTCCCACGTTTTTTTCATTATCATATTTTTTGATTAATTGTTGGTCCTCTTTTAATGATAATGTTGAATCTCGCCTCGCCCGTTTTGATGTTATTCCCCCCTTTTTTGAAGTTATAGGACTATTAGGAAGATTAGAGTTGTTAAGTTTGCACTGCTTTTGGAGTGTCGTCGCCCGTTAATACCAATATTAATCTATCCTATGGATGGCTGCTATTTTTGTGATTTGCACAAGTTTGAAAAAGTTACTTTTTCTCGGAAGTGGATGCAACTCTGCTTTTTTAAAAGGGTCGGGCATAACTTTTTTCAACAGAGCCATCAAAATTCATGGTCATGCCTCGAGGGGATATCGCGCGGCGTGTGCTTTTTGACGTGTTTTTACGAACTCGCGGACTTGGATAGCTCCCGCGAGAGGCCGAACACTACTAACCGGTCGACAGTGCCATAGAAAAATGCACTTGGGCGGCATTGTCGCCACTGGACATGACGATGGGCAGTCGGGTGGGCTGTATTTTGAAATTTGCATAGGATTTTGGAGTGTTTTTGAGGCGTAATGGACGGGTCTTTGGATTTTGGCTTTGTTTATGAGACGAAAAAGTGTTAATTGAAGCGCTGCCAGCGGCATTGGCTTTCAAAATTGGGACCAGTTTTGCGCCTTTTTCGACCATTGAACTCAATTACCGTACATCTAATAGCCCAGTTCGCCATGCATAACTTTTTGCATGTCTTATTAGATTGTACTTTGTTCGGACGGAACATCGGAATCCCTTTCATCCAGGAAATTCCTTTACCCATGTTCGAATTACCCGTCGACTGCCCTTTTTGATAGCCACCATCGCCGACACCATTGCCAACCCAAGGCCTAGATAGATACGCCGACGCTTACCCCATTTTCTTTGTCCTTCCAGACCCCCTAAGGCTGATGATTTACACTGCCGTCGTCGACAATTAGGTTCGGATGACTGGGTCGCCCCGCCGGAAATGGGCTAACTTTGACGTTTCTTGTCTCGCTTCTAAATGGAATCGAATCGATTTACCCAACCTACAGTATACCCCTCAATTTTTGTTTTTGAAAAATCCTACCAATATCGACAGACAGTTTCACAAGTTTGTCCACACTTCACATCGAAGGAGAAGCGGTTTCCGTTTCAAGTGTTCAATGGGATATGCCCTCCGGGCTCGGCCGCCCACCCGCCGAAGAGGATGTCTATGAGCTCGGTCCTGGGTCACCCGACGTCGAAATTACTTTTTTTGTGCTTGTTCTTTTCTTGGACGCCGCCGACGACCCTGTGGCTATTGCCACCACCAGTCCATGTTTGGGGGATGTTGCCGCGGGACACGGATAACTGTGTAAAACAAGTTATGGGCGATGGTTGGGGGTTGGGGAAACGCTTATTCTGGGTGACAATGGATGGTCGTCTTCGGTTTTGTGGTCAATAGTGTCACAGTTGTAATGATTCGTTTAAAGATCGACTTTAGGTTTGACTATTTGCGTCGGTTTCTTGGCAGTTTATCTTTCTTATGCGTGAATCGTGTTAGGAATTCTGTTTTGACCGTTTGGAAGTTTAAAAAAGTTTGCAATCGTTCAGTTTTCTAAGAATTTGATCACCAATCGGATGCATCGAATTGTCGATTCCTAAGTTTTTGACTACAATTAATTTTTCAAATGCCAAAATTTTATTTTTTATCAAAATTAAACCAAAAACATGTATAAAAAAGCTTATATCGCTGTCGGTTTCGAGCAGTTTAACAGAATTCAATCGCATTTAAGTTATTTTAGCCGTTTTTACGGTAACTAAAATCGTTTTTGTCCGATTCCAGGTTTGGGCATCGGATGGAATGGCTGCAACGTCGAATCCATGCCGCGACGTCATCGAGCAGTCGGCTGTCCCAGCTGCACCGATCACTTAGCGGCCAAACCTTCTCCGATCATGCCATCGATGATGACACCAAGGCTCTCATCAGCTCGCAATCGTCTCCGACGTCGCCGGAAATTCGGTACAAACGGAGGGTGAGCAAACTTTTACTGTATTTTCTGCTTTTTTGTTGCTTCATCTACCAATTCCATGCCTATGTATCGCTTTTTGTGCCCCACTACCGTTAATATCGATGAAAACAGACCCTAAATCCTCTGCTGGAAGTTTCAAACCATCTATCCACTCTTTCTACGTCATCTGAAAGGGGTTCGGTTTCAATCCATTGCGCAGGGGAACCATTTCGACGCAATTCATTCATTACACATGTAACGACATACCAATAAGACAGCTGTATATACAGATACGTATCTATCTATCGACTCGAAACCGCTTCCCCCATCAGTCCATCACCCACCCGGCCATACATACCAATTAAAAGTGTTCCCAAAAAAAGCAAAAAAGTAATCAACCATGAAGGTACATACCCAGAGGGTTCTGGGCCCCGAGGGTAACGTCACTGATGACACCCACAAAAACAAAACTGAAAACGATTGACCGATCAGGCGGTGGGACTTTTCTTTGGGTGTGGGTTATCATCGGTTCTTACTTCGGTGATTCTGTTGTTTTTTGATTACGGTTTTTGTTCTTTTCAGTTAAAACTTTCTTTCAAATTTTTTTTCACGTTTCTACTACAATGAAAAGTTGTTTTTGTACCCACAATTGGAAACCTTAATTGTGCCCTTGAAAAACGATGCAATATTTGTACTTTCGCGTGAATTTCGTTTCGTTTTTGTTTTGTATCTGCATTATGCTGGTCAGTAGCGTGCCATTTTGTCTCCATTGAAATTGAAAGTTGCCAATGGTAACCGTTTTGAAAAGTGGTTTAAAGGATGAAATGGTCGCCATTTTGAAGCTGTCACTTCGATTGATTCTTATTTTGTGCGTTTTTACAAAATTTCCACTCACGCTGTTACAAAAACTCAACGAATTCAACCCCGTTGCAAAAACATTGACATGGGTAAAAGCCGCCAGGGGCTTCCGTCAGTCAAGCTGTAGAAACTCGACCTCGGTCACTTTGTTTCGGAGTTCTATTCCGCGCGGGCGACGAACAACTAACATACCCCTCCAGCTTCTCAATGATCTTGGGACTGCTGAATTTTTTTCCAACTCCGACAAAGAAAGGCTTCCTTGAAAGAATGGGGGAGGTTAGCTTCGATGTTTGCTTGTTCGTTTTCACACTGCAAGAGGTTGCGACTTTTGAGAAACAATGAGTCCCAAGTTCACAAGTTTCTGGATGAGATGCTTCTTTTGAGTGACCTTTTCGAAGGTACATATTCCATTTTTTCTTTAATCGTCAAAAGATATGTAATTCATAAGCTTTTAGCATGCAAGGAACAGATATATAAATAGTTATGAGTCACTTTTTCACAGCTAAATGCTTGTTTTGTCCTTAGGGGCCCCTGTACTTCCGCGACCGATGCCCATTGAAGTCTTAAAGTGGTGCCCTTTTTGAAGAAATGTCTGTCCTCCCCTGTGGTCTAGGGCCATTATGCTTCCCAACTACGTGTTTATAAGCTGTTTTTATGCGACTAGCGCCTTTGGTGTTTTTCTATCCCCCGTTTTTGCCCGGTTTAAATAGTGCCAGCTGTCGACTTTGCATGCGCGACTTACAGTGTGGTCAAACAGGCCGAACTTCGTGCCATCCAGAGTCCCCTTCTCTATTTCTGTTTTCACATCCTCTCATTTCACGGAAAACAAATCACACCCTCGCTTCAAAAAACAACTATTGTAGTGTACTCGTCTCACCGCAATAAGCAATCCTAAAGCTGGACTATGGTCCCCCAAAAACGGAACCGGTTGCCACGGGCGATCGGACCGGGCCCCTTTTGCGTTTAAAAAGCCGGATATATCCGTGACATTCGGTTTTGTAAGCCTTCCCAGCGTCGACGCCACGATTCGGATTTGACGGCAAAGAACGGCGAGCCCATTTGGAACGAAACCGCCACCACTTTCAAGGGAAAAGGGTTTGCATGAATCCAAAATGTGAAGTGAAAATGGGCCCTTTTTGCATTAAAGGTTAGATGGGTCGACATTATTAACCAATGTAAGCTTACTTGAGATACTCTTAAGCTCGAACCGGGATGGGTTATTTGTTTTTCTTCCTTCTTCATCGCTGTAATTGTCGTTTTTTGGAGGTTAAGTTCGTCTGGGTCTTTCCAAAAGGACGACACAGGCTACATTTGAGGGTCTGAAGCTCTATATAATCGGTTTAAAATTACTTGTAATTAGTTATAATCAGCTTTGGGGATGTTAATTACATTATTTACGTATTCGGAAGTTGTAAAAGTTCTTGTAAATGATAATTTTTTTATCATAAAAACGCACTTTTTACCTGACAAAACTCTCTTTTAATGCGAAAATTGTCATCTTTTGTAATTTCTTCAAGAATTCCAAGCTTATTTACGCTTTTAAGTCAATTGCACTCATGTCTAAACCAGCTTACACAAGTTTAAAGAACCCTTTTCCTTCCGTTGTGCCTCAAAACCCTCTCCGCGCACCCATCTGTTTAGCTTCATTTTGATTCATTTCGGTCTTATTCAAAAAAAGTGATACACAACCGTTTCTGCATTTTGCATTTCCAAACTCCTCGCAAATTGCGGACCACATTCCATTCCCTGATGTGACACTTTCATGTTTTGCGTGCCACTGGCGACAGCCGTCCTTTTCCATCTGACTTGCGCAGACATTCAAGCATCTGTTCGGCTTCTATAGCTTTGGTGGCTATAAACTGTTTATATCGATCA
>KB455232.1:16719-31425 GCA_000341325.1 Panagrellus redivivus | reverse complement strand
TCTCTTTTTTTTTTTTTTTTTTTTTTTTAGATAACAATAACAAAGTTTTAATGAATCTTTGTTATTGTTATCTTTGAAGTTTAATTTTAATTTCTCATTAAAAGGGCATACTTTGTTCATTTTTATGCCGAAAAGACATGGGCGGTCGTGTGTTTTGCCCTTTTCTTAATCATATTTCAAGTGCAAACACGAAATAGACTTAATTTATGCAGCTATTAGTCAATCGGTAAAGCCGTCATGGAAGAAAAGTGCAGGTGTTTGGGTGGAATGTCCGACTTTGCGTCCTTCCTCGTATTTTGCGTTCGGCCAGAGCCCGCCGGGCTTATAGGCCCGGCAGGCCAGGCTCTGAAGGAAAGACGGAACCCGGGGGAAGGCCAAGGAGAGGACCTAGAGGAAAAAGGAGTGCTTTTCCTCTGGGAAGTTGACTTAGCTCATGAGTTGTGACTTTTTTTTCGAGCAAATTGGGGGATGCGATCGAGGTAAACGGACCGTTCCTACGCTTTTTTGAGGTTTTTTGTTTACTTTTAGTTTTTTTTTACTTTTCTGACGGTGTCCTGTAACGGTTTTAATTTTTCCATGTAGCGGCAACACTTGGATTATCAACTTTTTACTATAAAATTTTTCAACTTTTTTCGTGTTTTTTATTTCTAAAAAACTTCATTGTTCGTTCAAGTTAACTCTACCCTGCCATCAGCTGACCAATTAACACTACGTCATTTCCTTTCCTTTTCATTCATTGAAAATAACGTACCCCCATCAACGCAATCAATCCTATCTTCTCAATTGAACCAAAAATCAACCATACTACCAATTTAAAGAATCTTAATGACCCTTCTCCACCTTTCCCGCCCTTTTTGTGCATAGTTTATCTGTATCTGCAACAAAAAGGTATATTTTAACGACCCTCATAATGATCAAATGCACCCATCTTTCTCCATGAGACGAATTTCTAATTACTTTGAAGCATAAAAACCGCAAATCACATACATTCTTTCAATCACTTTTGCCGTGCGGAAAAGATTTATGTTGTTCGCATTTTTTCGGCTTAAGATCTTACAAAAAACACCTATTTCTTCAACAAGATGGATGACATCCGTCATCATCAAAGATATTGTATTGCATTGTGAATCGGAAATAAGAACAATGTGGTTGCTTTACATGCATTTTTGGATGCTTTTCGAAAGGACAAGGGCTTGGTGGTCTTGAAAGTGTAATGTAAATGTAAATGTGAAACGGAAAGGACATTCAAACTTTACTTTACCTCTGATCACATTGTACTTTAAAAATGGGGTTGGTTCCGTTGGCTTACGTTAGATATAAGCTGTGATATAGGGCATTACAAGGTTGGATTGTAGGTTGTACTTTTTTCGAGCATCAATGATTATTTTAAAAAAGGTTTTTGAATTTTGAAACTTTGTTAAATTTTGAAAAAATTGTTTCTCAAAGGTTCGAAACTCTGTCAGTTTTCGAAATACTTAATGAAAAAGCTTGTTTCATAAGCTTCTATAAACAAAATAACAAAAGTCTCATGTGTTGAATCATTAGTCTACGCCATTCCAATTTGTTAATGAATCAATTTGAGACAACCAATTGACCTCACAGTTTCTTAGAACACCCCTCCTGCACCAATAATACATAAACAACAACCATTGTAGACCCCCAATTGTGATTTTTTGATTCCGATCTGATTTTTGTTGCAAAAACAACCCATAATGCGTGTTTTGTCTCGCCATCTTTTCAAATTCCACACAAAAGTCGACTTTTTTCCCGGCACTTCCGTCAAATCACCCTTGAAAATGGTCAAATTTAACGAGTATGGCCCCTGTCTGGCGGTTTGAATTTGTCCCCCGCGTGTCTGGGCCGTTCTTCTCGGCGGGAATGACCCAACGCGTATCACTTCGTTCGCGCCTTGTTTCGTCACTCACCGTTTTTTGGCGTTGCGTTCGGGATTTGAAAATGGTTTTTTGGACGGGCTTTGATGATAATTCCTTTTGTATTTTCAATGCTTTCTGCTGATTTCACTTGCTTTTGATCTGCTTTGCTTGTCATTGTCACTTTCTGCACTTTTTTGATACTTGTAAGCCTTGGATGTGTACATTAGCCGTTTTTAGGTAGTTCCAAAAAGTAATAATGATGATTTGATCCATTTCAGTTTGATTCCCCCACCTCATCCTCACCTCGGCTTCGACGCTTCGGCAATCGGCACGATCGCATCAGCTCCTCGGCAACGGGTTCACGACGCCGTGCTGCCAGCGCCATGGGCCACAACGTGTCGCATCATCATAATCGGGCGTTTGATGAGGACGCGCCAAGGGATAGTGAGGCGTCTGAAGGGACCAGGCCGTCATCTAGTGGTTGGTTTTTACTTTTTTAAGCATTTTGGGGGAAAATAATTTTTGAAATTTTTTTTGAAATTTTTGAAATTTTCACAAATTTAGTTAAATTTCAAAAACGTATTGTAATTTATATATATTTTATTCCATTTTTGTACATTACAAACCCCAACAACATCGTCAAAGCTATTAATTACCCCCATTTTACACCCATTTCCGTTCCTACCCACTCTGACCGTCTGCAAATCTAGTAATCTCGCTTCCGGTCCTCTTCATTTCCTTGCTTATTATCTCCCCTCGAGAAGGTTGCGTTTCTTCCGTCGGTCTCAACTTGTGAAACCAGTTTGTGCCTCAGAAAAGGCTTACTTGTCACGCTTACTATTAAAAACGGCGCAGCTTCGATGACATGAGCGAGCCTTTTTTCCTCAGGCTTAAGCCTTATCGGACTTCTTCCTTTTTCTGTTTTCACGGTTCCCTCTCGCCCTTCGGATTAGGCGTCGTTTCACATCTTCCACGCCTCGAAGCAAAGCAGGAAACTGATCAGCTTCGAATTGGTCGTGGCCGCCTTCGAGACACCCTGCCTCACGTGTATGCGCTAACTGGTTATTTCCGGTTTTGCGCAAGCTCACATCCGATAATTTCAATAACGGGGGGTGCTTTTGTGCGATTCTCGCTCTCGGGAAGGGACTGCTTCCCCCCATGTGTATTGGAGTTAGTTGGAAGTCACTTCTCAGAGTCAATGTCAGTTGCGCGGCTGAAGGCGGAGCGCGCGAGTCGACCCCCAGGAGCCGGTTTCGAATCCATTCCCATAGTTGCTTGACTCGTTTCGATGGATTGGATTTGTTCTTTTTGTCTTCTTGCTGTGAGCTTCCATCCGCTCCCGTTTCCCAGCCCTAGGGTTCAGGGGCAATCGAAGCTATGCACGATCGTGTCAAGGCTGTCTGCGCAGAACCCCTCAGACCAAATTCCTACAGTGTCCGACAGGGAGTCATTTCGGAAATCCTTGTTTGTCGCCTTTGAACTCACAAATCCGTTTCGGACCGTCTGTAGCTCCCCCTTCTGCGCGGCTTGTAACCACCAAGTTAGCAAGCACCAAAAAAAGGTCGTAAAATACCTACCTATTCCCGCACTGAACAGGCCTCTCTCGCTAAAGTGACAACAAAAAAGTTAGCAAATTCCCTCAAGGCTTTTTGCATGAGCTTTCAAAGTTGGGAGGTCGTCGTCTTTCGTCGAGTAGCTAGGCTACCAGTAGCCATTTTGCAGACATGAGCAACTGCTTTTCATGTTCACATTTTTGTGGTTGTCGTTCGTTATTGATGGGCTTGTTGACAGCGATCTTTTCTCCTCTTATCAAAGGTCCTGAATTATCATTAGCCTTGTCTCGTGTGGTTTTCGATCACTAATTTTGCTCTATCGTCGCTACATACCTATTTTTTGCCTGTTTTTATCGATAAATCCACTAATCGTTACGATATTTCAACCAAAATGTTTCAATTTCCAACACTTCAATCACCACCTTGACTTTGACATTGTCATGGAACAGAACAGAGTTGTCACGTCGGACCGGCTGCTGTCTGGCAGCTGATCGACGCGGAATTGAATGATTGTTGTGATGTGATCCCACTGGTTGGGCTAGATGGGTGCGTGCTGCAAACTGGCTATTGTTCCAGGGCCCCCTCCATGTGGAATTCTAACACATGTGCAATGACGATGACTGGCAAGCGGGCTGTCAGAAGGCAGGCTTTTCATGCGTCGAAACAACAATCAAATAACAAAAAGCGTTGAAAAATCGACACCGCAAACAGCAGCGTGAAAAGCAGGATAGCAACGTTGTTTTGCCGTTTTTTACGTTACATTTTTCTGATTTGAGTTGAATCAAACGTGGTAGTGAAATGGAATCACATCGCATCGCAAGCGCAATCCTGAAAAGCTTGCATAAAAACTTTATTAGGGTTGATTGATGGGTTTGGCCAAGCATTGATAGTAAGGTGGGGGTTTGGCTGATAGCGTTTTATCGGTGATATGGCTGTTTTTAGGATTGTATGTTCGACGTCGCGGTGGTTAATGTTCGTTTTTGGTAGTAAATATCCAATCCGATTTCGAATTCGCCCCCATTTTTTAACGCTTTTACGATCTCTAACCAATTAAACCCATCCCTCTGGTTCGTTGAACATCTGCTGCCCCATTAGACCTGATTGATTAATCCTCCCGAGATGGATATCCGTGGCGATGATCCAGGTTCCAGTTTGCAAGGCTTCTGTTGTGATGCTCTACAGTTAATCCTGGTTCGATATGGGGATCCTGTCAGAATTATCGACTTACCCAGCCCTGATGGATCAGAGATGTCAGTTGCTTCATGGTTTGGACGTGTTCGTTCAACTTTCTGAGATGTAGGCAAAGATGGATGGCTGAAGTTGGTAAACACCCATTTTGGTGTCCTTTTAAGCAGTTTTTTTTCGAAGTCTTGAATCCTGTCATCCATAGGGGTGATATTTGATCAGGAAACCCACCCTTCCTGAATGATGGCCGTTTTTTTTTCTTATTCAAAGTACGCTTCGTTTATCTGCAGACATACGAGGCTTTCTCGTCTCGCAGACTTGACTAGCTTCCCGAGAGTTTGCCTCCAGCTATAGAAGCATATTGAAGCCAGCTCAGCCCCCTCACAATGTCATATGTTTGTATTATAACTCTCGTCGCCCCCCGGCTGAGAGCTGATCCTCCCTCTCGCATGCTTGACTGGTATGTACCACGCGAGAGAAGTGATTGTGATTCGTTTCCGCCCTTTTGAAAAGAACTTTTTACCCCCTTTTCTGAAACATATGATCAGCCTATAGTTCCATAGCAACAAAAAGGGTTGATTCTATTTCGGGCAACCCCGCGCTTCCGGAACCCGTTCCACCGTCCCAAAATTGCAACAGCCTACCCCCTGTTAGCTCAGCTTATCAGCAGCTCACAGAAGCCCATGTTTATACAGAGGAATTCCCATTCCTATCGAATCGAAATATATACGTATGTATACACATGGCTCATTTCGTTTTTTACGCAATGTCTGGAAGACCAATTTTCCATTTATAGTACGATTCCGATTCCAATTCGATTTTTTGTTCCTCTAATGTGGCGTGTGCTGAAAAAATATGAGAAATTGTACAAAATTGGGGAACCAGGCCAACCCTAGTGCATTTCCTTATCCATGAGCTGTTTCGGTTTTGATTGATAAGACAATCCGTCAAAAAAGCGCTTCCTTTATCAGTTCAAACTTTCGCGCTGAGACCAATACCGATCAAATTGTACTTTTTACGACTGTTAACAGCCGCTAACGTCAGATAACCGTTCGCATTAGATAAACTAACCTTGTCGAACGCCCTTAGGCAATACTTTGTATGTGTTCATGCCCCACTTTCGCTACTTCGCATCAACTTTTTTACCGTCAATCAAAGACGTGATTGCGGACGTGCGCGACCTTGGCAGGCAATTTTTTGAGAGTCTTTTTTTATTTTTTTGTTCGAATGTGTGGAAAAACTTTGTCACAGCGTTGATCGGAGATCGGAATCCGGTTGCACGCTCTAGGAGTTTCAAATCGGCTTGAAACATGTAGGAAACGGCTTATCAGGCTATTTGGGACGAACGCGTTCAAGGTTATGTTTTGAAAAGTTGCAATTGCAAAAGTTTGTTCTTTGTTTGTCAAAATTGACTTCAACGTCTATTTCAAGGCAAAGGTTAGTCTTTCTTGACAGGTTACAGGTAATTAGATTAGGCTCTTGCGGAATTTTACCGTGTTTTTTGCAGGCGTTCATGTTTACTGTGCGCAAAGAGACCTTCACGGGGGCGTTGTTTGATGGAATTTGCGGAACCATCGGAATTTTGATTGTTTAAATTGGCGGAAAGTGAAAGTTGTTTTCTTTATGTGGTTTTGCGGCTGACGTAGGACAGTTTTTGTTTTTTTGATGGCGTTTTCATCGATTTTTGCCAGTTTTTTGAACCTTTATGTTTACCAGTTCCGGAAACACTAAAAATGTCACTCAAAATGAATGACTCACATAACCCTAGGCCCTCGAGCGATCGAAAAGCAGCTGTGGGATGTGCAGTTTAGTTTTTGTTTGTTAGCTCTAGCTCGATCTCGTGGTACTCGAGAGCTCTTCCGTTCCGTTCCCCTTTTCAAATCTTGAGTTCATCTCGCACTTCCGAGCTGTAACCACGAGAGTCTATTTCGCTCCGAACCGTTTTATCTTTTCCTTTCTTCTGCCTGGAACTGTGGGAGTAAAAAAGATCTGTGTACTCGAGGGCTTCCGAGGGCAAACGAACGCTCTTCAGCTGAAAAACCCCGCGCAATCTTCCGGCTTCTGGTACTTCTTCATCCATCGAGGAAGTGATTAATCGTCGCGAGCTTCCCCCCATCCTGGAGACGACCGATTTGCGTCGTCATCGACTGTCTCCACGACTACAGCCCAGCCTCTCCGATGAATGTTTGTTCGTTGAATTCGAACGACGAAACACATTTATTTGCTATTGCGTTTTTTGTCGATTCTTCCCTTTTCCGAGGTGGATGTTAGTTATTGCCTGGAGCACTGTTTAGCCTCGTCCTGCATTTCTGGTTTCCCCCAAAAGGTGGATCAAGTGGTGGAGCGCGACAATTGTGTAGTCCTTTTACTGGAAAGGGGGCGACGACGGTTTCTAACGGTTTGGACCCGACGGGCGACAGTTCGGGAGACACTTTTGAATGGTTTTTGTGAAGTCTGGTCGATAGTGTTGCAAAAAAGTAGCGAAAAAGTTGCATGGTTTTAACCGGGATCTGAAAAAAGTCGAAAAAGAACGCTTTTATATCGAATGGGACGCATTTTGCGTTTTCGTGGCGAGACCAGAAGTGCCTGCAATGTGCATTTTTTCGGCATGTTTGCGGCTGGGAAGCTGTTTTTTGAAGTTCTAAGTAGGTTATAGTTTAAACCACAAGGTCATGAACGCTTTTCACGCTAGAGGGTAGAGGTTTCCGCGCACCCAGTCAATCACAACTTTCGCTAATCTGTTCCGCCGATCATTGTGGTTGGTGACGCTGGCTGGCGTCAGACGTCAGATGCACTCGGTACAGTCTTCGTTTCCCTTTCACCCTACCTCGGCTGTTGTCATCAGAAACACACCTTTTTTTTCTGCGTCGGCGGTTTTGCGTGCATTTGATTCAATGGCGTGTGTTGCGCAAACGCACAGACGGCCTTGCCATCTGTGTGCTCCGCCTCATCTATCTGAAACCGCATTCTGACATTCTGATGGCGGTTTGGAGGATGACACTATGAACGACGACAGCGTCGTTGGCGACCACCTCTATCATGGCTTGGTTGAACTTCCTGTCTCTCCCCTTTGAATTCGATTCATTCGAAGTAGGGGGGTTACGAGGACCAATTTCATTCGCGCAGTGGTCTCCTTCCGATGTCGTCGTGGTCGTAGCCACAGGGGCCTTGAAAAATCGAATCATGATGTCTGGGGATAGATGGAAAGCCAGTGCCTCTGGGCCTGACGATGGGCTGTGTGTCGATGGATGGATAGGGTGTATGTGCTCAGCCGGTTCCAGGTCCCCTTCCCCTTTTTTCGATTTGCGCAGTGCGCGCCCGCGGCTTTTTTGCCTCAGGGACGAATCTGGGGGCTGACGACGACGACCAACCGCAATCATCACAGAGCCCCTCCGATATGTATGTCGAACGACGACGTTTTGCATGTGCTCTTTCCTCAGTCGGGTGCACTTCCATTTCCTTTCTTTCTTTCCTCAATCATGCTTTTTTTGCCTTGACTACGATTGCGCAGCGCCTTGAGGGGGTCCTTCGTGTCTGGAAGCCGGCGGCTGTCTACATGTTAGATCGCTACCGCCTTCATAGACCTGCGCAACTTCCCACAATCCTTGTAATTCGCATTGAGGTTTGAAATCGCGGTCGGAACCCTATTACGCAACTTCATCGATTGATGGTTGTAACTTAAAGCCTCGTAACTTCTGTCTTCAGTTCTTTGGAGTCTGTTTAGCAACTCCTTGCAGGAAGAACGAATCATTCCCCATTGAATCCAGCCGCCTTTTGGTTTTCTATTTACCGATGACGGTTTTTTATACCTGCGCTTTTGTGTCTTGCGTGCCTTTGTAATGTTTACCGTGTCGACACTCAACTCTCGCATGTTCGAATTTTTTCGTCGTTTCCGCGCAAACCCAGTGATTCCAATTCCACTTTCTTCGCTTTGTAGTGATATTATTATGGTCAATTCGTATCCGGTGACGTTGTCGGCACGCATGCCGCCGCCACCCGATCCGGATCCCGATTTGCACCTCTATCTCGGCCCCCGGCGGCTTAGCTTGCTCAGTGACGATGCTATGGATACGTCTTCGCCGAGCCCGACAGCGACCACCTATGGTCTCGGGATGCCATTGACGGTGGAAACGTCTAGTTGTTTTTCGTCCTCGATGGACATGGATGTCGATGATGTCGCCGAGGACCTGCCAGCCACCGATGAAATCTATCACGCAATCGTGAGGTTTGTCGATGCGTCTGAAGCGGCCCAGGGCCATTTTGTGCCGGTGGAAGCGCCTGTGATTGAAGATACTGACGAGGAAATGCTCGGGGACACGCTCTCCACAGCTTCTTCCGGATCCAGTGATTCTGAATCCGACTCAACTGCATCATGGAAAAGTTTAGCCAGTAATGGCCTGCCCACAACTTCTAGGCGTGCCGGTGAGGACAATGAAAATAGATCTGGGCTTATCAGTGAGTTTAATGACCGTTTTTGTAACTATTTCCGTTTGTCAGTTCCGTCTTTCTTCATTTTCTCACAGTTTATCGTCTCTGAAACGCGATTTCCCGCGTTAATTTGTGCCATTTGGCTATTCGACTTCGTCTTTATTATCGTCTAATCCAGTTATCGATCACCCCCCAACAGACCTGTTTGTGGTTCTTCCACATGTCACCTGAACTCTGGCCCCCATATTTCTCGTTCACGTATCTCAATTTCCCCACCAATCAACTCGTTGTTTTGTGGCGACGACTGTTGATGATAGTTATTTAAAAAAAGGGCACGGAAAAACCACCGTGATGGACGACCAGTCCCACAGATCACGTTGGTTGTCACCAATGAAAGTGAACGGAACGAGGGCCCCAAAAGGGAGGGAAAGGAATTTCGGTGTGGCGTGGCGCCCACAGCCACCGTTCTACCGTACAATGTGAATGATCGACATTGTTGTCTTCAACTGTGTTATTTGCGGTTGATATGTCTATTTGACGGGGTCTTAGACCTGTTTTCAATACTTGATTTGGTCTCACTTTCACATCGTTCTGTAGTCTCAAGTGGTGCTATGGGGGACGGAATCATGATTTTTATGCGAGGGAATTAAAAATGGGTGATTTTGTAGTGGGACAAGTTTTAGCCCCAATTTTGGTCTCTACACGAAAATCGTAAAAGTCGAATTTTTGAGAATTTTGTGCAAAAATTTGTGATTGTGTAATCATTTTGACTTACAAAATGTATAAAACACTGTTTTAATTGTTAATTTTGACTTTTTTGAGCTCTCACTTTTTGGACCCAAATGTGGTCCCAAAATGAGGATGATGAAAATTGATTATTTTTTGGTTTTATGATGATTTTCGTAATTTTAGTATCAAAGTGATGTTAAAAATAATATTTTAGTCGTTCATTTTGAGTTTTTTTGGGTTTACACTTTTTGTGTCCAAAGTTGGTCCCGACACGAAAGTATAAAATACTGTCTATTTTAATATTGAGTTGATTGCTTTAAAAAAGTTTATTCTGGGGTGTGTTTAGATCAATATTACATTTCATCATTCGAATTTTGTTAATCTTTTTCTTGCAGATCATCGCTCCGAGCATCGCGAGCGGTCCACGCCGCCGGCAACGCCTTCCTCATCGGCACGACATAGCGGCATTCGTGCCGTTGCGGCGGCCGTCGCATACACGGCGATGCCCAGCCTCTTCGATCGTCGCAATCGAGCATCCTCACGGCATCAAACGAGCAGCGTTGAAAGTACGGGTCGATCACGGGATCGTCGGGTCAGCAAGACGGCATCGCCGCGAGGTGCCTCAAATGCAGCGCCATCGGTAGGTTTTTGGTTTTTCTTTTTGAAGGATTTGATTTGGAAGCTTACCGTTGACTTTTCAGAGCTATGCACACTTGTCGCTGGACGACATGGCACGCCCCTCAAAGATGGACGTGGTAATGAGCATGCCGCCGCCGGATGCGGCAACCTTGGAGAAGTATGCGTGGAATCCGGAGGACCGGTCGTTGAATATTTACGTCAAGGAGGACGATCCCCTCACTTTCCATCGACATCCGGTGGCACAGAGTACGGATTGCATCCGTGGGAAGGTCGGCTACTCGAACGGCTTCCACGTGTGGCAGATTACATGGCCGAAACGGCAGCGTGGGACGCATGCTGTCGTGGGTGTCTGTACGAAGGAGGCGCCGCTCCACCATACTGGCTATGTTTCGCTGATAGGACAGAACACGGAGTCGTATGGATGGGATATAAGTGAGTTTTGCTTACTTTATGACTAAAATTATTGACTTTTTTACAATTATTGATTGATTATCGACTTTTGAAAAAATATCGATTGATTGTTGATTTTTTCTGAATATCGATCGCTTTTCAGTTCGAAACAAGTGCAGCCACAATGGCAAAGCGACCGCCGTCTGGGCGTATCCCACAATCACCGATCTCGATCCCGAAGATGCGACTCCCTCCAATATTGGCGACTCCTTCTACTGTATCCTCGACATGGATGAAGGCTTCATGGCCTTTGCCACGGATAAGCAGTTCCTCGGCGTCGCATTCCGGGGCCTCAAGGGCAAGAAGCTCTATCCCGTCGTGAGTGCCGTATGGGGCCACTGTGAAGTCACGATGAAGTACATGGGCGGCCTTGATCGTAAGTCTTCGAAGCACTTTACCGCGACCTTTGAGTACAGTAACGGGAGCAATTCGACCCTTGATTGGGATTACTCTTTTATCAGTTAGCCTGGCCTACCTCCCTCGGTTTTGTGAGGGGCGTGTTACCCTGCGCTATTATGCCCCGAAAGCTATGCTCGATGTTTGTTGTAACGCTTTTGTCATACCTTGAGGCTATTTGCTACGTACGTATTAAAAGTTGGTTGTAACGTGTGTCATTTCAGCTGAACCCCGCCAATTAATGGACGTGTGTCGTCGGTCCATCCGTGCCAGCCTCGGCCCTGCCCGTCTGAACCGTGCCAACGAACTCCCATTGCCGCCATCGTTGCAGCGCTTCATCCTGTACAAGGATCACGAGATTGCCGCGTCGAGACCGGCGCCCTATCCCCGTGTAACGAGTTCGAGGAACGAGTTCTTGTAAATTTGTCCGCATTCTGTCTTTCGGTTGATGATTCATATTAGTGCATCCACATCCATCCATTTTTGTAATCTAGATTGATGAAATTACAAGTATGATGAGCCCCTCCATGCCGGTGATCCATTGCTCAGTCGACGTCGTGTGTGTCTTGTTTTCTCCCTTTTTCTTACCCTTAACTAACGAATTACTGTAATTGCCTTGTTTATAAACGTTGTCAAGTTTTTTGCGCCTTTGCTTTTCCTTTTGCTTTTGATGTCTTTGCCCTGTCAAAAGCGATATCCCATTTTTGAAAAACTTTTAACAAAACTTCCATAACACGCCCCTCCGCCAAGCCACAGCGTTCTTTCAAAAAATGCCCTTCTTCTCCGGTGTGCTCTGTGACGCGCCAGTGCAGATCAGCTGAACAATGTTTTGTTTAACGTCTTTATTAACTGACTCTTTACAAATAATCATTGTGAATATAGCTGTCTTCTCGTGTCTACTGTCTCTGTCTGTGTTTCCGACTGATGGAAAACAGGTCGAGGCAATCCCATGTGATGCCAATTTGGAATTTCTTAACTGTTATGTATGTCAACGAATTAAATGAAAATAAAACTAAACGAAATATAATGAAGTTGGTTGAAATGACATTGGAGAAGTTTGGAAAAATGAAAAAGATAACAGAATTGATCGTTGTGTCGAAAAAATATATAAAATGAAGTTCGAACGTTGAAAGTGTGTGCACGCACTTACACTGGTGTAAACAAGCAACCCCAGCGTAACTTTTGGCGCGAAAATCGTGACGCACACTGGCGTGCATTGGGCCATTCGATCGTTGTCCGGGATAGCCCATCGCGACTTTTAGACCCACAAAGTAGTAGTATTCCCGCTTTTTGTGCTGTTCAGGTCGCTTTCTTTGTTTACATTGCCATTTTTCTACGTTTCTTACTCATATTCTCGACGATGCCATATCCTCTCGCCAAACTGCCCTACGATCTCCGCTGCCGTTTAAGCGAACTTTCTAGCCCCCTTGAACGGTACAATCTTCAAATTGCCGCTGGCAACCTTTCCATTTGTCCGCCAAAACTGCAAATTGTTAAACAAAATATTGGTTACTTATATTTTAGGTATAAAAATTCAATAGTTTCTGTATATTCGGATGTGGATAAGGTCCTTCCAACTAGCGGAGATAGCCTTATTAGAGAAATGAAAAACCACAATATTTTGACTGGTTTTGACATACAAGGTTTAAAATCTGATATTTTCGGTTACTTTTTACGTAATGCTGAGAGTTTTTTACTGCGGAATTGTGCCATTACTAAACAGTTTTGGGAAACGCTTAAAACGGTATTTCCAAAAGTAAATCGTTTTGATATTTTTAACGATAATGACCATTTACCCATTAGTTTTACGGATTTGCTAACTGCATTTCCGAATGTCTACAATTTGACGTTCTTATGTCATATCTCTAAAGATTGGTTGGACGAAATTTTGCAATTCGGAAATCACCCGCTGAAATGTTTGACGATATCTTTCAACAGTCTTGAACTATGCGATGAGTTTGATTGTGATAGATTTGCAAAGTTTATAAAAGTGAGTTTATACTTCGACTAATTTATCTATCAATATAAGTATATTACAGACACGACAACCAGGATTTGCATTTTTTATGTCATATCGTGGTTATCCTGGAAAGTTTGGCGAACTACACTTG
This sequence comes from Panagrellus redivivus, assembly GCA_000341325.1. NCBI lineage: Eukaryota > Metazoa > Nematoda > Chromadorea > Rhabditida > Panagrolaimidae > Panagrellus > Panagrellus redivivus. The sequence continues at coordinate 18,060 of KB455232.1, read as the reverse complement.
GCCCGGCTGACTCAAAAGTTGGACCAGATACTCAAACGCGGCTGCCCACTGCATTGTGAAACTGATATAATCGTGATTATTCACGGCATTACAACTCAAAGATGGTATTTACCTCTTTCGAAAGATGTATGAGGAAACCAATATCTATCGCACTAATGAACCGTACCAGTCAAGAGTGCGTATCTCTTATCGCCTGGTATGTACCCCCACCCCCTCCGACGCAATGCCATTGACCCAATCAGGCAGTAACATAAATACACGTGCAAATCAACGTCTACAGCGCAGTCCGAAATAGAAAATATGTTTTATTAAAGTAATAATAACATCGGTTGTAATAAAATAATAAAAAAAACATTCTGCACAACACGCCAAGTAGTCAACCAAATGAACGGGAAAAAAATAATAGAATCATTGTGTATTTAAAAAAACAGAAAATAAATAGTGTTCAAAAACGGAACGTATTATTAACAGCAATTGGGACGCTGGATGGCAGTGATCCACTGAAGCGACGCCAAAGTAGTCATTTGCAGAGCTTGGATTTGGATGATCGGGATTGTCTGCATCAGCGGATTCGGCATCATTGGAGGTATGACGAAGTTCGACTGGATCAGAGGCATCTGGTTGAAAACGTTGAAGTTGATGGGGGCTTGAGGCAGATTGAAATTGCTGACCATGGCTGGGGGCATCATGTGGGTCGGGCAGGGCACCGGAGCCGGGGTACGCAAAGGTGATGAAGTCGCCGATGTGGAAGCGCCAGTTTCGTCGGAAGTGGTCGAATCTGAAGATGAGGATGTGATCGAAGGCGTTGGCTTGCTCAACAATGCCTCGATCGAAAAGGGCAACGGTCTGGTGGAAGGATTCGGCGAATCGTTGCTTGATGCTTCAACCTGGGGTTGTTTGGCGTTAATGTTCGAAGTTGGATCAATTGTGGAAACATCAGGCCCTGGCACCGGAGCTGGAATGGAAACATCCGCGGCTGTCGAAGGCATCAGCGTCGGTTGAGACAGATTCGTCTCGCCAGAAAGTCGGATGTTCTGCGGAAGCCAGGAGCCCGTCTTCTTGAAGTTGCGGACGATCTTCGAGACGACACCGTGGGTCAGCTTCAAGTCTCTGGCGATGCTGGTCACTCTGAAACAAACAAGGTTACCAATGTTAACATCAAAAGCATCCAATTAAACTCACTTTTGACCTTCGAGGTGCCGCTGCACAATTTCGAATCGAACAGGCAGGGGCAGCGCCTTTCCGTTTTCATAAAATCCGCCGTTCTGGTTCTGCTTCAAATTGGAGGTCGGAGCCATTCTGTCGTCTGTTCAAGCAAGCAAACTGATAAACTGAATGCTA
>KB455232.1:0-16661 GCA_000341325.1 Panagrellus redivivus | reverse complement strand
CCAAGCTTGGGGTATTTATACCATGGCCATGGATCCGGATCATGGCCGGCTTGTCTTTTGTCAGCATTCCTTTTAAATTTGGTGGTTTCATAGCATATGCCCTGTAGAACACACACCATTTGTAGAACACCGACTCTCCTGCGTGTCAATGGCACTTGAGTGCGTGTCAAGTGGGCGATCAAAGGCACCGACTTTACCGCGGTGGCGCGCGCCGCTTGTAATACTGCTTAACTTATTGTTTGAAAGAGAATATTGATCGTGTCAACAAGTCAAATAACATTACTTGTGTAATGCAACCTCTACACGACCAACATTAACCTCGCATCGCAATAAAATCGATTACATACCATGTATATCGATCTCCGTTCTTTCATCGAAATTCTCAGACTCGATTTGGTATTGCATAATTGGCCTTTTATCGGAAAAATGGTCATTTTTACTTGTGTAATGCATGATTTACATGATTTGTGGCGAACGTCGGCATGAAGCCATTAAAATAAAGTCTAAACATACAGTATATGTATCGATCTCCGAACTTTTGCCATTGTCGTAAATATGCGAATTCTTTTATTTACATTCACAATCCTTTACATTTACACTATACATGAGATTTAAGTTAAAATCGCCCGTTCAATAATAATACAGAGTCAAAAACTTGAAAATTGCAAAACTCAAACATACAAAAGGAGGTATAACTTATCAGAGTCGAGTAGTCTCAATCGGCGGGGGAATCCGGATCCTGGGTTTATTCAAATCTTGCATGTTCTTCGGCGTGAACTTCGGCACAACATCGAAAAGTGCAACGAAGGACCTGAAAAACAAGATGAGTCAGTCAAAACTTTACATAAATTGAATCAAAACATACTTGACAGCTTTCTTGACGGGAATTCGGCCATGATACTCCTTGAAAATCTTCTCCAAGTTCGCACAAGCCTTCGGCGTCTGGAGATTGATCACGACCTCCTCGTAATCGCGGCCCCGCAAAGTCAAGGTTCTCATTTGATTCAACGGCGGAATCACGCACGGCAGCTGAATCGTGTTGAAGTGGCCATTGACGTAGCGGATATCGGCCATCATCACGACTTCCGTGTGCGTGTTGCTGTCGACAGGGACGAGATGCCGTTCCTCGGTCGCCAGACTGTAGAAGAAGCGCATCGGCTGGAAGTAGTAGAGATTGTCCGCAGGGCCCTTCGAGACGATCGGATAGACCGAGATCAGCAGCATGGCCGAATCTTCGATACGACCGCCGATGCCGTGTCGACCATTTCCAAGGAACAAGAAGCCCAAAGCCGTATTGCACATGGCATGAATCTGGTAATCCCAGGGCGCCAGTTGGAACAAGGCCGATTCGATCGTGTAATTCCGCATCCGACGGATCAATCGCATCGTGTCCAGATGGCCCGAACCGGCCATAACCAGAGAGATCGCAATCAGAACGAATCCAGAGCAGGTCAACAGTGTTTGATGCCGCAAAATCATCGTAATGCCGCGATACTTGATGCCGCAAAACAGCTCGAGGTAGATCTTCTCCAGGGTTTGGTAGACTTGAGGGTCAAGCGTCGAAGCATAGCGGATTCCGAGGGCCAGGCAACATCCAGCCTGGTAGTAGATCCAGGTTTCGGCGATCGTCGACAAGTCAACATCGTAGTTTTCATCGACGAATCCGGCCTTCTTCTTTTCCTTCTTCAGCTTTCTCCGCTCTTCCTCATTAGTAACCAAACTCTTCATCTTGTCCTGGACAATCTTCGGCATGTAGGCATCGATCGCCTCCACACTGCACGGAATATCGTTCCATTGGATCAGCAAGACGCTCATAACACGAAGCATAATCGTCTGGGGCGGAATCGTCTCCATTAGCGCCATCTCATCGGGACATCTCAAAACGTCCATGATGTATTGGTCATTGGTTCGGAGGTACTTCAGCGTCAATGCGAGACACGCTGCGGGGGAAGTCACATGAACGTTGACTTTGGGGGTTTCACGGACCGTGCAGGATTCCTTGGCGAGGTGCCCCGTCGCAACATTGGCCATCATTCGACTTGTGTCTGTGTGCGAAACACTCGTGCTATCATTGAGACTGTCCAGCTTCTGAAGCACCGTAAAGTCGTACATGCTGCCCGTCGAGACCAGCTTCGTGCCATTGGGATTGTTGATTGACGCGAGATCGACAGCCTGGACCGGACACATGTTCTTGTTCGCGCGTCCAAAGGAAGTGATCGACATTCGCGGGCCTCCGGTCAACAGCAATTCAAGCCGTTCATCAATGCCCAGTTTCAAGGTCGTCGGGGCTTCAGCATTGCGGAGATTCACACCCTGGCCGAGGTTGATCAGCCCAACAGCGACACCAGCGCAAAGAATGTAGCTGTATCGCGAGACGGTGCCTTCATCGCCAAAGCCAAAGACAGTCTCCTTGGCCATTTCATCGATCAGTAGGTTCGTCATGCTTTGATTGCAAGTGCCTTCGAAGAGCAATCCCAAACTGACGAGGGCACTGACTTGCGAAAACGGCGAAATCTTCAGGCCAATGTTCGTCGGCTCCGTGTAGAACGGCAGAAACGTCGAAATCACCCGGAAGAAGGTCATATCACACGTGCCACGATTCGATGCCGCAATCGCCATGACAGTCGATCCAGGCAGGGCAGATTCCGGCTTGAGGGTGGCCATATCATGAACATCGTTGTAGTTGAAGTTGTGGAACAGATTCGACAGCCCGAATCCAAGAATGGCGCCAGCGATGGTCTCTTCCTTCTCCTGCGTTTCCAGCAACCACGATTGCAGCGACTTGAGGGTGACATTCGGGATATCCGGAACGCTGGCAAAGCTCAACGTATGCGCGATTCCATGGTAGTAGTAGCCCCAATCGTAGTTCTTGACGATGGCAGTATGAGCCGGATTGTTCGGGTTGATTTTGAATTCGTGATTGGCGTTAGTTCCGGGACTGCGACCACCGAGCTCGAAGCGTGGCATATCCTTGAAGCCCATCTTTGTCGGGACCACTGTCTTCAAATCCATCGCGCCACGGCCAAAGGCTTTCGTAGTCTGCTTCCAGAAGCAAGTGTGCAAGAAAAGCTCGACCTGATCCGGCGGAAGTGGGCCATTGTCCTTTGAGTTGATCGTCATCAAAGTCAGCCGACTGGAATTCAGCATTTGTTGAGCGTTGACAGCACGGAGATCGCTGGGCCATTCGAGGCGTTGCATTCGGACAACGTCAGCCGCCGTCGGGAATTCCTTCAAACTGCGCCGGGAAACTTCGTGATCACGGAAGATTCGGATATTCGCGAGTTCGACGACCTTTTTGAAGACTTCACTGAGCTTTGAATTCAATTCAATGATGTCACAGATCGACATTCGCAGGGCCCGCATCACCTTGAAGCACTTTTCGGTCTCATCATCCCTGCTGGCCATGGCCTTTTCGACTTTGGCACTCTCAGCGGCAAGCAAGTTGAAGCGCTTCTGCCAAGCAGTACCAACAGTAGCCCGGAACACTGTCATGGTGTTGACCTTGCCGACGGCGATTCCGGCACAGAGCAAAGCAGCCTGTGGCCAATGAGGGCATCGAGGAATGGATGTGGGAGCTTTGTCCTTGAGCAGGGAATGGATGAAATCGACATACTTGACGACATCTTCCTTGTGGTCGAAAGACTTGGCATCGGCGACACGCGGGAGTGGTGGGCCGTCTTCGGGCATAGCGATTCTGGCGTTTTGGAAGCGGGGTTCACGGGAAGTGTAGTACTCGACGTATTTTTCGAGATTGGTGAGCCTGGAAATCCATCAAATCAATAAGTGCCAAAATAAAGTGATAAACTTACTTCACAAAGACAAACAGCGGCTCAATAAACAGCTTCTCATACTTCTGACCCGCGGAGTAGAACGACAGCGATTCATACATCATGTGGAAAATGTGGAAAACCGCAAAAGCATGGGCACCGAGATCGACTTTCGGCGGGATAAACTCAACATTGAAGACGACTTCACCTGTCGTTTCGTCCAAATTGTCTGCCTCATCGGAATCCAGGCGTCCGCGCTTCTCTTCGGGAAGTTCTTCCGGTGTTTTTCGCTCTTCGAAGATCTGCAACTTGATGTTTAATGTCGAAAAAAATCATTGTTGGAGTACAAAACTTACAAATTTAGTGCTCTTGAAATCAACCTTCAATCCAAGACATTCAAAAAAGTAGTTGAACAAGACTGGATATTCGGTGAGCAGCTTATCGTTGAAACGGGTCCGCTTCGGGTACGTCTTGAAACTGATCTCGTACCACTTTGAGAAGAATGCCACGGCCTTATGCGCCGGGAGGGTCGATGAGACGGAATCGAAGAACTTTTTGATGGATTCTGACCAGTGGGGGCCGACTTCATAAGATTTGACTTCGGTTTTGTCGCTTTTGACTGTTTGGAGTTTCTGGAAATGACATTTATCAGTAACGGCTGATAGTGTGGCAAAGACTAACCAAATTGATCGTATGCTCCTTTCCTTCGACGAATTGAAGGACTTTGGAATCCGCAAAGCTGATGCCTTTCATGTAGAGAGCATTGAGATCATGGGTACCCGTGTACAGGTGGACGGATTCAAGGGATGGTCGGAGGACGGCGAACATGCGACTTCCCTGCAAAATTTGGACTTCTTTCAAAGATAGAAAGCATTGAAAGACTTACATAAATCGGAATCGCATCAAAGGCGTCAATCCCTTGATGACTGACCGACAATGGCTTCTGTTCCGGATGCCATCGAACCAGCTTCAATTTGTTCGATCCACCGGGCAAGAAGGCGGCGTTGACGTGTCCAAATATATCCGTAGTGACGAAAAAGCGTGTCGCAACCCGTTGCTTCAAGTACGTCGCGGCGTTGACCTTGATTTCAGCGATGACAGCCCTCTGAAGTTCGCGACGATAGATCAGCAACGCGTAGAGGGCATTGACTGGCTTGAATCGGCGTCGGAGGCCCCATTGGACGTTACGATTGTAGTAGCGAAGGACATTGCAGCGAGCTCGAAGGAGTTGGGAATAGGTGATGTCTTCCGGCTTCTTCTTTGAGGATTCTGGAGCGGATTCAGACGGCTTGGCCGGGTCAGCCTTCTTTTCAGGATAGGATTTCGTGAAATCATACGTCTTGAATGAGTCCATAACCTTCTTCCGTTGACGTTTGATCAATTCATTCACCGCGGCAAGGGCAACCGCATTCGGAAGCCCCTTGAACTTGGTCATATCGACTTCGACCTCATTGTCGTCGTCGATTTCCATTCGATCAGACTCGGAAAAGCCAAGTTTCGCAATCGGGGTATGCTGGAGATTCGGACGTTTATGCGGCAAATTACTCGATGAAGGCTCTCCAGGTGCCGGGCTCATTCGGCTATATACATGGGTCTTCGGGGTCGACGTGAAGGAAACATTGCGTTTCGGAGTTCCGCCCTCTCGACGAGCATTCGCAGCAGCAATCGGGGTCAGGAGAATCCCTTTCGGAGTGCCACTTATGTTCGCTTTCTTCGATGTGGATGCTTCCAAGCGAGTAGCGATCGGCGTCGATGTCGCGATTCCAGTTGCAGCAGCCGGAATAGGGGGCATAGCGGCTTCCTGGTAGAGCACAACCAGCGTCCATTCAGCTTCGGGCTCTTCGAGGATCTCGCCATCGAGATTAAAGTTGCACAGCGTGTCCCTGAAGCTGGTGACGGCACTCTTCTGACTGCGAATCGACATGGCAAGGGTTCGGGTCGAGGAAACGAAACTGGAATGACGAGAGTTGAGATTCAGAGGGCTTGCTTCGGTGCCAGGGGCTCCAGGAGTGCCGGTCATCATGCGCATGCGGTTTCGGAGGGAGCGTCGGAGCGGGGTATCGGCACTGCCAGCCGTGTTGGTTGTCGTGTTTCTCGCTGAAAAGAAGCTTCAGAAAAACGTAAAAAGGCATTTTGAAACTCACGAGTAGTCCGAAACGACGAAGCAGCCGAACTCATCCTCGAATTGTGTTGCGAATTCAATCTATACGCTTCGGATTGCTCCGTTTTCGATGCCTTCTTCAAGGTCAGGATCAAATGCCGTTCCTTCTCGGTATCATAGGCCAGAAACAGATTATGCCGATTCTCCGTCGGTGCCGGCAACAAAGTCATCCCAGAATCCGGGAAAGCATAATTCGTATAATCAGCTCCGAGGCCTTGATACAGCACTGGCATGATTTCAGCGTTTGGATGCATCAGCGAAAACACGTGAATCTTCTCATCTTCGTCCTCGTTCACGATTTCACCTTTGACCCTATAGCGTTCGATCAGGATGCCCCTATCAGCAGGGAGGACCCTCTGAACGCGGAAGCTAACAGCCTGAATCTCAAACTGCTTCCCGCTTTGAACTTCGACGAAAACAAAGTTCTCATATCCGGTGATGACGAGATAATCGACGACCTTTGTATCGTCGACCATTCTCGCATAGATGACCTGAGTAATGTCAAACCGGGTTCGGATGCTCCTCTTCTTCTCTGTGGACGTCTTCCGGTAGCAGATGGCGACATTCTTGCGGTATTCACAGCGCTCGAGGACGACTTCGTTTTTGATGAGATAGGCGATGGCTTTTGTGTTCTGAAAAGTGGAATTTATATATTTTTTTCGAAAATTATTAAAGAAAAACCTTACCGGCTCCTTTGACAACGCATTGGCAAACTTGTATCGTGCCGCATAATCACCGCCAACACAGAAGTAGTCGTCATTGACGTGGGGGACGATGCGAGACTTTCGAGGTATAATCATCGTTGCGTCGGCGTCAGACATTCATCAAGGCCCCTGGCTGGCAGCAAAACCCACGAGTACAACACGGAGGAGACGGGTGTCGAGATTGGCACGCGTCGAAAGCGAGCTGGAATCTGGAAAGACGAAAGTTAGGCTTCGAGAAAACAAAATTGCAATTTTTGAGGTTAAAATTTCATAAAACGCGACAGATTTCTTTACTAAACGTTAAAGGCAGTGAGGGGAAACGTTTGAGAAAAGAGTGAAAGTAAAAATATATATAAAAAAAGATGCATTTCAAGAATCAAAATTTCAGAAGTTGCACTTCGCTTTTTCAATGACCCCAAACTCCCGCCCCGAAAACCTTCGCCTTGCGCGCGCTGATTTTGCTCCCCATTGGCTGGTCGATGGCCCCACAATTGTTGATGACACCTCCGAAACAACAGAGGATTGATGCGCTGTGTGTCATTTTCGTGTCGCGAATCCTGCACCTCTCGGGCCGCCATTCGACTGTCGCTTTCTTTCTTCCTTTTTTGATTCAGTCAGCGTTTTACAACGTGAAGCATAGCCCGTGCGCCCCTTTGGCCATCGATGGAGTGGGCTCGCGGGAGAGAGTCATCTTTCCGCGGACACCCGACCGCACGCAGAGACCGAGGCTCGCGCTGTGGTGATCGACGCGTCCCCGCCGAACGCCGCAGTTGCTTCCTCGCTGCTTTGTTTTTCTCTCCCATCCTCTCCTCCTCGCTTCGCCTGAGGCACTTTTCACCCTCCCGAGATCGACGGTCCTAAAGTCCAGCCATTGGCCAGTACGCCTGCTTTCGGAACCTCACTTCCCTTCGGCCCTGTCCCTATTCCCCATCGAACGAAAAAAAAAGTTTCGAGCCAGAGGAACCAGACCTGTCGTGTCTTTGTCGTCGTCGTCGTCCACCGATCGATTTAGAGCCCCTTTTTGAGTTCTTTTCTGCCCCCACCACCAGTTGGTCGTCACCCAGAAGCAAGTTTCGTTGCGAAGTAGCGAAACAGCGAAGCCGTCGACGTTTCTAATCCCTGCCCAATTATGTCGTCCCCAAAACCCTCCATCTTCCCTCCGCTCGTGATATTTCCATCTCTTTTTTTGCGCCTAAAGTAAAGTACACCTGCTCCAACATCCTGGACTTTCATTCGGCACAGATTATCGATTCTCGCCCTTCCTTTTTTCCGTGATTGCAATCGCAAACTGTTCCTTCTTCTTTCATTGTTATTGCTTCCCCGAATATGAGTAATTTCGTTCCTCAATTTCAGCTATGCAGACGATCAAGTGCGTAGTGGTTGGTGATGGCGCTGTCGGTAAGACGTGCCTCCTAATATCATACACCACCAACAAATTCCCGAGCGAATATGTGCCGACTGTCTTCGACAATTATGCCGTAAGTGATTTGATTTTAGACTCTTTCAAAACTTTCAAAACAAGTATGAATCATGCGTTATCTTTCTCCTTTGCAGGTAACAGTCATGATCGGCGGCGAGCCCTACACTTTGGGTCTTTTCGATACGGCGGGTCAAGAGGATTACGACAGGTTGCGACCGTTGTCGTATCCACAGACGGATGTCTTCCTCGTCTGCTTCTCCGTCGTCGCTCCTGCTTCGTTCGAAAATGTTAAGGAAAAAGTGGGTTTTGTAATAGCTTTTATATATATTTTTTAACCATGTTGTCTTTCAGTGGGTCCCAGAAATAGCACATCACTGCGCCAAAACGCCATTCCTACTTGTGGGCACCCAAGTCGATCTCCGTGATGACCCGTCGCATCTCGAGAAGCTGGCCAAGAACAAGCAAAAGCCGATTTCCTTCGAAGCTGGGGAACGGCTCGCGAAGGAGCTCAAGGCCGTCAAATACGTCGAATGCTCTGCTTTAACTCAGGTCAGTCGATTTCACGTTTTCATCATTTCAAACACGTGCTCATGATTCAGCGTTTTCAGAAAGGTCTCAAAAACGTCTTCGATGAAGCCATCCTGGCCGCCCTCGAGCCCCCGCAGCAAGACCGAAAACGAAAGTGTGATATTTTGTAAGGCCTGTCTGTGACGGCCTCACAACTCTTCCCCAACGTTTTGCGCTCAGTCTTTTGACACCCTCCGGATTGACATTATAATCCTTGTCCAAGTTAACAGCACATTTTAATTATTTTTAAATATTTTATATTATCCTTTTTGTGTGTTGCCGATTTCGGGTCTCTAGTTTTCGGCTTCCGGCGTCTCCGATTATCCGTTTTTTTTGTTTCTTTTCTGTCGTAGTGTTACGAAAAGTGTTTAAATAAGATGCTAAAAAGTTCTTCATAATTGTTGTAATCCGAAAAGCGGTTTTTGTTATTACCGCTGTGCCTTTTGCCAATGTTTTTGCGTTTTGAAAGCGCGCTGCACCTGCTTATTTGGGCAATCCATCGTTCGAGGGAGACCATCGCTGACGCCATCCAGCTGGTTCTAAATATCTCCTCGCGTCTTCCATAGTTGCTTTTGCTCATCTGCCGCTTGCGTCCTGTTTCGATCGTCCAAAAAGCCCTCCTTTTAAAACCATCAAAACTGTGTCAAACGTGTTCTTTAAGTTGTGTGTTTCCACCAATCTTCTAACTATGGACTATCATTAAATTTTTTACATTTTCAAAGTTTTTGCCTGAAGTTGTTCTCATCCCAATTTGATCGTTTTTGCGTGTTGATAAAAAGTTGAACCATAAGCGCTTCCGCCGCAGTACAGTGCAACGTTGCTATTCGTAGGGGACTAAATTTGATTGATTGGCGTCAATGAGGTGATAGTTATGGCTGCCGTTTTTAAAAGGTGGCCGTTTTTTGGCCAAAAAACTACTGTAGGAGGGGTTTTCTTTCATTTCGACGAGGCCATTATCATTAGAAGGACTGAAAGGAACACTGTTATCAAGACTGTTCACAGCGTGATAAAAGCAAGTCGTTCGTTGTGGGATTCAAAGATCACGCATTTTGGGGGACGATCAAATCTTTTTTGTGGAATTTTGTCGAAATTTTGATTGCCCTAATCCCGGAGATGAAAAATCTGGATTTGGGCAAGCAAAATTTTGACAAAATTCTACAAAAAAGTTATGACTGTCTTTCCAATTGTGTGATCTTTGAATCTTCTGACGAACGACATATACTTTTAGCGCGAGAAACTGTCAGCAGCCTTGATGAGTGTTCTTTTCAGTGCCGTTAATGACAAAAACCTTGCCAAAGTGAAAGAAATACCGAAAAAACAAAAAAATCTGGAATGAGGCAAACAAATTTTCGACTAAATTGTTCGAAACTTATTATTATTAATCGCCCCTCAAAATACACATTTTGAATAAAAATAAAAAAAAATGTTGGATTACAACATACTGCAACCCTAACCACTACTCACAGGTTTATTACTTCAGTTCTTAATACAACAGATCGATTCAAATGATTGAGAAAAGGAAATACCGACAACCGAGACGCGTAACGTAACGTTAACAAGTAAATATTAAAATGAAAACCCTAGTAAAAGTACAGTACTCTACTTAAGCTTTTATAATTTAGATTAATATCAAGCCTAGGAGGTTTCATTACGACAAGAAGCAGTCATTACGGATGTCAAGAAGAAAAAGAGGGAGGGATACTGCGACTAGTGCGCTTTTACGATCTCGAAATGAAATCTAAGCCTGGGGGTTACGGAACTTCTCGCCGGCGTAGACGGCATCGGCGCCGAGTTCTTCCTCAATGCGCAACAACTGGTTGTACTTGGCGAGACGCTCGGAACGGCACGGGGCACCGGTCTTGATCTGGCCAGTGGCGAGGCCGACGACCAAATCAGCGATGAAGGTGTCTTCGGTTTCGCCGGAGCGGTGGGAGACCATGACGCCCCAGCCGTTCTTGCGGGACAGGTTGGCGGCTTCGATGGATTCGGTGACGGAACCGATCTGGTTGACCTTGAGGAGGAGGCAGTTGCAGGCCTTCTTCTCGACGGCGGTGATGATACGCTTGGGGTTGGTCACGGTAAGATCGTCACCGACGAGTTGAATGGAGGTGGAGGCCTGGAACTTGACCCAGTGCTCCCAGTCATCCTGGTCGAAGGCATCCTCGATCGAGACGATGGGGTACTCCTTGATGAAGCTCTGGTACAGCTCAGCGAGCTGTTCGCCGTTGATCCACTTGGAAGCATCGGACTTCTCGTTCTTGAAGTCCAGATCGTACTTGCCACCCTCCTTGTAGAACTCAGAGGCAGCGACATCCATGCCGATGGAGACCTTGCCGGTGTAGCCAGCCTTGGCGATGGCAGTGTTGAGGAGGTCGAGGCCTTCCTTGTTGTCCTGGATGTTGGGGGCAAATCCACCCTCATCACCGACAGCGGTGGCATCAAGACCGTAACGCTTCTTGATCTCACCCTTCAAGTGGTGGTAGATCTCGCTACCCATCTGCATGGCCTCACGGAAGGTCTTGGCGCCGACGGGGAGGATCATGAACTCCTGCATGGCGAGCTTGTTGCCAGCATGAGAGCCACCGTTGATAACGTTGAAGGCGGGCACGGGCAGGACGATCTTCTCGATACCGGCAAGTTGGGCAATGTACTTGTAGAGCGGGACGCCCTTGTGGACGGCACCGGCCTTGGCGACTGCAAGGGAGACACCGAGGATGGCGTTGGCACCGAAGTTGGCTGAAAACAACAACATTACCAAATGCCAAGATTAGAAAGTCGAAAAAACATACACTTGTTCTCAGTACCATCAAGCTGGATCATGAACTTGTCAATGGCAACCTGGTCGGTCACGTCAAAGTTCTTGGCGATGAGGGCCGGGGCAATCTTGTCATTGATGTTGGCGACAGCCGTGAGGACACCCTTGCCATGGTGGACGTTCTTGTCCTTGTCACGGAGCTCGAGGGCCTCGTGGATGCCGGTGGAGGCGCCAGAGGGGACGGCGGCGCGGAAGATGCCTGAAAACCACTCAAGATGAGAGAAAGTTCAAAAATCATCAAGATTTTTATATAAAAACTCACCCTTATCAGTGGTAAGGTCAACCTCAACAGTCGGGTTGCCACGAGAGTCGTAAATCTGGCGAGCGTGGATCTTGATGATCGGCATGTTGACGAACGGGATGCGAACGAACTGGGTACTACCTATAATTGGACCCGGATGAGTGAATGGCCTTGGAATTATCCCCATTTTTGCATGACATCACTGCACGTAATTCGACAAGTTTCGAGTGAACACGGCGGCCAGAATTCGAATTGACACTCGATAAGGGCAAAGAACGCGAGCGAGAAACAAACAGCAAAGAGCGATGAGAAAACAACTTTGTAGTTTTTGTGCGAAAGTTAAAATCAAGTTTCTAAAAGCGGCCGCAATTTTTGACCAAAGATTAGAAATCGATTTCTGATCGATTAGGGTTGAAGTGGAAATGAAAAAGGTTCAAACTGGCATTGATAACAGCGCTGCGCTGACAGCCCCTTCTCGAACTTTCGGCAGACAAGCCTTGATGGAAGCGAAGCGAGAAAAAAACACGCGCAGTGATGTTTGTGCGGGTGCGTACGTGAACTGATGCAACAACTCCGTTGAAATGCCGGGGTAAATAGTATTCCCAATCTGCACGCAAATTTGCCGAAGACAGCAGCCGTCGTCGTCGACGAAGGCATCCGGGACCTCGGGAGCTGACGGGAGTGAAGCGAGGCACGGGAAGGGGCGGTTTGAGGGCATGTTTTTTGCGGGCGCTGCCGCAGAGCCGAGCTAGAGCGCCAGCTCGACACGACTGGCCCTTTCTCCTCGCAAAACACGGCTGTGTCTGCGCCGACTGCCTCGAAGTGTCGTGGACGCCTCTCTCTCTCACTTCGCTCCGCCCCTCTCTAGGTTTTTTATTTCCTGCGGCAATCGATACGGAACTGGAGGTTTGGGGGACATTATGTCCCGACATCAGTATTTTCTTTTCCGTCAAAGAATACCTTGTGCGTTCTATTTTCATCAAATTCCACTGTTGAACAGAATGTCCGCATGGGACACGATGTCCCTAGCCAACTGCTCACAAAAACCGAACGCAAAAAAAAGCAAAAAAACGATAAACAAGAAAATTGTTCAGGAAGTTGAAGAAATGAAATGAAAAGGCTCAAGGTCGAGCCTCCGTTTCCCCACCATTCAATTCGTCAATTCCGGATTGAATGGTCGCCCGAAACATTGCAAAGTCAACCGACAACGTGAAAGCGTGAAGAGGCCATGACGTTGGCCTGCCTCAAATCTACCTAACGTCTTGGAGGAAATGAAACACAAAGCAAAGACACCATTGGTAGGTACACAATCAACACGTGAAGTCCACGTTTAAGTTGAGAGCTTTTCAAGTTTTTTGCCAATTTGCCGAAAAGGTGGCTCAACCGTGGTCACCCATTATTCAATCTCGAAAAGGGACCGAGTTAATGAACCATATTGTTTTTATGAGAAAACTACATTCTGCAAAACAGCAGCAGCTGCGCAAAGGTAGAAAATACACGTAGGTAAACGCCGCAAACAACTTTCATCACGTGCACACGGACCACAAAGACCGATATGCGAATGGCCATGGGCAATGAAGTAAAAACAGAATTTGACTGATAACGCGTCAGTTGGAAAGAACAAAGTTGGAACAACAACATGGGAACAAAAATCAATTTGGCCATTAGATTTGACTTTTGCGTTTTATCGTCAAAGGTAGAATGCCTTTGAAAAGTTTGTTTTGCATTGGAAATTTATGTTTAAACAGATCAAAGATTGTTTCTGAAACTTTTTCAATCTGGTAAGTCTGTCTTTTAGCTATATTTAACAAAGTTGGTTGTCCTTTGGTCGTTCAATGGGCTAATCTTATCCCTCGTATCTACAAATTGGGTGCCATTGCTTTAGTAAGTGTATTTCAGTCGCCTTTTTAATCCAGACTTCTAGTCGCGCTACTACTGCCTTATGTGACTCAAGGACCAGAGGCTGTGCGGCGAATGTTAACGTCGGCTTGGGTATACTGAATAGCCACATTGGCGTGAGAAAGGTTTTTACCCGCTGCCATTTGAAAGCTAACATCCAGAAATGTTCTTAACTCATGCCAATTCGTATGACAAATGCATTTCTGCGCTCAAAAACACCATTTCGAATTCGATCATTTCATTCCAAATAGGCACATCAATCTTCACGGTAAAATAATACAAATTAATACTAACAAAATTGAAACAAAAACTCAACGTTAACAATCTTCGAGGTAAAATCAATCAAAAAAAGCAAAAAGTAAGACGAATTCAATTTCTAAATCCATCCGACGACAACTGGAAGCGGTCTTCGTTGTGGGGCTACACGGCTCGTGCAGTGGGCGGGAAGAACCAAACTCCGATTTGGTGAATAACATCGTAGAGCCATTTTACTGCAGGCGATCAAGAAAATAACAAACATAACAGTACCAGCGACGACGATGGCTACGCTGTCCCAATCGATCATAACCTTGATTGGATGCTGCTTCTTGATGTTTCTGCGACGCGGGACACAGATGAAGCTGCCGAGAGTGTTGAAGCACATTTCGTTAGATTGGCATGGATCATTCTCGCATTCGTCGATGTCAAGCATACAGTAATGGCCCTGGATTCCGGGTTGGCAGACACATTCAGCGGCGCCGGTCGTTGTGGGGTTACAGTAGCCGAATCCACAGAATCCAGCGGTGACATTCAGGCAGGGATCGTTGAATTCGCATTCTGGGCCGACTTTGCCTGGAGGACAGATGCAGAGGTTGCCATTGGGGTGGTCGATGCAGAGCTTGTTGGAAGAACAACTGGTGGATTGGCAGGTGGATTCGTCGATTGTTGTTATGACTGAAAAGGGAACCAATTGCGATTCAAAGATTGTGAAAAGGATGTCTAACTCACCTAGTGACGCAGAAACCTGATGAATAGAAAGAAGAATCATGCCAAGAATAAGAACAAAGTTACAATTCATCACGTATCGATCACAACAACCGCCACCGACCAACTATCGTCGAATGAGTGAATGAAAATCACCTTTTGGGGATAAAGCTGACGGAAGGGAGGTCCAAGTCGGTCATGTTCTTGTACCTGCATCCTATTGGCGGTGCGGGAAGTGTGAAATACGCGCATTATGGCCTCTTCACGCGGTGGTCAAAAACAACCCGACGTTTGCCAGTGCACTTATATCTCGCGCAAGCTAGACATACTACATCTCCAAACCAACAATCAAAAAGAGTAGCCGCTGGTGAAAACTATCATCAGTTCAAGACAAAAAAGGTGTTAATCGTAAAGTCGTTGAAAAACAATCATTATTTTATACAAAACCACTGCTTTCGGTATGGTACATACGTCAGCAACGAAAGAACAGACATCTACGTGAAAACTAATGGCCGGTCAATCAACAAATCTAAAAACAGCAGTCAAAAGTTCGTCTCACTCGTCGCCTAGCATAACCACCCCCTCCCACGCAATGTCAGTAAACCAATCAGTGCCGGGGCAGAGCTATACCCTTGACAACTTTATTCCACTTTGCCATTGGCATTATTACTTTTTATTAAAGAACAACATGACGGACTTGTTGTATTTTATTAGTCTTGCGCCGTAGTTGGTGCCAAAGTTTAGTAACTCTGTCGAAATGTACGAACTTTAAAAACGTCATCCGTACACTCTTGCTTAAATTTATACATACCATTATTCAATATAATGAAAACTGCAATTGATACCTTATCATCAACAACATCAGTGTTTCCGCTACATAAAGTAAATCCAAACTCATGCTGTAAATGCCCACCGATACGTCGAGAACCCAACCATTTTCGATAGCATTTTGTGTCGTCAATAACATCGTCGAAAAATAAACAAAAATGATCGTGAAAGTAAATGTAGTCGTTGTTACTGTGCACTGCAGAAGCAATCTACGCTCTATTTTGAAAGATAAAGCGTTTCCGTTAATGGAAGTGGTAAATCTGGTTGCGATAACTGACATAACAGTCAATATTATACAGATTACACAACATGAAAGCATGGTGTACATTTGAATATTGCCCATTTGATAATAATCACAATTAAAAGTTCTAATTATCTGGTAAAAACAGTCGCGATTCGACGCTGCAATGCTGTCAATAGCAAATGGCACCAACATCGTAATTGCAATGTAAAGCATTGTGCGGCGGAAAATCCAAATTTGCTTGAAGGTCTTGTCAAACACAACAGCCGTAAAGCGGTTTAAATTTAAAAGAACAGTGAGTGGCCCTATAATAAGACAGCCATACCACTGTATAGCGTCGTCAATTTTCATCGGAATGGAGTACGTGTCGAATTGGTCGCCGATAGCGGAAGATAGTTTTACAACTACATGAATCGCTAAATGAATACTCGAAATGTAAAAATATGCTGATAGAAATACATTATTTCTCTTTACAAATTGCACAGCATAAAAAGAAATGGTAACAACTTCCACCAACAGCGTTATAAATCTGAAGTGGTAGACTACTAACAAAAAGAAACCTATGAGTTCAACCGGTGGAATTGTCATTGAACCAAACGAATAAGTGACGATTTTTAAGAATGTATTTTTACAAATACTGTTAGTATTTTTGTATAATGTCGTAATGGAGGGCAGTAGTAGTGATGTAAACAGCATTATAAAGTACCATTTTCGCAAAGAAATATAGTTCCTCGATCCAAGGACAAGAAAAATTACTTGTTTTTCATATTTTCTGTGTAAGTAATAACATCGACGATTGTGTACATAAAAAAAAATTTTGTAGCCACATATCAAAAAGAACAAATTTTTGTAAATCAAATCTGAGAAGTTTGATGAAGGAAATAAGATCGATACACACCGTATGTAATCGATTTTAGTGCGGACCAAGGTTAATGTAGGTCGTGTAGAGGTTGAATTACACAAGTAATGTTGTTTGACTTGTTGACACGATCGATATTCTCTTTCAAACAATAAGTTAAGCAGTATTACAAGCGGCGCGCGCCACCGCGGTAAAG
>KB455231.1:9758-29691 GCA_000341325.1 Panagrellus redivivus | reverse complement strand
CTCAAAGAAAAGTTTTTCATGTGATCACCGACTTGTTAACTTCTCCCAGAGTTCGTCTTAAAAACCTACTTTTGATTACATTTTCATCTTTTCCCAAAATTTCAATCTCACCGTCCATCATAACCGTTTTTGGTTCAGTCGTCTTGGCCTCAACAAATAGAACGATGAAATACTTGTTTCCGATTTTTGTTTTAGAGTAGTAGCGTAGACGCCATTGGTGTTGAGTGCATTCTTTGGCTTTGATGAATCTACCGCCTCTGTCGATAGATTCTTCGAAATCTGTTTTCGAAACGGTGACTTCGGCCTGATTCGGTAGTCCAGGTTTCTGAAACAAAAACGTGTATTAGTGCCATTTTAAAAACCAGTAGTACACGAAACTGTCATATAAATTTCAAGTTTTACACTTACCTTTAAGGAAGTTTTTTTGTTCTTTGTAGGTTTGGTTGAAGAGCTTGGAATATTGGGTTCTGGGCTGTTTACCGCGACAGATTCGCTTTCAGTTATTGTTATTGTAGTTGTTTTCAATTTTTCAGATAAATCATTCATGTTACTAGGATTATCGACCTGTAAAGCGGGTGAATCTCAATGGCAGCTAGTATAACGATCAGTTATCAACACGCAATGGCACACATTAAATGGGGCGGCAATACAGCAAAGGAAGGCTAAAAAACCGTCGAAAACGAGAAAATCTAGAGC
Organism: Panagrellus redivivus; assembly: GCA_000341325.1. Classification (NCBI taxonomy): domain Eukaryota; kingdom Metazoa; phylum Nematoda; class Chromadorea; order Rhabditida; family Panagrolaimidae; genus Panagrellus; species Panagrellus redivivus. Next base: position 28,995 of record KB455231.1, on the reverse strand, counting down.
GAAAACGAAGAACCGCTGGCCTACCTGCGGCCCACCCGCTGCTCCGAAGCGGCTTGCTAGGAGAAGTACTGTAGTCAGCATATTCGTGATGGGAGGGCGTGGGGTGAGGTCGTTTTTTTGATTCGCGTCCATCGGATACGAGGATGTGACTGCATAGGGGTATTTAGACAGCGTTGTATCATGAAATCAAATAGTACAGCGCTATAAAAATCGTGGCAAAAACTTTGATCGAGAAAAAAAGGATTGCCACGTTGTAAAATTGTGTGGTCAAACATTCTTAAGTCAGAGTACGTATTTGGTTGCGCTTTACCGCAAAACAAATAAATACTAGGGTGAAAGCAGAACTCACAATTCACCGTGTTAACACAACGATGAATCAGCTTTTCGATGGGGCAATTTAACGAGGTGGAAAACTTTTTGTTCACATTTCCACATGTTTCGAGATTCTTTTAAGAAAAGGGCCTTCCTCTAATTGGTTCGACCCGATGGCGCAGGACCAAAAATATAGTATTCATTGACCCGATCCGACGTTTCATTAAAAACGTTGTTATAGCAGTTTATTCATCATAGAAATTAAAATCAACAAACATGAAACACAAGTGACACCGAAAAGTCGCGTTCAAATAGTGATAAGCATCAACGGATAGGAAATATAAAATATAGAAATAATTAAGTTAAAAATAAAACAAGATTACTCGGTGTAGGAAATCAACAGGGATCATTAGAAAGCAAATAACCTAGGGACGATTCGGTGTACTTGGAAGCGATCGGGTGATCGAGTTATTTGGCCTCACGGACCATGATAAGACCAGCCTGGAACAGCAAGTTGGCGAGTTCAATGTTGACGTGCTTGCCGCATCCGAGATCCTTCACTTTGATCCAGCCAGGGTACTCCTTGAACAATGTGAGGACGCCGTCGACCATCTAAAAGTACACAACATTAATAATGGAAAAGGGTAAAATGTAAAACAAACCTTGGTCTCAATCTTGATCGTCTGGGGTTCCGTGTTTTCGGAGAGAACGCGGCTGTTGCTCATGCGATGGACAATGAATGGGTCATCCTCGGTTTGGTACAGCAGGCGCTGGGCATGCATCCGAATGAAACGAATCTCCTTCATGCGTGAGATAGTCAATGGTGAATCCTCAAACATCTTGAGTCCAGCGCTACCATGGATGCTAGCTTCGGCTTCTTCGGGAGACAGCATCGGCGGCAAAGCTTGTCGGTAGAACTCAAGTGCCAAGTTGTCGACAGCGGACGGGACAGCTTCGCGATAAGTGTCAACGAGATCCTCGAGAATCGTGTTGATCACCGGAAGCATCTGTTCATCGTACTTCGAATCGTAGTCCAGGTTAGCGACACCATTCATCTCCAGGAAATGCGGAGGCACGGAACGACGAGCGAGGAGACGGCTTTGACGAACCGAGTGCCAAACTTCATCGGTAATGCCCTTCAGCAAATGCGTGAACGTCACATTGTGGCAGAATGAGACAGTGACGTGAAGCGAGTGTTCCTCGGCCATGGAATACGCAGCATGGTAGAAGCCGCGCGGAATGTAGAGCATATCACCGGCGTGGAGGGTGCCTTCCCAAACGACATCGCGGGACTTCATCTCCTGCTCCGTAAAGTTGCGGCTCGATTCATCGGGAAGCGCTTCATCGCCATCGAGCGGGGCCCAGACACGCCAACGCTTGCTGCCTTCAGTTTGGAGGACAAACGCATCAACTTCGTCCCAATGCGGAGCGAAACCAGCGGAATCGGCGGGGGTCAGATACCTGGAAACAAACATTGAATACACCCCAAAACGCAAAAACACAGGGGCGCAATGCGGAGGTAGATTGGCGCACTTTATGTACAATCTATCAAGCAGATTGTACGTGCTTTGCGAGTAGATTCTACGCACTTTTCACCTTAAAAATTTTTGAAAAATTTTCTATGTCCGAAAAGGGCGCACAATCTATTCGATAGATTGTACATGAAGTGCGAACAATCTATCTCCGCATTGCACCCCTGTGTTTTTGCGTTTTGGGGTGTAACGGCAAAGTACAAAGTTATCAAAACTCACGTGTTGGCACCAACAAAGTTGTTCGTCATCTCCTGCAACACCTCACAGAGATACCAGATTGTGTCAGAGTAGCTTTGAGGGTTGATGCACTGGATGCTCATGCCAGCTTCGACAAACTGCTTGATCTGGTGAGCAAACACACGGCCTTCGGGATTGTGCGTTTCACGGCCACCAGATTGCGTATAGAGAGCGACGTTAATGTTGTTGCCGTACTTCAGATCGTTCTCCTGGATGATCCGTAACAGCGCGTCACTCGAGAAGAGCCCATCGTAAAACTTCTTGTCACGGCGAGCAATGTGAAACACACGGCGCTGGAAGATGTTGGAAAAGAAGGTCTCCATATGAGCCGGAGCGATCATCCAATTGAAGGCGTTCTTGGCGACGGTCACAGAGTTTTCATCGAGCTCGGTGTTGAAGCTGAAGACCTTCATGGGGCCGTCCTTCGCCTTTGGCGCCGATGTACGTCCAACACTGACGAGGAGGCCGCGATCCTTGTGAACTTGGTAGCCTTCGACGTCAAACTTGAACTTTTCGCCGACCTTGTAGCAATCGCTGACATCGTTCGGGTCAGCTTCATCCTCGGAGTCCATGTCAATGTCTTCGTCGGTGTCCTCCGATGAGTCTTCGTCCTCGGCATCTTCACCACTGCCACCATCGCTCAAGAACTCGAGTTCTCCCTCATCAACGATGAAGCCATCCAAGTCTTCGCCAGAATCGTCATCTTCATGCAAATCAGCATCGTCAGCTTCTTCAAGCTCCTCTTCCTGGAGATCGTCGACGGGACCAGTGACTTCAGCTTCGCCGTCTTCGGCCTCATCACTGCTTTCATCGGATGTGTGGCCGATGCCCTGCTCATAAAGATGATCCAAAATAATTTCGGTTGGACCATCCTGGTTGCTGCGAGGACGGATGGTGGAAATGGCGTTGTCGACTTCATCGTCGGTGTTGTTGAACATGTCATCGCCGCTGCTGATTTCGTCATCATTGCCACTGTAGAGTCCGATGTCGTTGAGATCGTAGATCGCATCGTCTTCTCCATCGTCATCCCATAGGAGGCTCTCTGAACTCTCATCACTGTCCTCGCCTTCATCGGCATCTTCAGCTTCGTCGTCAATTAAGCCGTCAGGATCGTCGCTGTCAGTCAGCTCCATCTCGATGTCATCACTGTCTTCGTAGCCGGCATCGGGGCGGTCACCATTGGTATCTTGGGACGTGTTCAAATCCTCGTCGCTGCTGACATCACTTTCGCGGAAAGCATCACCACCGTTGAAGAGAGCGTTCAACTCGGCACGGATGCTATCGGCATTGAAGTATTGACCATGGAACTCGTCGGATTCGTCTTCAGACGGCTCTTCAATTCGTGCCCGCTTCGGTTGACCGTCTTCATCGGGACTTTCGACAAAGTAGGAGGTGTCATCGGGGTCGGTGTCATCTTTGCGCTGATGGGCAGGGACCAAGGCGAGTTTATTCTGGGCACGCTGGGCAGCCTTGCGCTTACGGGGGTTAGAAGGAGCGGGTTCTTCGTCAGAGTCGGTTTTCTCGTCTTCTTCAGCGGCTTTCAGCTTCTTGGCACCATTTGTAAGGACCTCTTCGACCGGTTCGTCTTCGGCAGGAGCAGCAGCATCACCACCAGCACCAGCAGTCGAATGGCGCTTCTTCTTGTTGCGTCGACGCTTGCGCTTGGATGGCGTATCGACAGATTCATCGACGTCAGCGGGATCAATAATGGAGGAATCCATGGGCTCATCATCATCCTCGAAAGACAACTTTCTAGAAGTCCCGTTTTGAGCCGGCTTGCCATTAGCCTTCGGAGTGTTGCCGGCGTTGGACGTGTTGTAGGTTGACAACGGGGTGTTTCCAGCATTCTCGACGTTGTGGGCGCTTCCATTGGGGGTAGCTTGGTCCTGCTTGGCCTTCTTGCTCCTTCGCTTCCTCTTGGACGACTGAAAGAAACAAATATTATCGAAATCGACATGTGGAAAGATAAAACATACCGAAGTCGACTCCACAGTTTCATCGAGGTCGATCACATCGGGGGACTCATCAACGATGACGCTTTTCTTGCCTTTCTTGGACTGAAATCGAAAGAATTAGAATTCAAATAAGTAAAAGATCTTCAAAACATACGCTTGTAGGAGTAGTCTCAACCTCGGACGTTTCATCCGAATCGATGATCTTCTTCTTCTTCTTTTTCGAGCTGCTCGGAGCGGCGTCATCGCTATCGACGAGAAGGCTGACATCGGGGGTGCTGTCGGTGGAGGGCTTGGGTTTGCCATTCTGTTTGGCCTGAAAGAGGTATATAATTTGATAAATTGTGGGCCATAAATGCTTACTTTAGCTGACGTTGGCGTAGTAGCTTCCACTTTGCCATTGTTGCCGTTTTGGCGCCTTGCCGACGACGATGCGGTGCCGTTGGAGATGTCCCTGTTTTCGCGACCTGAAAGGTAAGAAATATATATAAATTGATACTCAAAAGAATGACAAAACTAACCAGAAGCACTATTGGACGAATCCAAATCGACGACCATGGGCGAGAGGTCAGCTCGCTGCTGCGAACGAGTCTTCGGACGTCGAACCATGTTTGATCCTGGAAAGGATGATGTAAAATAATTGGCCGGGTGGCTCGAAGGGACACGGGAAGTCATGCAAAAACGCGAGGAAACGTGAAAAAGAGGGGTTTGAAAGCGCGCGGAATTAGGCCAGCCAGCTGCATGTTGCGGGCAGCTTTGAGGGACATGAACGCGTGCGATCGACACTTTTCGAAGTCGTGTTGGCTTTACCCGATATAGAAGCCATGTCAACTTGCTTTGTGACCGTTGGAAGTACGCAGTTCGATGCCCTGATTGAAGCAGTCCTCACGGATGAGGTGCAGGAAGACCTGCGCTCGCTCGGCATTACGCAGACCACGTTGCAGACTGGCGCGGGCACGGCTATCGATAGCGCTGTCCCTGAAGGTCTGCGAGGATCGGACAATGGTGGGTGTTTCGTCACGAAGAACGGAATGAAAGTATGTTTCGAAAGACAGAGGTTTCATTGTCTTATCATTACTTTGCAGATCGATTTCTTTCGCTACAAGAAAAACATCCACGAAGACATGGCCTCAGCGAAGCTTATCATCGGCCATGCAGGAGCGGGTACATGCCTTGAGGCGATCGAACTCGGCAAGCCACTCATCGCTGTCATCAACGACAAGCTCATGGACAATCATCAATCGGAATTGGCGGATCGTCTCGCTGAACTTGGATGTCTGACGAAATCGACCCCTTCCGATCTAGCTCAAGCTTTGAAACTGCCATCATTGCTATCTCCCAAACCTTTGCAAAAGGCTCCCACCAATGCTTTTGCCAATTATCTGTATGACAAGCTTGGATATGTCACATCGTAATAATATTAATAAAATACATTCCAAAAGGGGAAATAACATCAACATTTGAACGGTTGGTAACCTATCATTAGCAAGAAGATCAGACAAACTTAGCAACAAAGAGCATTTGTTTATTAAACCAGCCCAGAAAAACAAACAACGTAAAAAAGTATATTTAAACAAAATTAACGACGGCCAACACCCTCATCGGCAGCGGCCTTAGCCTTCTCTTCACGCTTGCCCTTGTACTTCTTGTCAGCTCGGACGCGACGCAAGTACTTGTAAACCTCGAACTTCTTGAGAGCCTCGGTGACGGGGGCGATCTCTTGGGTGGGGACGGCCTTCTGGAGGGGCAGAACGGTTCCGGTCAGTTGGGTGGCGAGCTTGATTTCTTCAGCGGTAGAATCACCCTTGGTGGGCTTGTTCAACTTCTTGGGGAAGACAATCAACTTGCTCTTGTATTCCTTAATGCGGCGAACGTTTTGCTGAAAGAAGATTATATATAAAAGTCGATTTCAAAGGGGAAAGAAGTTGCAAACAAACCTCGAGGCTCTCAACAGACAAGTTGGTGCGTCGGAAGTCAACGGCAATACCGAAGCTGCGGGCATCAACGACGGAGACACCGGCGGCCTTCAGCTCTTGGAGGGTGAAGCCACGGCCAAGACGGACCTTGTGGTTGTACTTGATCGTGGGGCAACGGACAGCGGGGCGAAGAGCGCCACCGGCGGGCCTCGGGGCAATAGCCTTAGCCTTGGCAATACGGGTTTGACGCCGACGGTACTTACGGGCAGCCTGGTTGAACCATGTCTTGATTCGCTTCTGCCAGTGCTTGCGAAAATGATTCGCCGGAATCATCTGGTTGCCCTTGAGCGCCATCTTGGAAGATTTTCCGGAGTTTGGACCCTAAACACGTAACAAAATTATATACAAGATCATTAATACATGGATAATACAAACGATCACGGCACTTTCACGTTAAAAATCGATAAAGAAATATATAAAAGGTGCGAAGAAAGGAGTAGACGCAGACCACTGACACCAGACTGGCGAAGAAAATGACAAAATATAGTCAATTTTCGGCCAAAATGTTCCTAAATCAAATGCAAAACGTGGGTCTTCGGTATGGGAATGGTATAGAATGGCAAAATTATGATAAAATGCGATGAAAAGTGATAAAAACGTGGAAAATAGAAAAAAAAAGAACAAAACGCGGGCGAGTAGAGACTGAATTTTGGGCTGCGTAGGAAAAGTGATGCAGCGACACACAGCATCCCGCTTGGCAATGTGTGCGTCCTGCCAGCGCGCGCACTTTGAAAATGTCTAGCTGTTTGGTTGGAGGCGTTGATTTTAGGATCAAAGAAGACGGCTTTTCGCTTCAATTTCAACGGGTTTTCTCTGTTTTTTCTTTATTTTACACATCTACTAACCTGCAGCTACACTTCATTTAACCATATAACGTAAAAGGTATTCAGTTTGGACCAGTTTATCCGCTTCAGTTGCAATTTTTCAATCCGACAGTTTTAAAAAGATGAATTTATATATATTTTCATCACTAACAATTACAAAAATGCCTAAGGCTTCATCACCGAATGTACACTTGTACCTAGGACTTTAAAGAGAAAGAGATTATAAAAGTAACACGGATTTTTGTACACCAATCTAAAAAGTAGAAAAAAGCTTTACATGTTTTGAAAAATGCGAAATTGTGGCTATAGATTATTATTAAGATTCCTTGTCGCTGATCTCGTCAAAGATTCCAGTGACTTCGCCCATGGCTCGGGTCTTGCGTTCGCGGAAAATGAGCGGTGCATTGACTTCGACGTGTTCGGGCTTTCCGTAGAACCGGAACCTCACTGTTGTCCATGTGCATGGCGTAATGGTGCCGCTGGGGGTGTCAACATCGACGACGATGGCTGTTCGGCATAGGGAGCCGATGTAGACTGAAAATAGGCGAAAAAATATATATAATTCATATCAGTTTTGAGCCAAACTCACTCGTTCCCTGGAACCCAACCTCCAACGCGCTTGTCGGATGGTAGAACAGGAAGAATTTCGTTTCAAACTCCCAGCAACACGTTCCAGCGACATCCTCCGCGATGAGGACCATTCCACGAGTAACGTTAGAATGTCCATCGAAGTCAAAGTTGATCGCGACGCTAGCAGCCTCGCCTGGGTTGATGCTGAAGACGGGTTGCTTGTTCCGACGAATGCTGCCAACCCGGCCGCTTTGGTATTGACCCAGTCGATTCGGGCCTATCTTAATCCTATCCCCGACGCAAAGAATACCCTCATTGAGGATTCCGCAAACGACAATGCCGACCCGCGGCACTCGGAAGACTTCCTCGATCTGGAAGAACGTCGATTTCTGGGCCAATGTTTTGCGTTCCATCGCTGTGAACCCGATTGGTGGGAGCACATTGAGGAAGCCTTTGAGAAGGTCTATGTTGAATCCGGTGACACTGGACACAGTGATCACTGGGACGATGTCGCGATTCTGCAGACCAGCTGCAGATGCGATCGCTTCTTCGGTATTTGCGATGAGTTTGGTTTCACCGCTGAGACCGACGGTGGTTATAAGGCGGTTGATTCGGGAGATTACCCTGAAAACGGTTTAGTTAGTACAATATTTGATAATGGAGATGGTATTTTGGGGGTTTGAGGTGATTTTTTTCCAGTGTTCTGTTTTATAAAGAAGCTAGTTTAGGGCATTACTTTGACCCTTCTTCCTTATAAAGCAGAACGCTAGAAAATCGCCTCAAACCCCCAAAATAACATCTCTATCAGTTACTTACGTGTCCAACTGCTGCTCGGTTACCGTATCCGCCTTCGTGATGATCACAAACGTCGAAATATTCAAGGCCATGGCGAGGCAAGCATGCTCCTTCGTGATAGCCGTCGGACCCGTCGTTGCACTGACAACAAGTGCACAGTAATGGGGGTTGTATCCGCATAAGCCATAGATGGTCGTATTGATGTACTTTCGGTCACCAGCCAAGTCAATGAGGGTCATCAGTTTCGTGGATTTTTCGATTATCTCATCGGTGGTGTTGATTTGGCTGTCGAGGACCTGGAATACAGTACTTTTATAGAACGGTTTTTATATATTTTTGTACCAACCTGTCCATCAGACCCAAACCCGATCAAATCCAAGCAGACGGAACTCGTCTTCCCGGACTGGAACTCATGCAAGTACCGGAAGACATTCAATCGTGCCGACCCTTTGCCATTATCGAGTTCCCCGCGGCTCAGGACTCCAGACAACGTGGATTTTCCAGCTTCAGCGCTTCCAAGAATAGCCAAACGTATTTCAATGAAGGGCTGATTGTCGGGGACCTTGCGGACAAGGATCTCCGTCACGTAACGGGCTTCTTCGTACTTGGTGGCAGTGGCGACGCATCTTTGGCTGAGCTGTAATTGACCAAATTAGCCACTTTTCGCAGTTTTCTGATAAAACTAACCACGTTGAAGCTCGCATTGATGCTCTCAGCAATGTGAAACAGCGTCTTCAAGGATTCATCCATCTCGGATTGAACTATCCCCGTCAGACAGCCATTATCAGCGACGCCAATCTCGTAGATGGCTTCACCCTGGCCTTCACGGAGACGCCATTTCATCTGGGTTGTCAGATGGTGAATCCGCTCGGTGGAAAGGTCACAAAGCTTGGCCTTGTACTCGACATTGCCGTTGTCGCACTCTGGCGGAAGGGCTTCGGATTCGGTTTTGTCAGCGGTTCGGGATGACAGAAGGGTCGATGTGTCTTTTGTGAAGGAGCTGAAACAGCTAACATTAGCCTAGTTTTTTCTATCTGGCTGTTAGGCCACAAACCTGCTGTAGATCGGCGCCTGCCGCTCGTCAGTGAACTCGGTTAACATGAAATCCATGGTAGCAATGTAGTATTTTCTTTGGCAGTCGTATTGTATTAGTTGAGATCCAGAAGGGACAGAATCTACGACCTAATCGGAAGAGCGACGCTTAGACAGCTATTCGCGGGATCATTCGGGTCCTGCAAATGTTTTTGTGTTAAGTCTTGTTTATCCGGGGTTCAGGGGCGGATGGGAGACATCACGTGGGAAAAGTTATGCGTTTCAAACCGAACAACCTTTACAGAAATTGAAGACAGCCGCCCCCGGTGACGACAGTTGCGGAAGAACTGCGAACATAAACGTGAGTTTGGAAAGGTTGGGCCACAACTCGAAAACAACAAAGATAACAAACATCGGGGAGACTTGGCGGTACCGTCCAAAGGGCGCGGCCAAGTTTTTACAGTTTTGATGGTCAAAACATGGCTATTGACTCATAATCGTCATGGTTTGGGATTATTGTGCAATGCGTTGCAAGGACTTTGAAAGCGCGCGAGAAAGTTGAGTTTCGAAATCGTTACAAAATGCGAAGAAAACAACAGCCCACGGCCAAATAGGTATAGCGAACTCCGTAGAGACGATTAGATAGATTATCGAGAATTGATCGCCATCATCCTGGTGCTATAGCTAGGGGCTGGGATGCGAGCCAGACACGAAACTACGCAACTTTGTTTCGTCTGAAACAGCTGAAAAACGCGCGCACTCCAGGCAAACAGCGCCGACGGCTGTGTGCGTCGGTCGCCGCTGGCGGCAGCAGGGTGGCCGCACCAGCTGTTTGCTGCTGGCGGTATGCCCGGAGGTCGTCAATGGACTGGATGCAGAAACGAGAATGAGCGTCAATCAGATGGGGGAATGAATGACATACACTTTTTTCTGACTTTCAATGATGGGTATTGGAAGGGTTTGGCGCGGGCAACGCTATTGATAACGACGCCATAAGCGTTCTTGTGCCTTTAAAGGTCGCGTCACGTTTAATTCTTCTGGAAGGTTATCAAAAAACCGTTAACGAAATCTATTTTGTAACGTGGATTCGATTTATATCAACTCCAAAGGTCACAGGCCAACAATAGTCTGTCCGCCACTTCCATGAAAAAAACACCTTTGAACCCGTTTCTGAACAGCAAACAGACGTTGCCATCACCGTAAATCAACAAATTTCAAACCCATTCAGAGATACCCCAAAGCTTGCCGACACAAACAACGTTCAGTTTCAAACAACTTGCGTCATTGCAGCAACGAAACATCTAAAAGACGGAACTCCCTTTCAGTTTCTCGGCAACGTTCGCTTCAACGATCTTTAGTTGTATACTTTTGCTTTTTTTGATTGAAGTTTTATTTGCACACAATCAAAAAAGTGGTCAGACCGAAGTTTGGTCGTTTTGTTTAAGCTGGTTCAATGAAATGTCTGCTAGACAGGATTTTATCGAATCAATGATTAGTTTTCCAAGTTTATTGAATTATTCAAAACATCACATAATCAGTCGAAGCACTGTATGGGGTCGGAAAGGCGCAGGAATGCTCCCATTTCAATTAATCGTTTGGGACGGCTTTGCTTAGGAAGCACTCGAGTCCAGTGATTTGTTGCATCTACGGACATACTACCTTCGGTAGCCTTTTTCTTTTTTCTGAAAGTCTCAACATTTATGAAACTGACTATGTCCGTAGAAACGTTGACTTACGTTTGAAATGCCGTCTGCACCCCAGGTTTTTTTTAATAATTGTGCGACTTCGGTAGTGTAGCCGGGCATAACTGAATACGGTGTCCTCCGTGTGAGCGCTGAAACACAGTTTTCATAAAACTGAATTAATGAAGGGCTGATAAAACGGTTAACTTACATCCGACGACAAAATTGAGTCAACTGCAGTGAAAAGAGCACACTGATCGGCGCCGTTTTTCAAGGTAGATGGGAACGCCATAATGGTGGGCACCATTTTTCGGAAAGGGCACATCAGAAGAGTAGGCGGACAGTTTACAGAAGCTCTTTTACGTTTCATCCGAAGAATCCAAGAGAAGCACAGCACTAAATAGCGCCAAAATCTGATACGCGAGAGGAACACCTCAATGGGATCCATAGTAAAATAACTGATAACTGGACGAAGAACTCTTCATTTGGACAAGGCTTGTTACAAAATTTGCATAAGGTGTTGTTTACGATAATACTGTTTGAATTCACTTGATGCAATTTGGTTTTCGTTAAAGAATATGCTTTAATCAACTTTCAAATCAACTTTTTTATTATCATTACATAGCACGTTGCATCTTCAGCAATAAGCGATGATATTAGCAGGATTCAAGCCTCAAAAGCTGGTTGTTAGCATCTTTCTGGACCACTTTCTTTATTTACTGGGCGATTTTGAGTCGCGTTGAACGAGTCCTATAAATAAGAATCATAAAAAGTCTAAATTTATCCTCGAAATTGACTAACCTGCTTTCTTGGCTCTCAAAAGGGCATCCTCAATGCTCTCCGCAGCTTGGTACTTCCCTTGCCGCCGATAGATCGCAGCTAGTGATCTCAACATGTTCTGATAACTCTGTCCATTTTCACTGCCCAGCGGCTCCTTCCAATCGTGTCCTTCCTGGACACTTCCATCATAGTCCTTCTTGGCTTCACGTGCTTCGGCAATTTGCCAGATGGTCCTATTTGTCGGAGTGATGGCCCCATAATACTTGACGTGGGCTTTATCCAGGACCTCCTTATAGACAGCTTTGGCCTCTTCGAATTTGCCTTGCTTCAAATACGATGCACCGAGGTAGACATTCGTTTTGGCCACGTTGCTACTGTCAGGGCCGTACAGTTTCGTAAAAATGGCCACCGATCTGCGGTAGTACTGCTCAACCTGGTCATATTTGCCTTGGTATTGACACATCAGGGCGAGGTTATTCAACATTTTAGCAACGTCCTGATGGTCCGGGCCGTGAGCAGCTTCACTGATTTTGAGTGAGCGAAGACAGAGTGGCTCGGCTTCGGCGAATTGTTTCCTTCGACCATAGAGAATAGCAATGTTTTGGAGGGTCGATGCGATAGCGGGGTGATTTTCACCGTAACACTTTTCACGGATGGAGAGGGCTTTTTGGAGGAGGTTGACTGCGTCGTTATATTTGTGTTGGTCTCTGGAAATTGGGGGTTTTTGGTTTTTGTATTGATTGATTTTTTTCTTAAATTGCAGTTTCTTGGCATTCGCACGCTTAGTTTTGCAAACACAAGGTTTACATTCGCAAACTAATTTACACAAAACTCAAATTCGAACGTTTGTGCGAATGCTGTAAAGCCCACAAAAAACAAAGTGTGCGAATGGTTGAAATCCATTCATACTTTAAAATGCCGAAATTCATCAAAAACCTACTTATAGACCAACGCCAAGATATTATACAATGTAGCCACATCCAGATGCTCCTTTCCATGAGACTTTTCCAAATCCTCAATAGCATCCTTCAATATCGGAACAGCGACTTCATACTGCCCCCGCGAAGTGTACTGTATCACCAAATTATGCAATGTCCTCAACCGATGCGGGATTTCGTACCCATTTGAGGATTCACTCGTTGTAGATTGTGTCGGAATGCTCAAATCATTGCTCATGTCATCGTCGGGTTCGAAGCCCAGCTCTGCCAACGATACTGACATGCCATTCTGTTTGGCCTCGACAATCTCCACAGTTTCATCATCTGGGCCGTCGTACTTCTTCAGGGAGTTCATGAAACTCAAATGTTTGTTCTCTTCCTCCAATTGAGCTACACGTTGCTCGGCTTTGTTCAAACTTTGTAGAGTCGTGCCCTGTTCGTCGCGGAGCCATGCAATTTCTTGATACAATTGGCGGATGTGTGCTTTGTACTTTTGTTTTTCGGCTTCTTGGTGTTGGAGGTGGGAGGCAAGGGCCATCATGACCTGGAAATGGTGGCATTTTATATGGGTTAATGTTAAAGTTATGCTTACTTGAGATTCTTCGATGCCAAGTCGGATGCTTTCCAAGTTCTTATCAATGATTCTGGACTTTTCTTCGATGACAGCCCTGTCATCAGGATCCAGACTGTCACCAGTATTCAGCAAAGTGGCCTTAATGGTTTCATGCTCCTGCTTCAAGGCTTCCAAGCCCTGGCCAACTGTCCTAGTCGACGATAAAATGTCTTCCTGCGACATTAGTGCCATGGCACGATGGTCGTCGGAATCTGGGCTGGAATCGATGTTTCATTAAATAAATTTTAATTAATACAGTCAAATAACACGAATTAGAAGTAACTCACTCGCTGAAATTGACCATCATTCACATCAAAAACAAAAACGACAATAACAAGCCACGGTTTACAGACACTATGAATAACAAAACGCGAAACCGAAGGGATGAAGGCCTCTTTGCCGTTTTTTGAGACCGAAATGGGCTACATAAAGGGATGATTATGGCGAAATTTAACGCCTTAGGGTGAAGGATGGCAGCGTGGTTTCACGCATCCCAGAAATGGGCAACGTCTTTTGGGTTTGCGGCAGCCAGAGTTGGTGGCAGTTTGGCTGGCTCATTTCTGGCAATTGGAGGCCCTAGTGTAGTGACATCGAGCATTGAGCAGCCGGCGGACCAAAAGCGCCCGAAAATAATGCGCGACGGCCGAGGACGTCCGCTTCCGAAAATCGATGTTGTTGGCCGTGGAGTCAATGCATGCAAAGACCACTACTGGTTAGCGTTGGATGTCGGCGACGGTTGTCTCGTCCCATGGCCACTGGTCTCCCCTGCGGCTATGGCGGGGCTTTGATAGGGTTCTATTGTCTGCTTTTTTTGTTTGCAGACATTTGTTTCAATAATGCGGTTTAGGAATGTGCAACGTGAAATGCGATTAACAGCGGACATTTGCAGACAATTACAGTATACAATGTTGTAGTAATCACAAAAATGGCATCTTTCTACCGTTTGGTTTGACCTTTTTATTCAAGAAGTTCAATCTTCAAGACACAGAAGTAAATAAAATCAATAAAAACGACAAATTAGGTATTCATTTTCCGTTTCCAAACGCAGAAGTATCTTCCGGCGCTTCAACGTTCTTACATCCCAACAATTTCTTCATCTGCGCATCCTGCTTCCGGACAGCGGCATCATTGCGATTGGCTTTGTGTTGAATCCGATCGAGCATTTGGTTTTGGTCTTCGACTTCATTGCCCATGTACTTTCCAAGGTCGCGCAGAATCCTCAATCGTGTGCTAATCAAATCCAGACCCTCATCGATTTGGTTGTCAATATCCTCGAACTCTGTCCCCTTGATGGCATCCCGCGATGTCGCACACAATGAAGGACCCAACGATGGTCCATCGAACGTTGTAGCTTGACCCGAATCAGATCCGTGGTTGTTGAGTTTCGCTTCCAATGCCAATGTAGGTGAAGACGGCGGAGCGGTAGGCTTCGGTTTAGATTTAGATCGCGAGAAAAACTTATTCTTGAAGAACCCTCCAAAGAAAGACTTCAATTTGTTGATATTCTTTTGCGTTTCTTGCGTTGTGACATGGATTTCATCAAGGTGTTTGTCGGTCCTTTCAATCTTTTCACGCTGAGTCAGAAGTTCCTGGGCAGTGAAGGTGGCCAGTTGTTCCGAGTTTTCGAGATGTTGAGCAGATCGTTGGGTGCTTTGGAGGGATTCCTTCAGAATGTGGCCCAATTCGCGTTCGTAGTTGCCGACTTCATCTTCTATTGTCGTTTCGACGGAATAACGTGGAGGAATCTGACGGTGATCGTCGAAGGGGTTGGACATGGCCGCGGCAACAGCTGATAGTTTTGACGGCAGAAAAGATGCCATTTTGAAATTGGCAGAGTCAATTATTATGCAAATTCGGCGTTTTTACGTCAATGCGACAACTCAATGACAACTGTCATCAATGAAAAAAGCGTTGTAAATTTTTTCATTTTATTATTTGTTCAAAACAAGCATCCCAAAAAATTAAAAAATTCAATGCCAAAACCAAAAATAAATAACGACCAAAAAGCGACCATTGTCGGAACTGTATTTCATTGTCTGCGTATGACTTAGCATGTGAATAACCATGGACATTTGGGCATGTAGGTGTAGAATAGTGACAAGAACAGTGTAACAGTGTTGATAAGAACCATCAGGTCTGGCAAGCCCGTGAGAATGGATGGACGCAATTACTTGCTGATGCCAAGCGTCGACTGCAAAATGAATACATGCGAACGTGCTCTCAATTGATGTGCCAAAATCCGCCATTTTCATCATTATTATTACCCCAAATTTATTATTAATCTTTTTCCGTCCTTTCTTTTGAAAATACGAAGGAACAATGATTACACGAACAAGAACGACGATCACAGATTGCCAATATTATAAAGTCAAAAAAGTTAGTTCAATTTGAAAAACAAAAGTAAATGGTGTTAATAATGATGCAAAGAAACAAAGTCAAACAATAAAAAGCATAGTAATATTAAAGCGTGCGCTTAATTGCGGAGTTTTTACAAATTATTCAATTAAGCGATAGTAAAGGCCTTTGTGGAAGGTTGAATACAATAACATAACCGTCACCGAATACGGGCCTGTCACTGCGTGCCGGATTGGAGGCCAAAGGCGCTCAGGAAGCGATTCTTGAAGTTCTGCCCTGATGGCGACTGCGACATTCGGCCCAGGACGGACGTACTCATCGAATCCATCTGCATCGAAGCCTCCATGTCTGTTGGGGCATTCATCGAGGTGGAGGATAATCCCAGCATGTTGGGCTGCTACAAAAGGAAACGAAAAGAGATGAGTGTTTTCATCGATAAGATTGGCCTGGGGATGGATCCAATTCAAAAAAGCAATGTTGTAGCCAGGAAAAAGAAAACTCATCAAAATTTAAGGCCATCTTCAGTGAATTCGGGGGAAGCTAGGCACCACGACGAACGATCTAAGCATAATCCACAGTGTCGACCACCACAAAGAAAGAAAGAAAAAAACAAAACTAAACAGGACAAGTGTGATTTTAGTTTGAGTGAAGTTTGTTAAAACCATGCCAAAAGGACCAGAATTAGATTAGCGAAAAAGTTAAGCGAAACCGATAGGCGGATATGGCAACCCGACTCCCAGAAGCCCCTTACCTCAGTCATCTTAATCCTGGAAGCAAGCATGCTTTCTGAGCCCAGAAGCTCGCTAAACTTTGACTTTCGGTCGTTCTCCTCTTGCTGTAAGTACGGTAGTTTGTGAATTGGTAAAAGAATAGGGGAACGCGGCAAAAGATGAAAAAAAGCGATGGAAATTTCAAGACTTTGAGTTGAAATTAGATGTTTTCATAGAAATTAAGTAAAGTCAACGCTGTGGATTATTACCAGAACATCGTGAGTGTCGATTCTTCTTCGTTTTAACGGGCCCAATTTAAATGGATTGAAAAGTGTAAGCTACCTGTTTCTTCGCGCGAAGGATGGCATCCTCGAGGGTTTCAGCGGCTTGGTATTTGCCTTGTCGCCGGTAGATGATGCCAAGGTTCTTCATTGTTGTTTGTACAGCTTGGCTGAAGAACGCTACCGTAATCAAACTTCAAAAAAAGTAAAACTCACGAATTCTCGCCCCGAAGCGCTTTCTGCCAGTCATTATTCTCAGTGTAAATGCCGCCATCTTCCTTCTTCTCTTCCCGATCCTCAGCCACTTGCCAGATTGGTTTGTTATCACCGGTGATCTGGCCAAAGGCATTCTCGTGCGCACGATTCAGAATCTCCTTGTAAAGCGCTTCAGCTTCCTTGTATTTACCCTGCTTCAAGTAGGCCGAGGACAAGTTGTTCTTCGTTTTAGCGACATTCGGGTCATCTGGGCCGAGGACCTTCATATAAATGTCCAATGAACGCTTGTAGTATTGTTCAACTTCGTCGTATTTGCCTTGGTTCTGGCAGAGAAGGGCGAGATTGTTCAGCTGTTTGGCGACGTCAGGGTGCTCGGGGCCTAGGACGGTTTCCCTGATCTTGAGGGCACGCTTGCAGAGAGGCTCGGCATCCTTGTACTTGCCACGTTTGCCATGGAGTACAGCGAGGTTGTTCAGGGTGGCAGCGACGGCGGGGTGGTCTTCTCCGAAGCACTTTTCACGGATGGACAGGGCTTCATTGAGGAGGTTGGCGGCTTCTTTGTATTTGTTTTGGTCTCTGGAACAGGATAAGGTCAGAAAAGGGTTCAAATTTCGGTGAATTTGAACTTGAAATCGGCATTTTGACCCAAAAATGATAAGAAAAGGGCGTCCCATGTCAAAGTTGAAACCAAACAGGGCCCCAAAACAGAATCCAAACCACAAACCTGTAAACCAGCGCCAAAATATTCAACATCGTGGCAACATCAGGATGATCATGACCATGATTCTTCTCCAAATCCTCCAGCGCCTGCCGACAAAGCGGAACCGCAACTTCATATCGGCCACTCGAAGCATACTGAATCACCAGATTATGCAGCGTCCTCAATCTATGCGGAATCTCGTACCCAGCCGAAGCTGATGCCGCCATCGCATTTGCTGGTGTCGGCGCTGATAGCTGTCCGTGCATTTCGTCCTCTTCCTCGGGTCCGAAGCCAAGCTCCACCAATGTGTTATCAGACGGCCGCATATCCGGCATGGCTTCCTTCCCGGAGTCGCCTTCTTGATCAGCGTCGTACTTCTTGATGGAATTCATGAATTCAAGGTGCTTCTTTTCCTCCTCGAGTTGGGCCACTGATTGATGGGCTTGATTGAGGCTCTGCTGGGTGTTGTTGAGCTCGTCGCGGAGCCAGGCATTCTCTTGACAGAGGCGACGTACTTGGGCCTTGAGTTTTTGCTTCTCGGCTTCTTGTTGTTGGAAGTGGGATGCGAGCGACATCATGACCTAGAAATCGACATGATTGGCGTTTTTATATATATAAATTGCGAAATCGTTGCTTACCTGCGCTTCTTCGATGCCAAGTCGGATGCTTTCGAGGTTCTTGTCGATAATCCGCGACTTTTCTTCGATCAATGTCCGCTCATCGGGGCCCAGGCTGTCCCCAGTGTTGAGAAGCGTCGCTTTGATGGTTTCATGCTCCTGTTTCAAGGCTTCCAAGCCCTGGCCGACAGTCTTGGTGGAAGACAGGATGTCTTCCTGCGACATGCCGGACATTTTGCCGAATTCTTCGATCTTTCGTCTGCAAATGAATCACGTTATTATATAAAAAGCGCTATCAAAGACGCGTAAAACCATCACAAAAAGCGCATTCCAACCCCAATCAAGAAGCTACCCAGCCAGCCCGGAACTCCGAAACACGGAAGTCCACGTCGCCGAAAAAATCCATCGCGCTTCACTCATTACAAGTCCAGTAAAAGTCCGTCAACGGACAAAAACCCTCCTCGCCAGTCGGTGTCTCGGTTTGCCTCTGCCTGTTGGCAGCCCAAAAATCGATAGTCGCGAGCTCGCGGACACATTTTCGCTCCTTCTTCTTGTCGACTGCGTGTTGACGGAGCCCACACCCAACTGTGCGCGCACACAAAACGCTAACCATGAGTAACCCCCAGGAAAAACGCGCAAGGGTCGACGACAACATGCATTGTCGCCACAGGCTCGGTCCCGTTTCCTCCGGGTTTACTGTCCTGTGTCCGTTTTGTCAAGCTGGCTGGCTGGATCGAGGGCGATGACTGGATTTGCGCACAGGTTGAGCGATGTTTTGATTGCGAGGGTTTCAAGTTGCGCGAACATGGTGAAATTGGCTTTTTTCTGATTGTATATACACATTTTAAATTAGAATTTCAACAGTTTTCAAACTTCCGTTTTTGCAAAAACGTAAACAATGCCTCTCGGATGACCATGCACGGCAAGACTATTGTCCGCTGAGTGTGTGAGGCAGGCAGGCGGGCGAAAAGTGCGCACGCGCTCAAATTCGGTGTCATTTTTTGCATCTTTCGCGTTAAAATTTGATTTTTGATTAAGGCGCGTATACATAAAACAATCATTACGAAAATTTCTACAATTAATGAAAATAATAACTTTTACAAAACCAGAAAAGA
>KB455227.1:169009-183586 GCA_000341325.1 Panagrellus redivivus | reverse complement strand
GGGGGGCCAGGGGGGCGGTACCTATCGGCGGTACCGTCGACGACAATAGTTAACAAAATGGCCAACCAAAAAACGGGGACTATACTTTAACCTGAAACTCACGGTTTTTAGATAATCTGACAAGTTACAGTGCACAAAACAAACCACTCGCTGCTACCAATTACATGACCAAAGGTCGATGGAGGAAATCCTTTACTTCTCGCAGACTATATAACACTGCAACTTCCAAAACCCGTTGTTCTCAGAGCAATTACACTTCGGCACCCACAATTTCTGGTCACAATGCGAGTCTTCGCGTTATGCTTATACAATGGCACAATGAACTATAATGGCGCCATAGTTACGTTCGACAGCATTGTGCATTGTCGGTTATCGGCGTCTCACATCTCCGCAATGCATCACGATCGAGATCGGCGACGGCTTCCAATCACTGTGCCCCGATGACACACTTAGCACTCTTTTTTTGGCGTTTCGCTGCAAATGCCATAGGCACTGGTTTAAAACCAGGTTGATCTTTATTTTTGCATCTACCAGCACGTACAATTGGCAAAAGTCACCCGAAAATTGTTCTGGTAGCTTTTTCAAAAGTTGCCACTTACTTTGCCTAAAATGAATCTTCTAGCAAAATTAGTAATTTTACAAAAAAATTAAGATTTTCGAATTCACAGATATCCAAATAACATAACTTGGGGTTTAAAAGCAACAAAAAAACTGCACCGTAGCGCGGTTTTTTGTAGACTCTGCAGTTGTCCACGGTGGGGTTGGACGCTCTAGTTATAGACGCGGGTGGCCCCGGCAGCGAAGCGAAACGACGGACTTTTATACGTAGCCTCTATTTTGGTGTGTTCCGAAGGACGAGAGAGGGTCCGGATGACAGACGACGGAAGAAAAACGTTTTCGTCAAGGGAAATCCGCCGCCAGGCCTGCGCTGACTTGACAGCCGGTCAAAACGCATTGCCAACAGCTGGTTTTGACGGGGAAGCAGTTTTCTCTCATCGCCTGCGATCTGCTGGCTGTTTCATGATACCACACAGCCTTACTTTTATGTATCAATTTAAAACGAGTTATAATTACGGTTATCATAAAATGATAAAAGGCAAAACACAACTAAGGTAAAGAATGTTTTGAGGTTTTTAGGTGAATAAGGTTATTATTACTTTATTAATTTTTTTAACACGAGGTAACAGAACAGCATACAAAACTTAAGTACAGATTACGGTCCTTACAGTGATAATGTCACAAAATGTTGCCCGATGTTGCTGACGAAATGGAGTTGCAGCCGCTGAAACACAAAATTTGTGTTGTCGTTAACCACGCGGCTGATGAGTCAACCGATCCTTACAGTCTTCATCTGCCCGTTCTTATTGCGACGTTTTTGGAGGTGTCTTACTGTGCTTCTGCCAATGACTTTGACGAATGACAATAATGCCTCATACGACCTGAAAACCATAAACTTTAAACGATTTTACAAGCTACGAGAGTCTTACTATCTCAGTGATTTCCGGCTACGAAAAAATGATTAGAATTGTTCTAGCTCATCTTTTTTAACGAATAAATGAAACTCAGCATTTTCGACTTTGTCATAAAATAAAGCTTTGATCATTGGGAGAGCAAAGTCGTCATCCAAGCGTAAATCGGGGTAGATCAACTCACACATTTTCGAGCAATATAATCAATGTAGATGGTCTAGTCAGTTGTAAAACAAATATAGGCCGGTGTAACCAAGCTAGAAGTTTTCAGAAGATCGAAAAAGGTTATGCACCGTTTAGGAACAAAATTATTTTCGGGACAAATGTTGACGTAATAGTTGTTTACGTAACAGCCTCTTTGGCTCGATTTACCATCTTTAATCGACAAGGCCCCTAAATGTCCGCCTGTTTCCAGGTTGCAATTTATTTCGCCGAATCGTTATCACAGTGTAACAATCGACCCCGAACTATTTACATGACAAAAACCACTCGCTGCTACCAATGGCATGACTGAAGGTCCGCTAGGACGACACCTCCGCTTCTCGTAGACTAGCTGTATCCGACGGTGCTGCAACTTCCAAAACCCCGCTACTGTCGGCGCAACCACACTTCCGCACCAAGAATACTGGACCACAATATGATCTTATTCAACCTTTGGGTTACCCTTATGCAACTTGCAAGGAAGTATAAACAATCAAAGGATCAAATGGGTTTTGGCGCCGAAGTCATGGTCGGCATTGTTGTGCGTTGTCGGTATGTGGGCCCTCGTATCTCCGCAAGGCATCGTAAACAAGATCGTCGGCGGGCTATCACCACTGTGGCCTATCCCAGCGGCGCACTTAGCCATTTCACGACACATTGCATCAAATGCCATTTGCCTGTCTGAAGCACGTTTTGGAACGTAAACAAGGTGCCCTCGGGCACTGGGTCAATGCCAGGTTGACTATTAGCAACCGCGCGACGAGTATTCCAGCACCTTTCCGATTCTTTCGATGTTGGTGAAACCGTATCGGCCACTTTGAAACGGGAATTCACGGAAGAAACCCTCGTTTGCGTTGGAAGGTCTCTGGAAAAATGGCACCATATTGTATGAGGGATACGTTGACGATCCGCGCAACACTGATAACGCTTGAATGGAAACATCGGTCGTCAATTTCCATGATCAGGAGGGCGTTTTGGAACATGTTGAATTCAAGGTGCATTTTGATAGATCTTACTGTAAAAATATTAGTTTTAATTGACTTTTCAGGCGGGCGACGATGCTACTGCCGTCCGATGGGTCACCCTGAATCGACAGACACCCGAAAACTTGTATGCTTCCCATGAAGACTTTATTGAAATTTTGATGAAACATCATCATTTGTAAAATGTAATTGTATTCTGAGGTTATAAATTGAAATAAATTTATTTAACTGACGGTCATTTTTACTTAAAACCATTACGATCTGTAAAAGTAGTACCCTGTAACCATGAAACCGATCGGATACCGTTAAATCATTCTTTTTTGTCAATCATAAGCGACCTCTACCGTAATACTCTTTGTAATATTTGCATGACGAACTCACAAGCCACTGGGCCATCGTAGTTTTGCGCGCGCGCCTGCCTC
Source organism: Panagrellus redivivus (assembly GCA_000341325.1). NCBI lineage: Eukaryota > Metazoa > Nematoda > Chromadorea > Rhabditida > Panagrolaimidae > Panagrellus > Panagrellus redivivus. Next base: position 180,511 of record KB455227.1, on the reverse strand, counting down.
AAGGCGTATATGTCCAGGTCGTGTTGCACATCCTGTTTACACGGCTAATCAACTTGCGCGCGCAGAACAACACAGCCATGTAATGGATGCCGTTTGATCTAGCCGCCATCACACCCTGAGAGCATGGTATCTAAGCATGATCCATCGATCCATTACTGTTGCGGTGTCGAACACGACCATGTATAAATAGACCATACTTGGCCATTATACCATCAGTTGTATCGCATTACTGTCCTACATCATGTCCTCTGCCCTCAAAGTTAAGAAAAACCAAAAAGGCGGATATTACACCAACGGAAAGTCGCTGCCAATGGAAGTTCGAGCTGAAATTGTTCAACGGTTTGTTCGAGAAGAAAAGTGAGTTTTTCTGGCCATTTCTAATATGAGCATGTTTAACTTTGTTCTTTCAGGGTCACCAAAATCGCCAAAGACATGAAACTGACACATGGGGTCGTGTCGAAAATTACTCAGCATTACCGTAAGACGGGCTTGATTGCCCCGCGGAACGTCAAGTCTGTCAATGAAACCACGGTGACTGTCCCGAAACCCAAAAATAAACTTCTATTCTCAGTCGAATCTATTCTGAGCCAGCCTACAACGACAGCGACATCAACGGCATCGACACCTAGCAGTGTTTCATCGACAACTTCTAATGAATCTGTCAACTTTTCGACTTCACCGACATCTTCCGATGGCTCTTTGTCTTTTAACTTGGACGTTATCACCCTGATGGCCCTGGCCCAGTTGAACCTTACCACAATGCCACCGATGCAGCAAGTTCCGATCGTCCCACCGCCCCAAATCCAAGCTCTGCAGATGCAAATGGATGCTATTGCGTGGAACCAGTGGCTTGTCAACGCCTGCCAACTCGGTTTTCGCCAATAACTTTCTATTTTGGTTCTTATTTTTTCTGTAAATACGAATTAAATTGTTTAGCGAATATTATTATCTTTTTTCACAACCTTACCAATTTCTTTGAATGCTTTAAATAAATATGTATATTTTCCCAATTTTCGTGTCTATGTAGAGGGGACAGGTTATGAAACTTCCAGTATGCGAACCGGAACTGCGTCGTCAACTCTGTGTCCTCTGAGGGCATGGGTCAATCGGTGTGGCTAATGACCTAATGAACATGATCTGCGCTCATGTAGCGTCCGGTCGCTCTAACCGGGCGGATGTGTTAGACACAAGGATCTTATATACGTGTTTAGTATGAAAAACAATTGCAATGCCGCTACTGACGGTAATAAAAACCAAAGCCAAAAATCGACCAAGTGCGTACTTGGCCTTTTTGACTTTTTTGGTAATATTTGGTAAATTCTATCAAATTTAAAAAAAATTAACAAAATTTGACCGAATTTTAGCTAAAAACGACCAAACTAACCAAACTTACGTTCAACATAAGGGGCATGTTTTGCGCTTTGGAATACATTGCGTCGGCTAAAAAGATAAAACTTGAGGTCGGTAGGATACTGATCGGATAAATGAGTCCGAAATCAGGGCTAAAACGACCAAGTACAGGAACCAAAGAAAAAAACGGCGATGGTTTCCGCGTACTTGGTAATTATGACTTTTTGGGGGTAAAGTTTGGTCAAACTTCAAAAAATTCTTTCGAATAAAATTTGACCAAAGTTTTGCTAAATGAAGCTAGATTAATCAAACTTACATTTAGCCGAGCCAAGAACACGGGCGAAAGCGAAAATGAGTGGGATTTATTGTGATGGCTGAAAACAACAAAGTGAATACGGTAACAGACAAGGTGGCTAGTTCGTCACAAAACTAGTGTCAAAAATAACTAAGTACGGTAGCCAAATAAAAAAATGGCGATAGCTTCCGCGTACTTGACATATATGACTTTTTAACGGTGATATTTGATCAAGTTTCAAGTAAATTCTAAATCGAAAAATTTGAATGATATTTTGCTAAATATGGCAAAAACAAACAAACTAACATTTAATCATGCCAAGAACGGGTTCCGTAGAGAGGCCAAAAACGACCAAGTACGGTAGCCAAACCAAAAATTGGCGATAGCCGCGTACTTTGCATTTTCGACTTTTTAGCTAAATTATACGAACTTACATTCAATTGAGCCAAAAACGTCTTTCGCAGAATGGGATCCATTGCAATGACTGAAAAGAAGCAAGTTAGTACGGTAACAATATAGTTAGCCAATTAGACCAAATATCGGGGACAAAAATGCTTAAGTACGGTCACCAACGCAAAAATTGGCGATAGCTTCCGCATACTTGACATTTTCGACTTTTTAGTGATAAAAATTGGTTGAACAAACTTACATTCAACTGAGCCAAGGTTTGTTTCACAGTGCGGGATCCAATTTGGTAGCTGAAAACAGAAACGTAAGTACGGTATTGGTCTGGCAGGCTATTTGGGCCAATCATCGGCACTAAAAACAACCAAGTACGGGAACCAAAGCAAAAAAAGCGCTTCCGCGTACTTGGCATTTTTGACTTTTTTGGTGGTGAAATTTGGTTAGATTCCATCAGAATCAATAAAAATTGACCAAAATTTTGCTAAGTTTAACAAACCTACATCCAACTGAACCAAGAACGTCTTCTCCTAAGTGGAATTCATTGCGATGACTGAAAATTTAAAAGTGAATACGGTAACAATCAAGTTGGCTATATACGCCAAACAACGGGACCAAAATGAACTAAGTACGGTAGCTAAACCAAAAATTGGCGATAGCTTGCGCGTACTTGTCATTTTAGACTTTTTATAAACTTCAAAAAATTCTTTCAAAACTTAAAATTCTTTCAGAAATTTGACCAAAAATTCGCTAAATGTGGCCAAATTAACCGAACTTACATTCAATTGAGCCAAGAACATCTTTAACAGAATCCATTGCGGTGACTGAAAATAGAAAAATGAGTACGGTAACAATCAAGTTGGCTCGTTGGACCCAATAACATGGCTAAAAACGACTAAGTACGGTAGCTAAACTAAAAATTGGCGATAGCTTCCGCGTACTTGGCATTTTTGACTTTTTGGGGATAAATATTGATCAAACTTCAAAAAACTTGGTCAAAAATTCATAAAATTTAACCAAATTTAGGAAAAAGGCTAAATCTTAAACAAACTTACATTCAACTCGCTTGATAACGTCTTTGGCATTATGGAATCCATTGCGATAGCTGAAAAGGAAGAAAGTGAGTAATATAACTGACTAATTGGCTAAATAGGCACAAAAATTGGGCCAAAATTGACTGAGTACGGTAGCCAAATGCAAAAATTGAGCATAGCTTCCGCGTACTTGGCTTATTAGATTTTTTTTGGTGACATTTGATCAAACTCGAATAGAATTTTGTCAAAATACAATGAAACTTGGCCAAAACTTCTGAAATTTCAAAAAACTTACACTCAACTCTGCCAATGACATCTCTGTGGCGGAGTAGAATCCATGGCAATGGGCTCGCTAGCGTGGGCTCGTGACATCTGTGGCGTCTCGTACGTGTGGCCAATCGATCAGTTCCGTGTCCTGGAAACTCACACAATTAGTTTCGTACCAAAAAGGGACCTTACGCAGCGGGCTTCTTCTTCGGTACGACCTGTCTGGAAACAAAGGAAAAAAACACACGCTTCACAACAACCCCGTACATCCCCGAAATTCCCTACGACAACCCAATACAACCCCTAAACTCCCTCGTGAGCAACCCCATTCCCCCTGTGGCACAGACTGGTGGAACCTCAACCCATTGATAGCCTTGACGGCCGGGTCCGGTCGGAAGAGGCTTCTTCCACCAATCTGCACCACCTATCGACACACACGAAACTGCTACCCGGACCCTCATCCACCCGGCAGAAGCCACCAAAACTGAGTGTGGCTTCTACCGGGTTTGAAGCCCGCTGGATTCAGCGAGCTTACCGCCCTCAGGGCACACACACCCTCGAGCTACACACTCCGGCGCGGCTGCATCGACGACATTCTACGCACAAAACTGCAAAGTGCCCTTGGGGTACATACATACCGTACCACAAACTGCATGACCCCACTCAATGGCTGTCAACATACTACACCTCGGGCTGAAAACTGACGCGCAAAAATGCAAAATGCTCTCTGGGCATACACACTCTAACACTTCCGCCGACTTCCTAAACGGAAAACTGCAGACTGCCTTCATGACACTTACCTACCGTATCACAAAACTGGTTAAAACTAATCTATGTCTGTTGTCACACTTGCTACGCCGTTTTATCGGCCCTTCCGCCGACTTTCTACAGTATAACGTCGCTTACGGGCAATAATCTGATACCACGAAACTGCTACTTGCCTTCGGGGCACGTAAACACTATCAGCTGCTTAAGGTCGACACCTTTTCCTAATTTCGCTGCATCGAGTTCAATACCAAACGCCTATTTGTTCTGGATGCCAGGGACTATCGCTACTTTTCTATGTCATTTCACCCTTTTTTGCCGTAGTTTCAATGCTAATGCCATGACGCTGCTAAACTTTACAATCACTAAAGAAGGCTGCTTCAATTACGGCAGCGATTCATTAAAATTTAATGCTTTTCACTTTTCGCCATCAAAATCTGGACCACCGCCATCCACCGAGCGCGCCGTCACCCGTCTTGTGCATTTCCCGCACAGGACCACCTGGCTGCACTCACAATTTGATTTGCGCGCGCAAATTCGTTTCGAACCGTCGGCGTCGTTTCATCTCCGCACAGCTGTCTCATGCTCGTTGTTTGCCGAATGTGGCCGCATTTTCGTCGATTCTTCGCTGGATTCTGTTTCCAAGTCGTATTCGAAACTGCTCCTCGATGGTATCAACAGGTAGGATCACTGTTCTATATCAAAAACTCAAAAAATTTCCCCACTTTTCGAAAAATATATATAAAAATGCTGACAGCGGCTTCTCGCGAGCTTCTGTTTTCACTTCTCGTCCAGTTTGCTGCATTCATTCGCTATTGACATGCTTTTCGTTTGCTTGTGGAGCAGCACCACTTATCTTTGGCCAAGCTTGCATCTTTTCGATTCAAAATTGCGCGATGTTTACAAAATTTTCAAATTTTTGACTTTGAAGCAATCTCTCGCGCGCCCAACACGTCGTAGAGTTAATGCATCTCACAATAATTGCTTTTCAAGCATCAAACCAAGTAAGTGAGATGTTATATGAAGTTGATTAGTTAAAAAAGGTAAATAATACTTATGAGCAACAAATGTTATAACACAATGAACAATGTTGGTTGGTTATAAGGTTGATAAAAACAAAATTAATTCAATAAAATAAACAATTAGTAAGAAACAACAAGTTACATATTAAAGTAATAATGTTAGACCGGCATTGGGTGGATTTAGTAATATAATGCTGGTTCAATCGATGGCAATGGTTCATTTGCATTCTGGTGAATCAAACTTCCTCATGTTACCGTCTTCCTGTCTGCATCACTCAAAAGCTGTCGATCTGCAGCTCTGTCAATCGCGGCTTTGGGGTATTGGGAAGATTCTTGGTTTTTCATATTCAACTTCCAATTGGACTTCCTTCAACGCTAACAGCAACCAGTCTCTTTCCAGCATTCTCAGCTATCTCTTTCAATTAGTAGTCTTCATTAGACCCTTTTCAACACACGCGGCTCTCAAGATCGCTTACCTTTGATCACTCGACGGCACATTTGGGCATTACGACCAAACTTTCCAGCTTTGGGATACTGGGATGATTCCTGTCTCTGCACATTCTACTTTCACCTGGACTTCAATTATCCCTAACATCACAAAGCCCTAATTTAACTAATTATATCTTTCATAAAGTGACCGTCACTAAACCCTATACAACTCATGATAGCTTGATGGTAGATTGGCATCGGGTAGAATCAGTGATGCACCGCTGGTTCAAAAGCTGGCGATGTTCATTCGCATTCCGGTCAATCGAACGTGGACCCGCTTTCCTGTCTACATAGCTCAAACGCTGTCACTTTATCTCTCTCAATCGCGGCTTCTGTGCACTGGGAAGTCTTCTGTCTCTTTACGTTTCAATTCCAACTAGACTTCCATTATTCCTAATATTCATAGTCTCCTCTCTTTATCAAGCTCTCTACTTCAATAAGAAGTCGTCATTGGATACTTTTCAACACAATATTCGGCACAACATCTGTAGGATACAACATTGTAGCTACGAGGCTCGGTGGCTTAGTTTTGATAGATAAGTGTCTCTGATACGTAACATTACGACTACACTGTCGGCTTAATGGTACTGGGACGAATAGGAGCACCTCACTTTAACTTTCTACAATGCTTCCTTTATGTCTAACACCTCATTTTGATTCTAGCTAGCTCTCTCTTTTAAAAAGTAGTCGTCACTAGATCGTTTACAACACATGTCATTCTCAAGAATGCTCATCTTTGATAACTAGACGGCGAGACATCGGTAGAAGAGAACATTTTGGATGCGATGAAGCTCAGCAGCACAGTTTTAAGTGATACGTGTCATTGATACGTTGAATTTTGGGCTACACTTGCTTAATTTGATAGGTTTATGAATTGTCCATTGGACAAATGTTTTTGGATCATGTTTTTGGCTCCTTATTAGAGTTTAAATCGATGAAATTTCAAAAATGGACATTGCTTATGTGATTTGAGATACATTACGATAGTCTTTAGGAGATTTTGAAAACACTTTTACTATTTAATACACTTTCGATCAAGTTTACTAGACTTATTAGATTGAAAACGAATGAAGAGTCAAAAAGTAAAGGCCATTATTTATAGAAATATGGGTTGGAACACGTCAGCATAGCTTTTTCATCCAGGTCAATATAGGTTGTGTTGGTTGAATGCGTGCTAGTTCAGACATGATGAACTTGATTGAATAGGAGATTCCTCCATAACTTTCATAATAAATCGCAATAGTTTTAAAGTCTCGCAGTTTCTTGGTCGGTGTTTTTTGCTGGGGGCTTACAATCTCGTAGATAAGCGTTTTGGTGGCCGATGTGCAGTCATTTGAGGCTTGAAATCTTTCTTCTTTTGCGTTGTTAAAACTAAAAGGGTCCCTTCCTGCACAAATTCAATCGACTCGCATTAGATGGATTTGGAGCACCTGTGGTGGCAACCAAATAAAAATTGATGAAACTGATAGTGGCGCGGTCATCATTGACACTCACGCTTCGGCGACAGGGTTACGCAGTCTTAAGGACCGGGAGAGGCGCGAATGTTAGTTTCCGATTTCCCATCGGTTGTTTATAGTCGAAAACTGAACGACTTTAAAAATTGCGGTCCACGAAGGGCACCTGAGTATAGTAGTAATGCTGATGCGCCGATTGCTTTTGTGCAGGATTGGACCCCAATAGAATAACGGTTGAGTTTTATTTGTAGTGATAAGAAGCCTCGACTACGTTATAATTTAACACTTAGGAGAATGCCGTTGAAAACGGTGACCTCAACTTTACGCGATAGATGCAAAATGTGCGCACTCAACCACACAATCTTTAAGACGATGCTGAGTTTTGCAATACTGACAAGGCTACTGACCTTGATGAAAAAGCTATACTTACGTGTTAGTTAGTTCAAAACGCAAAAATGGTGTTTGATACACATTGTTTTAAGTTGATAGAACTTTTATAGCGCAATTCCTTTGAATGGAATTTTCTTTAGCGACGATCCCAAATCTTACAATACCGCGATGAAGTTAGCTTTGACGAAAAAGCTTGAAAATAAAGTGTTCAATCAATAAAAATAGCCGAAAAAAAAGTAATAATAAATGGTCAAACGACTTTTTTGTACACTGATACTGTACTTTTCGGTAAAAGATAATAAAAAATTGATTTTTATCCTTTTTGGCTTTCCTAGCCACAAAGACGAATCAAAACCGTGGGAATGTTCCCAAATCTTATCAAAAAAACGAAAGTAAATCATTTACTTTCAAAAACTTTCCGAAACGTATCAAACCTTTAACTTAAAGATGCCGTTTTTGGCTTTGGAAAACGAAAAATGTCTCCCATAATAAGGAGCTCTCTTTGAACCACTTCTTAAGTCAAAATAAAACCACATTGCCAAACGCCAATGCCCAAAAAAACAACCAAAAAGCTTCCTCCAATAAACAATGACACCACTGCGTGCAAGCTTTTCTTATCTTCTACCAATCCGAATAACTTTAAAACGCTCAAAATCCCTATTCTACCTTCAATGAATCGTCGTCATACGACCTGTTTCTACTTTTGACGTCCTCATGATGGCTTCACAAAAACGGCGACAAATGAAAATGAATGGATACCCTTTTGAAGATACCTTTTTCGGCTTTTATAAACTCTAAATCTACTCGCATAATGAAAAGCCTGCTTTAACTTCTACACAAACTATACTTTAACAACAACTTGCATAAATCCGATGATAAACACCTCGGATACTTCTTACAATCAATAAACAACACCACCGACAGCCAGCTTTCTCCGTCTTCATCCGATTCGGGAAACTTGAAACCCTCATAATCCTAACCTATCTCCGATGAATGAACGTCAAAAAGCCTGTTTGACGTTTCCCAGGCTTCGACCGTAAAACCCGATTCTAAAAACTACTATTTTACCTTCAGTAGATTTGAACTCAAAATGTTGGACGTCCCTACAGTACCCCTAATGATAGATAAAACGCCAGACGGCCTGTTTTTAACCCCCTGGCTTTATACCGGCGACGATGGCAGGTACGAATGAAAAGGTACCCTTTTTGGCTTTTGAAATCGCGAAATTACCCCCATAATGAAAAGACCTTCTCTAAACTCAAATTAAAACACCAACTTCCAAAAAGCCTATTCCCAGAAACTACTTATGAACTTCCTCCAATCAATAACCACCAAACAGCAAGCCATCTTTCATCTCCTCATCCGATTCGGCCTTAAAATGTTGTATTTCCCAACACTACCCCCAATTAATAAACGACAGACGGCCCCTTTTTACCTTTGACTTCCTCCCGGGCTTTATAACCTGATTCCCAAAACACCCTAATGCTATCCCTAATCTGAATACTATACAACGGCATGCCAGCTTTCATCCTCATCCGATTCGATAAATAATGCGAAAATCCTTAACCTTTTGAAAAACCGAACGCCAGTCATGGATGTTGCGGTCGTCGACGCCTTTGGGCTTCACCGTGGCTATTACGGTGGAAAATACAAATGAAATGATACAAAATACAAAAATAAACAAACAAAGCCAAGATGTGGCAAACTACAATAGTGAACAATAAACAAATAACAACAAACGGACGCCTTCCCCTTTTTTTTGATTTTGGTTTTTCTTTTTTTTTGGATTTTTGAGTTTTTTTGAGAACGATAACTAATTGAAATTATCAACCTGCCGTCCTTAGGGACGATACGCTAGGTGATGCAACTAATAAACAAACGAGAAGGAACTATTTAAACTAAGCCTGCCATCCTTATGGATGAAACGCGAGGCGAAAAAATTAACAAAAAAAAACAAACAAAACCGACCTGCAGGGCCCTCGGATCACTGGCCCTGAAGCTCCAGACGCATGCGCTGCCTGAGCTCTTCCACCGGCTTCATGACGGAGCTTCGCCACGAGTGGTCGCTGGCGACGCCACAGCAATACTGGACGCCGCCCACCCAGACGGAGCTTTCGTTGCCTTGGGCTTCGATCCGCTCGACCTTCTTGCCGGCCATACCGTACAGGGGACGGAGGATGGTGGCGGGTGTCTGGGCGGCGGCTCGGGTGAGCTTGGCACGGCTGAGGCTGGTTCCAAGTTGACCAAACCTGTTGCTACCGACAATCATGACCCGGTCCTTGTCCGTGAGCATCATGACGTGGCTGGTGCCGGCAGCAATCTTGGTGAACTTGGACCGCGGAGGGGCCCGGAGGACGACCTCGCCATCGTGAGCCGCCTTGAACAAGGACGACGCCTTCCAGTCGATACCGGGAATGGTGCCGCTGATCCTGACGGTGTGGTCGGCCATCAGCTTGACGGTGAAGCCATCACGACGACAACGCTGAAGCATGGCCGGGCGAGCGGGCTGGATGGGGGCGCGACGACGACGCTTGGCAGGGGCCTTCTTGGGGGGCTGTTTGGCTTTCTTGGAAGCCGGTTTGGCCTTGCGGGTGGTGGGGGCCTTGCGAGTAGCCAGAGTGGTCTTCTTAGAGGCCGGTCTGGCCTGGCGAGGACGTCGGGGCAGCGGCTGTTGAACCAACTCGGCTTGACGGTCGAGGAGGACTTCAGCGGGCGGGGCATTGATGACTTGTTGGGCCGCGCCTAAAAAAGTACCGTAATCAACACACAAACTTGTCAAATCGCCCCTCTGGCATTTTTCATTTGGTCATTTTGAGCTAACTTACCAATTTCAGGTTCCTCCTCCATCGCTTCATCCTCATCAAACGGCACGTCTTCGGGCTGAACGTCGGCCAAGATCTCTTCAATTGGCTCATCTTCGGGGAAGTCGGCGACCACGTCTTCAATTGGCTCGTCTTCCAAGTAGTCGTCCAAATGGAGGACATTGTCGCGTGTTTCTTCAACTTCGAGGACAGCGTCTGGGCCCGGAAGCGGAATCGCGGTTTGCCGGACCACGATGTCGATGAGTTCTTGGACGAGGCCGGAAATGAGAGCTTCAAGACCTGAAATTGTGTAAGTTAATGCTTTATTCTTCGATTTGACAAACTTATTTGGCATTAATTAGCACTTTTTGGCTATTGTTTGAAGGAAAAAGGTCAAAAACGCCCAAATTTGGCTTTAGAGCCGAATTTTATATATCCAAAAAGCGTGCCACTACTAATTTGATGCCTATTTCAGCGAATATGCATCCCCTGTCCCCAATGGCAATCAAAAAAGAAGCTTACCGGGCTCCACGACAGCAGCGGCACGCATCTGGGCGAGGTCACGCATCCAAGCATCGAACGACGACGGCATGGACTTGATCTTCTCCGTCCAGAACTCCCGGCCCTTCCGATACGAACGCGTCTGCGACGGCATCATCTCGATGAGGACGGGTGTCGGCAGCTTCTCCATCGGCTTGACCCGTCGCTTCGACTTGGAGACGGCCCAGAGCCAGTGGGAGGCGGGCAGATGGTAGGGGGCGGGAAGGACTTCCTTCTTGACCCAGTGCTCGAACTCGGGCAATGGCGTATCCCCGGCGGCGGCCCATTTGGAGTAGTAGAGCGCCATGGCGCCGAAGTTGTTGATGTCCGTGGACAGGAACTGCCGGAAGGCATCTTCGAACTCGGCCTTGAGGGGGCAAGGGATGGGTTGTTTCTTGACTCGCGGCATTGTTGGCAAAATGGGTCAAAAATCCTGCAAAACGCGAAATAAGCGCATGCTAGCAATGATAAGCGCGAAAAATAACACGTAAAACACGTTTTTCGGGCGAAATTTGAGGGGTTTGGATCGATAATAGGGACGATTATATGTTTACGAATAAGATTTGGGGGGTGTCGACGTGACAATTGTCACTCTCGCAAGACCGCAAAGTTCGATCGAACTTTCGACGGCGCTCGCGCCTGCCGTCGAGCGCGAGTCGCCGATCCCTCACTCCGTGTGTCCCTCGGTTCTTC
>KB455227.1:97382-168999 GCA_000341325.1 Panagrellus redivivus | reverse complement strand
TCGGTCGAGCCAAATCGAAAAACGAGCCCAGCCCATCATGGCTAGCCAACGCGCATCCCTGCTAGCAACGGAAGAATTCACTTCTAGCCACATTAGTTTTTAAAATGTCATCTAAATTCGTCATTTAGCGCATTTGTATCACTCACTTTTTAAACATAGCTTTAACGAGTAACAGAAATGCTGAATGCTTAATCTCACGTTTTTCGGAAATAGGTTTACTCATAGGGATGCTAAATTAGTACTTTCATTGTGTAAAACACTTTTTTGCATCTTTATGGCGTGCAAAGTTGTGTAGGTTCTATGAAGTCGTTGCTCATAGGTAAACTACGAATGCCGGCCCCCCAGGGCACAGCTGTGCTTCCGGTCGGTATAAAAAACGACTAGCTGTTTATCACTTGCAGGGTCTGCGTTAATGCATTTACCTCCGTATTTCTCCTTATTCACCTTTGTTTACTTAGTCTATCTGAAGACCAGGTTGTGATAAAGCATTTCTTATCTTTAATGGCAAAATAACAGCCTCTTTTAACCATCTTTATTCCTTGGCCTATTTTTTTATTACTGAATATACTTTCAAAGTATTTGACTATTTTGAAAAACGTTTTGACTCCTTAATATTTCTAAAGACTCTTTTTTTAAACAATTTTACTTTTTAAAAAAACATTTTTTAAAATCAAAATCATGCCACATCCCCAGATATACCGTATTTGTCACGAGATCAGATTATCCGTAATCTTTATTAATTGCACCTGCTTTTCTGTCGGCTAGTGGCATCTTTCGATGGAAGATTCTTCAAGTCCATGTCAGCTGCTTGTAAAAATTCTTTCACCCTTGTGTTTTTCAATGTGAAAAATCACCTGGCGTTCTGCTCTCCCACTTGCTGTCTGGGTCAACAGCCAGGATGTTCACTTCCTATTCCTCGAACGCCACAAGACAGTTGATAGTCTCATTCAACTGCGTGCAACTCCTGTTAGCGTGATTAGTGGTTTCCGGTGGGGATAGCCAATTGGACCCAATCTTTAGATTACTTTATGTGTTTGGCATTAGTGACGTGCTTTGCCAAGGTTTCGGAACACTTCGAACATTGCACAAATTGTTTTATTGTGTTTATTACCAATAAAGCGCGTGACTGTCTGCATTTCAAATACCCTCCTTTTATGTTTTTGTTGTAATTTCAGTGTGCGGTCTCTTTACACCCCGGTCGCGCAATAAAAAATTCTATGTATCTATTTGTGTTATACAGTTCGTCGATATCTTGTTGTGGGCTTGTCTTTTCACAATAAAAATAGCTGCGTGTTTTCTGTAGACAAACCGTAACGCCTATTTCGGTCGCACTTTTTTTATTGGCAGACGTCGACAGGTGGCTAGAAAGGCGGATACTTCGCCATAACGATGAGCATCCGCATTTACAGTTGGACCAGACATGGGCTGGACTTATTTCAATTTCACTTGCTGCACATCTTTTGAAAATTTAGCTTAAAGTCCAACCGACGAACGCCGGAACGCTTTGCACTGACCACCCCTCATCACCCTTATTGATTTACCGCGTTCGTTCAAAGCTAAACCCTTAGGCAGTCAGTTGTCTTTGTTTTACGAGTTGTTTTTGCACTTCACTACAACTGTTTTTCGTCACGGGAGGGCGATTAAACCGATTTTCGTCTGTCTACGTAAATGACCAAAGCTATTTGCGAGTACTGTGTCTTTTGTGGCGTGTAACATTTCCCTTTTCCTATATTAATTGTATCATTTTCAGGTCGAAACCATCGGGTACTGTGCGCAACCTGGTGAGTATATCTCACGCTTCATCGTGTTGCAGCGATGGAAAACAGACATGTGTATCTCGGCCAAATAGTTAATCGGACCGCTAACACACTGTTCGCAGACATGGAAGATTACCCCTACGTGCCCGAGGTGGATGTGAATTCTCCGCCAGACTCGTTGATCTCACTGCCGATGAAGCCGCTTCCGGAACGTTCCATTGAAGCAGTCGTCGATTTTTACATTGCTCGTCTGAAGGCTGTTGAGTGGGTGGATGTTGAAAGGAATTCGTCCTTTTGGAATGATTTTCCTTCAATTCCGCGGCCTTTTGTTAACGACGTGTACCACATGTTGTACTTGAAGTCTGTTGACATTGAGGTTTGTTTCCTTTTCTGTAATTAACTTGTATAATGTTACTGTATTTTAGTCGATTCGTCATGCCATCCTTATCCCTTTTCTTGATTCCAAATACAAGAACTGCCTTAAAGTTCTGAACATTTCCAAGTTCAACATCACTACCAACTTATTCGCAAAGATCTTGGGACACAATGCAGGTTCTCTGAGACACCTCATCGCTCGTGATTTGGTAACTATTTTTTGCATTTTGAAATTTAAATATAATTTATTATTTGCAGCCTTCCGTGATCGATATGCATTCTGTCTGCGCACATTTGCAGCGGCTCCGCGCTGAGTTTACCGAGTTGGAAACACTGGAAGTCAACCAGCACTTCTTTTTCTTTGATAAGCCGGATAAAGTTGCCATGTCACTTGACGAAGCCAAGGAACTTCAAGACCTTATAAGGATGGTTTTTGAACAGCTGGACGTCCCTGCCGATATTGTTCATCCCGTATCGGAGGAAACTCTTTCGGTCAGCTTCCTGGGATTGATGCCGAAGCTCAATGTCTTTTCCTGTGTGTTGGAAACCTCTACGATGATGATTACGGATGAACACATCAGTTTGAGTAAGCAGTTGAATGAAATGAACTTGTCGACTCTAATTGTTGATGATTGGTTCACATACTCAACTCCATTTCGCTTCCTGACATCACTAACTTTGCGTCATCACGATTACATCCCCAGCCTCACAGAAATCATCGAAGATCACCCGAATCTCACCTACCTCGACATTTCGACTTTTGGCACCGCTCGAGTGCCGTATTTACGCCCGAGTACGATGCTTTTTAACATTGTCAGAAAGATGAAGAATCTCGAATACCTGGACATTTCCGGAACCAATCTTCACGAGACTTACGATGTTTTGGACGAAAAGTAAGTTTATTTGCCTATTTTCACAAACTAAAACACCTTTTGCAGCCTCTTCAAAAAAAACAAACGCTTCGAGTCAGACATTCCCGCCTTGGCTGCTCTTCACAAGAGACTGAAATACCTTGTTGCTTTCAATTGCGGCACAGCTGGCCTAATGGATCTACCTGTTTACACCATCTTTTCTGACTGCTCAGAAGATCACCTTCTTTCGGCGTTGGATTTTTACAGTCACGATCCTCAGCACTTGGCCGGTATTCTGAACTGCATGGCAGGGTTTTACCGTGATAACTCTGTTACGGTTTGTTTTATTTTTTAACTTATACATTCTTATTTTTTCATTGCAGACGCGAGCTGCTGAAGTCATTCCAAAACTGTTGGACATTGTCAAACGTTATCCGCACGACATCCAACTCTGTCAAGCATTTCTGTCGGCCGTGCTTTCCGTTCTGGAAAAATGCGTTTTGAATCAGCACAGCCGCCACGTACTGACTTTGACGGTTTTCACCAGTAAGATTCCGTTATACACTGATTGTTTCAATCAAATTAGTTTCAGTTGGCAAGCGCTTCCGAGAGAATAAGGCTTTAGTCCGCACTTTCGTTTTGATTTTGGCACGATTCAACTATGAGGGCTATGAACATGATCTTGTGCCAATTGTTGAACTGGCTTGCGATGCGTACAATGCCAGCGAACCCCATGAAACAACGACTCGACAGAGTTTGCTTGTATGCATGGATGCCATCATTCATGGTCTCGATGATGAAGCGTTCGAACGTCTCGACGTTTTCGACATTATTGAAACGTTGAAGACTGGCATCCTTTACTTCCCGCAGGATTGGTGCCTCGAAGTTCTTTGGCACATTTTATGGAAGCTGACCGACGGTTTGAAGGGACCCGCTATATGCTTTTTAGGCATGCTTCGAGATGATCACCATCAGGGTCTGTTGTTGATGAAGGACACGATGTCCTACATCCATCAGTTTGAAGACACTGCCATCACTATGTTGTGTCTTCTTGGCAACCTATGTGAAATGGTGACGGAAGGTGATTTGTACAAGCATTTTTATGCTTCGTTTCATTATCCGTAAGTTTTGTTTTCGATGTTTAAGGTTTACTGTTTACTGATCCTTCGAATTTTAGGATTAATGTCTTGCAAAATCCGAATGCGAGTTTCCATCTCGTTTATTACGCCGCAGCAGTTTTTCGTCTCTACTGGGCGCATGGATACAAATATTGGAGCCCTACTGCGTATGGCGCTCGATGTTGGAAAAAGATCCACGATGGTCTGTTCCGTCAAATTAACCGATTTGGCATCGTCGACGAAGAAGTCATGGAGTACGAGGACTTGTCTAAATTTGTGGACACCCTTCGAAGCCACAATTCGCAAGTTGCCCAAACTTGGGCCGCCTGGTGTCTTGCCATTCTAATTGGTAAATCACCAGAGACCTACGCTCCATTGCTTGGACTGAAGGGAGTCCGCGTGGTACGGATGGCTGTCAAATCGTTTCCGAAGAACTCAGTCATTTACCCCCTCCTGAATTCCATTTTGACCAAGATCAAGGAAACGTAAGTGTATTATTGTTATTAAATTATTCATGTGTCACGAGTTTTATTATTTCAGAAAACCGGACTTACTCCGTGGCTATACGCCACCTATTCATCGAATGTACATTATCGAACAAGAGTGGAATGATCAGAAGGCCAAGCGACACACCCAACTCCGGAAAGTCTACAAAAGTCCGCTGTTCAAGGATAAGCCCTCGCGCGGCATCCGAAGCATTCTCGCTTCCAAGCGGCCTGACTTACAAGACATAAGTTGGCTTTGAATTGTATCTTTATAACATCATCATGGTAATTTCTGACACTTGGCTTTAACAAGTTATGGGTTCCGGTTTTTCGCATCTCTACTTTATCAGTCATTTTTGCCCTTTTTTGGCTCAATAATTCTGTCTTTTAAGTTAGTTGAAAACATACTGACTGTCAGAATCAAATTCAAACTTTATGTCCTAATGTTCTACAGTATCCGCGTGACTTTTGTGTACTTCAACTTTAAACTAACAAACCGATTTTTGGGTTCATGACGGTGACATTTGAATAAATTTATGTTAAATTGTTGTTGTTGCCAATGCAGGATCGTGGGGGATATGATTGATTGACTCGGTAGACGTTAGCTTCTACTTTACGTCTCCAATCGTCACATTTCACCGAGTTTGTTTGCACTTCTGAACCGCAGTGAGCTGGTCAGCGATACGGGCTTATTAGTAGTCAATTTGCTACTTTTGTCCCACACCTATTTCTCCCGAGGGAAGAAACAAGACGTTTCTTGTGTGGAACTGTCTGTCGCAAGTCGGGTCATCTACGCAAAAACAAAGGCTACTGACTCGCACTCCGGTTCGACAGCCAACCACCGATTCCATCATTGGAGAGCACCATCAAATTGCCTCGGGACATCGGAAAGTGTCTTCGCGCGAGGTGCGAGTCACCACCGTTTTCGGGCTGACTGGCTCCTTTGATTTGAGTATTACGCGGTGTCGCTTTCGGGCTTAGCCTCCGAATTAGTAGCACCTTAGCGATCGCCTAGGGCTTACCCTCAGTCAATCCATCGAAAACGATACGATTAAACTTTTGCTAGAGTGGTTAATTTACGCGGAAATCGCGCGTTTGGGTAAACAATCGCCCGAGCTATATCATAGCTAGCACCCGCACGAATCAAACTGACCGTCCCTACAATGCGTCAACGAGAACCTGCGGCTTTTGACGTAGTGTCGGTCACTACTTCGATGGCGAAGTATGACTTCGCTTACAGACAGCTTAAGGACCCCCACCTCTCGCACCTGCGGCAATGTCTGACCCTTTTGGCTGCCTTGATTTATCGCGCAAGAGACACCTGCATCTACGGTCTCTACTTTTTCCCATCTTCGTTTTGCGTTTTCCGAAATTGGTTTTCTGCTTTTTTGCCATGTTCTACGATGCCGCCAACCTCAAATGGATGACCTGTTTGGTAGTTGCGAATTGCAATAACCCTCGTTTGCAACATATTGGCGCTCCATGAGTGATTGCGTGCCTTCCTGTAGCGTCCGTCGATACCTTGAGGTTGGCGTAATATCGCGCCATACCCTGTGTACTTTAAAAAAGCTTCTTTTTTTGCTCAAGGAAGCGGCCTTGAGCATTCTTACTATTGGTTTCCACGTAACTCGATACTCTTTTATCTTCTTATGAGTGGGTAAATGGGCAAACTTTTTGGCAGTCTTCTGTCTCTACCAGACGCGTGCCATCGGCCGCTAAAGAAGATGTGCAATGACGGCCGTCTTTTTTGCGCAACTCAGATAGACTTCCGAAAGTTTACGTACGTGGTGCCTTGTCTGCCTCAAAATAAGGACCCATTTGCACCCCGAAAAACGGAGTCAGTAATGTTCTCCTTAACCTCCATTCAAAACAACCATTTTTACCGCCGATGCGTTCATATTAGTTAACCTATTTCTCAAGGATATGCGAACTGCAATTGGTAAAACTTTTCCCCTGCCTCGCGGTTTCTAATGTTATGCAAAACAACTTTTTGCCTAAAGGCAATCAGTTTTTCCCCGGTAGAAGTTTCTCAGATTGTTTCACCGCTTGCAACCGTTGACATTTTAGTTAAGAAACAAAGACGCTTGTGTGATCAGACCCTTAGTATAAGCATAGGGTATTTTCAATTCAGTGATGTGGTTCAGTTCCGTTTTATCCAATGTCTCATCGGCCACTCATAAAACCGCTGTCTACCGACGTGAACATGATTTTTCGCGAATGAATAATATTATAAGTGTATAATTGATTAGAAAAACAAGGAAAACACCCTGAGGCTTTCCGGTATTTTTATAGGTTGACCACTTAAAGGTATTTACGCGTGTTTTGTTCTTCCATGAACGCGTACAAGACGAAGTGAAAGCAAGGCAAGCAGATGACTGGTAGTTGAGCGCGCGTTTCTGTAGGCAGTACAGTCACTCGACGAAGTTTTACTCATCTTTTTCGCGCGCTCGACGATGGTGAACCACGGCTCTGAGTAATACTACTCGCAAAGTACTACGTGTTCTCCAAACCCAGGAATAGGGTCTGTTTTGGGAGCTTGTCCAGTGTTCCCATATCAAATCACTCACTGCTGCTTGTGCTTCGGTAGAACAGGCCAATCAACGTTGAGTCATTACCGCCCCAACCAGCTAAGACAATCGCTTTACACGGTATTTCAAGCAAAACGCAATTCTAATACGCCTGTTTTTGAACAAAAAAAAGTTGCCCGCTTTTGCTGCGCTGCGACGTGGCAGAGGAGAACTTTTGATTGTAGCACTTGGGAACGAAAGCAAGCTCACACAAGCAATATTGTTCATTTTACAATAGCGCAGACAACTCGACCGACCCGTAGCGCACCCTTACCTTGTTTCGCATCACCGTATGACTAACTCGGTGCAACCTGGGCTCGACATGTTAACATGATGGTTTACAGGACTGAGTGACTTTTGCCATCAATGACGGCCAACATGTTCCCTTTTTCGGCTGTAAATACCACGCTCTTAAAGCGCTTCCCGCCGAGGTTTGAACCAAAGGTTCAAGCATTGATTCGGCACTGAACGTCTTAGCATTACCTTTGTAGTTGAAGCCGACTCTGCGATGCTATGTTTTTCCTTCGATCAGGCGCACTGATACACAACGACCCCTTGTCTTCGAACAGTAATCAAAACATCGGTATGCATCGTCAGGATTTGAAGAAAGGAGTACGGGGTCACATACTGGCTGGCAGTAAGCAGTATCAAACGTCACGGGCGTCCTATCACAGTCACATCATTGTCGCATCAAACTTTTGTCGGAACTTCTCGCTCGCGGGGGCTTATAACATCGGTTCACGGGTGAGCTTCATTGTTTGACATGCGTTTTACTTCTCAAAATTGGTCCATGAACGCTTTTACCCTTGTTTTTCGGTCGAAATTGTCGCAAGCGTCCCTCTTTTTGGTAGCCCATTATGCCGCTAACCTATTCATAGGTAAAGTCCGGAAACGGCGTCCGGCGCAAGACCCACCAACCTCGTTTTCGGCACCCACCGATGGAGTCCTGTCGGCGCGGTCACGACAACTGGATGGAGCTGGCACTTATTCACTTCAACAATTCACCTGGGGCCGCCTGGCCGGTTACTGGACTGGCAGTAATTTGGGTTACGAGCGCAGCATTCAAGGTGGAGGCGGAGGAAGCACTGTTTCTTGGACCTCCTTTATCTCGACGATGTGCCCTTCGAAATAACTGCCTTGTGTCCTCCGGTGACTACCATGCCTTACCGCGCGTTTCCCTCTTTTTTTTGCGCTCACCGTTTTTTATTCCTTCAGGCGGTCGTTCAGGGTGAAAGGGCTGTCGAGTTTAAGCCATTCGGAAGGACACCGCTTCAAACGACCGCCACCCAACCAACCTGGCAACGACGGCACACCCGATGCTGTCATAGGAGGTTTCCGTCGCCTTCGAAAGCCGCTTCGACGCACTCAGGCTAATTTCATGGATCGGTCAATTTTTATTAAGGGCATTCGAGGCCAGGTGGCACATGAGATTCTGAAAAGCGATAGCTTCGTGGTAGAGTTTGCGTGTTTGCATGCAACATGAACGTTTGACACGCTGGGACAGGTTTGAATTGCGTGTTTTAGCGTGCGCGATCTTATGGTGTGCCGTTGTCGAGTTGCGAAGTGTGCCATGTCCGATCGGTGTACTGCAGGTGGCACCAAAACAACTCCTTAAGACAAGTGGGCAAGGGGCGTCAAGAATTCAAGTCCATGGTTGGATGCATGCTTTACCTGCGCTTTGCTTCCTTCTAAGACGTATACTAAGCGCCCCCAGGTTGTCGCCATCTATTCAGCCGGAAATATTTCACTCCTGAAAGCACTTAAGCTCGTGGCTTCTGGCGTCGACCTGCTCCGGACGCCGAACCTAAGCCGTTGGTGCGCGAATCTTCGAAAGTTGCGTGTTCGTGCGTTTGCTTAATGCATTTCCTGTCGACCGAGGCACCTTGACACCCCGACGAAAGCGCCCTTCTCGCTCACTTGCGTCTGGCTGAACTTTGTTTTTGCTTCTGGCTTTACCGTAACATAGAAACGAGACTGCGTAACTCCGGAAGCATGCCCGATGCTGTGTACACTTAGTCCTGAAGATGCCAACCCTTTCCACACGTACACCTGACTTAATAGCGCCACTCGGGATTAGTCGCGATGTTGTCGGATGTTCTCGGGAAAGCTTTCAGTCACTTTTAAATTCTGATTTCGAAGTACCCGTCGTCATTTTTACCGTATATGGTCGTTGCGCACCAGCAGACGGTTCCTTTTCCTTATTGGCTGAGTCGAGTTACGTTCGTGCGCACAGCCGCGCTCAAGCGGTAATTAATATCCCACAGGGGAGCAATAGCAGCTCGTTTAGGTGACCGCCCTCTTTTCGGGTCTTGCTAGCATTTCGTGCGTGTCGGTTGTCACTTACCATATTTGAGAAAGCGCCCCCTCCGGTCGACTGACACCTTTGCCACGTACACCTTTTGTCTATTTTTTCGAGGCAGCTAAGGACTATCGCCGATCATGCTTTCACGACCGGAAAGTCAGTACGCCGGTGGCGGTAGTACAGAAGAATAACGACCTAGAGGCACTTCATGGGAAGCGCCTGGCCCTGAGGCGCGCTGATTGTGAGTTATGAGCACTGGGAAAATGCCTGACTGTAGGCTCGTCACCCTTTAAGCATGCTTGGGTGCGGTTTGAAGTCGTATCGCCTCGAGTGAACTATTCTGTGCTTATTGCTGACCTTCGCCGCTCACGGCAGTCATTCCTAAAAACACACCGCGTGAGTAATTGCCTATGTGCCCTAAACGCAAGAAGGTGATTTGTTTCGATTTACGCCGTTTGCTTCTCGTCTCAGCCAACGGTTTCTGTGGTGGTTCCTTGAAAATAGAGTGAAAAAAACTTTAACCGTTACGGAGTTTACGGTTTTCCGACTGTACTTTCGTTCACGCCCTGAAGACGACGCGACGCGCCCGTAATGGATTACAAACGTGCGAACAAGTTTTTTCTCATAAGCAACCGATCTATCTATCTATCCAGTTCAACGTTGTCATCTTTCGAGTCATACGCACTTCAGCTCGATTACAATTGTTACTTACGGCCAATTTCTTCAGATTCGCTTGCGAGGAGAGATGAACAAAGATTTTGCGTTTTTCGAAATGCGCTCCGGGAGCACTTATACCGCTTCGTTCGTTGCCAAGCTGCGCGCAGAGATCATTAATTAATTCACGCACGACTTCTTTCAGGTATATTGGCCATTTATTAGCATGCAACAGGTGGAAAGCATCTTTGTGACATAGGTCGTCGGAACACATGTAATCATTTGTTTTCACGTTTGTGATTCCTATCCGGCGCAAACACAAAGTGCCTCCGCTTTGACTCGTTTCGCTTTTTTGTGCAGGTTTATGAACCGCAGATGTGTTCTCTCTTGTCTACAAATTACGCGTTGTTTTATTACTGACAAATAGGTCAATTTTTTCAAGGAGCAGGGAAAAAAATCCCCCACATGCATAGAGCAATATTTGTCAAGGCTATTCGAGCGTAGACGCTTGGCTTCCTTGGGACGGTGTGGCAGTATTCATTTCCGGAAAGCATTTGAGTTCACCAACAGCTTCGGCCACCAAAAACGCAGTAGTGACGTTCACGATTGACAGTGTAGTGGTGTTTCACATTAGCATTTCCGTCGAAAAAGAACGCGCACTTGGTCAATTAGCTCATTACCACTAACCTGAGTACGCGAGTTCGGAGATGTTGTCCGATAGCTCTGGGCGCCGAAATGACCGATGGCCAAATTGAAATTGCGACCGGACTGCCTAAAGTTTTGACGAATGCGATACGGACGCCCGCAACTGCTTTGTCTCTCCCTAAAACCGACCCATAACACATTGCCCAACGCGGGTATCCGCATCAATTCAAGACGGATCTGAAACAGCCGGCCGACTTTGATCAATCCTATTTTTGTCACCTTCACCTGGGATATGCCTTCGGGCGGGTCTATTTGAGTTTTGTAAGTTTGTCTTGAAGGATCTGCACTTTCGAAAGCAGATGGTGGAATGTTTTAAAACTTTAGTGGTAATAGTTGTTTGCGACTTGTTTATTATGCAATAACTACATTCAATGTACTTTTGTGATCGTAATGAGTAACCTGTATTGTACCCTCCTTCACAATGGCGACGATACCTAAGAGGGCAATCAAACCGGTCGTTGAGGGCAGCGATCGCATTCGGGGAAAACCGTGAACATGCGCGATGAGCTTCGAGATGACTAATCGGGAGTAATCCACGAGACTCCAAACATGGAGCGCGCATCAGTCACCGCAGTTTTCGAGGCTGGTACGCAAACGCTGTTACCGCTTTACGGCTTTCTTCGGCGATCGTCCATGCTCAACCTTTCTTGAAAGAGTCGACGTGTATTCGTTTACAGCGAAACACTTGTGTGTAAGCATGAAAGACTCCTTGGCATCATAATGCTTTTTTTCTGAGTTTTACTGCATTTACCTTTGATGCGCTCCATCACCGCTTAATAGCCTCAAAACGCAATGATGTTTCCCTTTTTTCCTGTCATGCGATTCATTCACCGTTGACGCTGATTCGCAGCATTGCAATTAACTTTTACAGTCCAAGATTCGCGATCCGCGTTGCAGCCACCCGAAATATGTTGTACGTAGTTTTTATGGCAATAAACTTGTCGTGTGTTTTTGAGCGATTTTATGCGAGTTTCATGGATGATGCGCCAGGGTTCTTTGTTTGATTTTCGGAGTGTACCACGTTACATGCACTTGAACCACTCCCATTAAAGACTTGGGTCGCAAGCGCCTACCTGAGTAAACAGCTTGTATCAATTGCGTGGTTCATCGATACATGCTTTACGCATCCCTCATCGAGAGGAAAAGGGTTCGCGTGTTCCAGAAAAGGTTTTAACCATCGCCCCTCAACCCCGACCGACACTTTTACCTCGAGTTCCATAATAACATTTCGATACCACTACTTTGTCTCCCCCTCACCTACCTATGATTCGGTTTTAGGGTCTGACTTTGAGCTCACTACCCTCTGACAACGGTTAATTTATTCTGTTTTCGGTTCGTTTACATAAATAATATTTTGTTCCAACTGTGATACACAAAATCCTTCATTCACTCAGGAATACTTCTCGCTGTCACTTGCAAATGGCTTACCGCATCTCACCCTTCATAATTAGTTCATTTTCATTCCTCGTCTTTCGAGTAACTCTTTGGGCATTTGCGCTTTATGGTTGACGTTCTTGTTCAATGTCCAAATCCTGGTGCCATAGAACGAGTCAAACAGTTTAGAAGGGTTTTCCAAACATTGACAACTGTCGAAGCTATCTCTTTAAATATTCATCAAGTCATTGTCGCGAGTTGCGCCTACCAACCTAGGTGCCTAGGTGACCCGTGCCCACCAGGCTGTCGGGACAGAAAATGCCGTTTTGACACATGTATGTCAAATCTTCACTGCCCCGAGGGCTTGCATAGTGCGCACTCTCGTCCAATTTAGACATCCGCATGAATATGCAAGTATCCTGCCATCGGTACACCGACCTTTCGTTCCCGCAGTGCAACAGTTTTAGAGGTGCTTGCTTGGTACTAGGCACAAAACTGACTCTGTATTTTTTGAACATAAAAGTACGGCGAACCGGCTGCGCAGATAGCTTCTCCTAACGCATTCTCGGCAAGTATTGGGTGTGGTGAAATTATTTTGATCGGTATACTTCCCAGCTGGTTGTTCTTGCCTATCGGAATGTGTTCTCTAAGAAGGAAGGGCGTGAAATTGGAGTAGAATCATGGCTAAGTTTGTGTGGGCCACCACCACATTAAATGCATGTGTCGGCTAGTTGGGTGCGGCTTACCGAAAAAGCCCTCGTTTCATTGCCACAACCAATAGGAACACATTTGTTTCAAGCTTGTTTTATACAGTTGCACTACCCCAACCTCATAGGCGGCTCGCATTTCCGGTGTTACCTAGGTTGTGGAGGGGCGGCGCTCATGATTACCGTACCTCGCCTTCACAGGGCCGCGCAAGTTCGACTCGCTGGCGGCTTTAATCCTATTAAATCGCCGAAAGCGATTGAGCAAAATAGGGTGCCAGCCTCCAGCGAGTCTCTTCACTTTTGCATTTACATTTTCCTCCACGACCACCGTGTACCTGCGCTTCCAAATCCACATCCGGCGGACAATACCTTTGGAGTTTGCCCCTCTTCTCACTACCACAAATACTGCTTAATAATAATCTCATTGACGCCCTCTGTGAAGTCGTTCTTTCAACCCAGACGTGCAATATGGGGGAACAAGTAAGTCAAAGGTAAGCGCCCTCCCGACCTACCAACCACCCCATCTAACCACCTCATTACTACTACATATACCTGAGTCGCTAATTTTGTGCTAAGACACAAAGCCGTCACTGATCCGGCTTCTTCGTATCGCGTGGCGCCCATTAGCCCTTACTGGCTTCCTCGCACTAGTATGGGTTATGCGACAGGTAACTCAAGGCAATACGACATATTTTTCATGCCATTTCATTCTAAATACGTTCCCTACTTCTTGCACCCATTAAAACAGAGAACTTGCTTGTTTCTTTCAATCACGACGGTCATCAGGCCGGTCTTTTGTGACTCTTTCGCAACTTGAGCACCTAGCTTGTGCCTGCCCCCCTTTTGACAGAGCCGCTTCTCCATGAACAGCCAAGTCTGAATCGGTCGGTTTTCCACCCTTACGGGGCAAATTTTTCACTGTAATCGTGTACCATTGTGCCGGTTAAATGTGGTTGTTTCTCACGCCGCCTCGCAAAAGTTATCATTTTAAAAAATAGCGTAAGTTTTGACCTATTTCAAAAAGGAGGGTCGCTTATTTTTATCAATCTCTGAAATTTGTTGTTTTTTAGTTGAGCAAAAAAGAGGTTCAGCATACCTCGCCCTAGACGACGGATATTATTCCCTCTTCTCGAACCTTTTTTTTCCACGCGCAAGATGTTTGACCGATAAAGAGTAGATCGTCAAAAACTATGCACATATAAGTTAGGCGATTTTTATCGAAAAAAAGGATTTCTATACAAAATTAGTTGTATACCATGCGAAAGATGATGAGGCGTAGATACGGAAGCACAGTTTTTGGGTGGTATATGCGAAAAGGCGTACACTTCACCTGGAAGTCAGCAATGGCCTCATTTGATTATTGAGAAACCAACTTCCTTCACTCCCATCACAGCCAAGCTCGGAATCACCTCCACGGAAATAATGAGCTATGGCGAGGCGATTTCATGAGTTGGTAGACGGCGCCACCAAGTTGTGGGTTTCTGGTTGCTTCGAAGGTCGTACAAGTTATTTTACTCGGCCTCGTACAGTACGGGGGTTTACAAAAAATGCCGTCTAGCCTGCCTGTTGTGACACATCATGCGGTCGTGATCGGGGTGTCTTCGCGCATTGGAACATGATTCTTAACGTATCGCCGAACCGTTTTTTTGTGGATACCGCATTCAACTTTTTTTTTCATCGCGCCCAACAACGTATGGAAGAGCGGATTGATAAATGCGAATTGAGGCAAGAAGACCTATACACACGCGCGGATACGTACTGCAGACAACGCTTGAACGAATGCATGTCGTACAGACTACGGGAGAAGGGCAACCGACCTCCCGATACGTTTCTTTTCCAACCTTTTTATTGTTCCGTGATGCGCTGTCACTGCTAACCGCTAAAAGTGGTACGGTCAAGCTGGCTGTCTTCTCCATGCTGTGCTACCATCTCAATGATTTTCCCTCCGTCTCGAGGTGTCACGTTTGTAGATTTATTGTTATGCGTGAATAGGACTCTCGGGTAGAGCATAATTTTTTTCTTCGCCTCCCGCAAAGGAAGACATTTCTCAAGTTTTGGCGCTTAGGCACTCCCAAATTTTGGACAAAATATTATTGGCATCTAATCTACTCCAAATCCATCAAGTTTTGGGAACTCTCAAGGCAGCCTTCTGAGGGTAAACGATCAACGTTGCGTCGCTTTTTGAAGCCTCTCGCCATCTATGTTGCAGGGCGGGCAACGACGTCGGTTCTCCCGAGGGAGGCTGTGCCGAGAGTGGGGCTTTAACCCTCCCTGATGGGCGTTAATAAGTGCGCACATAGTGGCTCCTCGAGCTTCTCTGGGAAAACCACAACCCGAGACCAAACTCAGTTTTTGACGACTCTGACTGACTGCATCCTCATCATTGCCATCAGGCGTCATCAACACGCCGCCCGGATTGAGGCATCTTTGGGACATGCACAAGAAAACTTGCATCGTATTCAGTACCAACGGGGATTATTCCTAGGGTCGTCAGCTGCATCGGCACTTTGCTACGAAGTGGAAGTTTTTACGCGGTGGAACATCACTCGAGTGCGCGAGTGGCCCTAACCCGCTCTTCTTCCGGGCCGACGATTCCTAGTAATCGACGTTTCATGCCGCAAAGAGGTGTCTGATTTGCATAAATAGTCGAAAGGGGCGCGTTTTTGAAGTACCTGAGGCCTCCATGTCAGACACACCGTTAGGCAGCGCTTGTTTTGCATTCCAGAGCCGCTCCAGAGTTGGAGTACCACCATCAGATCAGTTGTGTCCGCGCGTTCGATCTGTCGCAGGTTTATTCGTCTGATTAGTCATTCGTCGCTGGAACTAGGGTTTTTACACGACTCACTCTCGTTCGCATTATCAGTGATGTTCAGTTAAAGCAAACAAATGCACCATCGTGCCAACAAGGTTTGAGTTAACTAACGATTGCCGGTCAAACCAGGTCAAGCCGGCTGCTATCAGTTTGTTCATGTCTCCAGATGGCGGTCACTTTCTCCTACGGTGTCGTGTCAGTAGAGGTCCTTTTACTTGTGCACATGCCTTATTGTAGGCACCCTCGATTTTTCACCGGAATTGGCTGAAGTGCTCTCCACGTATTTTGTCTCGAGTTGCTATGCGTTACGCGGCTTTTGTTCACGTTCGATTCGCCTCAGGGCACGGCCTGCGCGCATTTGACGGTAGTGTGCCAACTGCCCATTCCACTCGACGCGTATGAAGAGGCGCTCGCTTCTGTGTGAGCTTTTGTTGGAACCGAATCGGCGTGAAGTTGGGACATGTCTTCACCGGATATGCTGCCGCCCTCTGTAATTGTTTTTATTTTTCAAACATAAAAACTGCCTTTCAAATTTGGTTTGAGTGTTCGTCACCCAACCAACTTGAGGCGAATTATGAGTGGAAGCGCTCCGCCGAGCGAAAGTCCTTCTGTGTTCTCGGAAGGCGGTTAGTAGTGTGCTGCTTTTTTGCAGCCAACCGATTATTTTATTACGGGTTTTCGTTGATGACAACCGGGCAGGTATCAGCGCAGCTTCCTTCCAGTTCCCATGTGCTGATAAATCCGTAAGCGCGTAGGATAAGGCACCCAAGTTCGGTCCATCAGTACTGATACTGGTCGTATACGCGCAACCTAGGTCCGATATCAACTCGCCCTTTCACCCCACATTGCGTGCGGTCCGAAGGTCACAGCTCTTCAAGGAGTGTGAGTAGGGATCACTTGGCCAGTGAATACACGTGGGGTAACCCATAACGCGGATCCTGGTTCGAATATTGTAAGTGGGTGTAGTTAACTATCTAATTGGGTTGCATTAATCCGGTCTTTGTCAGTAACCTTCGTCAAAACATGATCTCGTTGACTTGAGCTAATAACCATTTCCTCCAATTCGTCTGACTCGAGGCACCGATGCCCTCACTTACAATTGCGGGTCGGGTTCTCCCTACATTAGTTTACAATTTGCGTTTGTTTATGCCCGCCCTACTGTTTATTTCACCCAATTCGAGTCGTGTCGTGAACGGAATCCTTTACCCAAGTCAGGGTCAGCTGTGACTGACGTTCGACCATTTTTAGCTAAGTTCAGTGCTACCAAAGCCCCTTCACACGAGGTACAGCCGCATTTTGTGCCATCTATGAGACAGTTGTGACTGGAGAAATGAGTTTGGCCGCGGCCTCTTCTGGCGCTCCTGAAGCTAAAAAATTCCGATATTCGTTGCCCACACAGGTCGTCGTTAATAACTTTGAATTTGATAACGATAAAAAGCTCAAGTGTGAGGACATTGCTGACACGTCCAACTACGACGAGCCAACTGTAGAAAATGGTGAAAATGGTCTCGACCTTAGTTCGAAGTTACCCTCTAGTAGCCCAGAACGCCCCTGTAAACGGGAAATTAGAAGTCCGTCGCCGGCACCTAGTCAAGCTTCTACCGGCTTGGCTGCCAGTACTCCGCTCGGCAATGGATACGATCTTAATTTGAGCATGTTATTCCAACAAGCTAGTCAGATTATGAAGGTTTGTGTGACATTTTATCTTCTTTTAGTTTGATTAATGTGTCTTCCTTCAGATTCAGACAGCAGCATCCAAAGAAGAGCTTAAAGCAGCCATATTGGCCCAAAGTCGCGGACCACCACCGGTCGTTCCACCCACGCCACCGGCGCCCATTCCCGGAGCTCTCGCGGTAGCAGCCTCACCCGCCGCACAACTTTTCAAGGAAGATGACTGGTCTTGGCACCGTAACCCAGCAGCAGCTATCCGGTCTGGAGGCACGAACAAGCAGACGCCTGTTTGGAAGTATTTCGTGTACAACAAGGGAGAAAACTTGAGCAGATGCATCATCGGTGATTGCACATACATGCTTAAGGGACCCCATACTAGCACGCTTGCATGTCACCTCAAAAAACATCCTGCCGAATATGCAGAATTTCAGAAACTTAAGGTATGGTCATAACTAATAGACGATGATAACCCTCATTGTGAGTGTAGCTGAAATTTCAGCAAGACTACACCCGTGAGCGCAATGCGTCTCAATTAAATAGTAGCATGAGCCGTGTCTCACAATCATCTTCGGCCGAAAACTCAGCATGTCAGACTCCGATCTCAAGTGCTCAGAACAACATGTCCCTGAACAATAACAATAACAGCTTAAGCGCGTTAAACAATATGTTTAACGGCAATTCGAAAAAGTTTGAGTCCCCACCACCAACAAATACGGGCATTTTCGGTGCCAATGGCACTACGCCGAAGGCTAAATCCCAGAATAAACATTCATCGATGACGGATATCCTAAACCTACTCAATGCTCGAGCAAATGCAACTGCATCTGTTAAAGAATCGACACCCCCGGTTCAACAACAACTACCCCCTCCACCTACATCTAGTCAGCCGTGTATGCCAGAGATTCCGGTAACGAATGGTCCATCTCCAATGCTTCCGTTTCCTGCAGCTGCGTTTATGGCAGCTCAATCTAATCCTTTCCTGATGAATTTTTTGAAGCAAAGTTAGTATTTTTAAAAAGTGACGTAAAGTACATATGCAAATTGACCTTTTTATAGACGCTATGAATAATTTGAACAATAACAACAACGAAGCGAGTCCAAGCCCGACCCCGATTGCGCGATCGCACTCGCCCCTAGTGCAGCAGTCAACACCTCACTGTGAAGTACAGAAAAAATGGCGTCAACATGATCACAAACAGCGTGAAGTTGAAATCAAGCTAAGTCTGGCTTTGGCTGCAGCCCAGTTGCCGTGTGAATTCATCAAAAATCCATTCTTCCGTGATTTTATCGAAGCAGCTCAGCCCCAATTTGTGATGCCACAGGACGCGAGTCAAATCGATGACCTTATCAATACGCAATGCGTCGCGACGACTCAAACGGTTAAAGCACAATTGGCTATTGCACCTAAGGTGGCCCTGTTGGTGGACGTCCTTAATGTGAACAGTTCGCTTTTGAAATCAGTTGACGAAAACACAGACGACAATGATCAACTGCAACAAAAAACGATCTACATTTGTGTGTCCGCATCATATTTCAGTTCGGATTCGCAGGCTATGGAGGTCGTTTTACTTGGCGTCCGGAAATTGGGTACCGAATTGGAGATGAGTGAATCCGTGAAGATGACCGTGGATCAGTTAATGGCCGAATACGACCTTGAATGGGACCGTGTTTCACGCGTTGTAACCAACGGCCTCACCGATCTTAACGTTTCACCGAGTATCTTCCCACGCCATTTGGAACCGTACAACCGCGAACTTACGCTTTCGCTGATCAACACTTTCGACACAAACCATGCGATTATTGAATTGAAAAAGGTCTTTTACAAAATGGTTCACCGATTTGTGGAAAGGCCTCAGGCGCTTTCTCAACTGAATAAGCTTGTTGGTCATGCGGTTAAACTTCCCATTGGAGAAACATTCCTGAACCTCGCTGAGAGGGTCCTCAAAATAAAGGACCAATTCCTCACGGTCTGCGGTGATCAACCTTACGAGAACCCTGTTCCCATGCTTAATGATCACGAATGGTTCGTTGATGTTACTGCTTTTCATGTACCGTAAACCTTTACGACTTTTTAGGGTGCAACTCGAGAATGCCGTTAAGCTTTTATCGCTGTTCCGTGTCCACATGAGTGTCATCCATGATGGTCGCTACGCAACAATCGACCGTGTTGTGCCTTCTTTGATGCAATTGAAGGTTTCATTGGAGCGGGATTTCAATGCCTTAGGCGACCTTCCGTTGCGACTGCTTGACGACCTTTATATGAGGGCGCAATACATTCTCGACGGTAGTTCACCCAAATTTGATGGTTCTTTCATCACCGCCACAGCATTGAATCCGCAATTGATGATGCTTCTTGATGACGCACAGATGGCTTTTGCCAAAAACACGATTGAAAAACAGGTTCGCAAAGAAATGACCATTCACACACACTCATCTTAACGCATTCAATTATCTTATTTTTAGTTGAGTGAACGCATGCGTCAGAACGATGATGCGCAGAACCGGCGTACCAAACCGATGCTTTCGGGTGTTGATGCCCTCCTGGCAGCGGTTTCGGAACGCAAGAACAGCAACGTCTCCTCAGCTGCCGTGAGCCCTCCTTTGTCAAGCGCATCATCCACGACCTCGGAAGTGAGCGCGACGCCGAGCGCTTCAACCGCATCAACGCTCTACCCTGATTTAATTCAAGCTGCAAACCAAAGGCGAAAGTTGTTCCAGGTGAGTGCCCTACATAATAAGTCATAATTTTGCAACTTATCCGTCGTCTTCAGGATCGCCAGCAAAATGGAAAGAACGTTTATGCAGAAGCCATGGTGCAGTCTTACTTTGACGACATAATGAATGCAGTAAGTCACATTAAATAATTGAGAATTCACTCGTCATTATCATCCTTTACTTCAGGTGACAGCATCCCCAAGTTCTCCGAATCTTGCATCACCGACAAACATGCCTCCGTTGCAATTTTGGCAAATGCATGCAGCAAAGTACTCCCAACTCAGTGACATCGCAACCGAGCTTCTGACCGTTCCATCATGTACAGTATCATTGGAACGCTTATTTAATACCGATGGAAAATCCCAGTCAAATCCACATTCACTTGAGCTTCAACTTCTAAAGGCCTTAAACAACCCAACACGCATGGAGCGTGATGCAATTCTGCGGTTTAACAGCGCCTTCATTCCTAAGTCACATTGACACTTTTCCCAAACACCATTATAATCTTCACTCGCTCAAACCAAGCTTTATCTAATCAATTTTACATGTCTTTGTTACGAAAAAAGCTTTAGTCAAACTCCAAATACATTCAAAAGCGCAAAGCTTGTATTAAAACTTGAACTTAAATTTGTTTCAACACTTTTTGTAATGCACATATCTGATTATTTTCCCATCCTGTAATATTGTACAGAACGCACTAATTGCTTAAGTCATTATTTATTATTACTCCCGAGCGAGCATCCCAATTAGATTTTATCTGTGATCATGTCTAGAATAGGACCCTAATGATGGTCGAGTGCAATTCCCATTAACTTCAATAAGCTATCGTCCCACCGTATACCAATTGTTCTTTCTGTGATTTAATGTGAAAATCAATTGTGTTTTGTCAAGTCATTATTATTTATTAGCACATTTACGTCTTTCCTTTGTTCAAATTTTGACCACACAGCACATTTGCTTTAATGTTCTTGCCCTTAAAATTTCGCTTTTGTTGTCAGTGTTTTCATGGCTAAAATTCACATCTACCTTTGACTTTATTATAATCGCTCATTTAAAATGTCATAACAGTATTTATCTTCATCATGAGTCTGCAAAAAAGGTTTACAAAGTCCCTCATTTGTATTAACTGTGTAATAAACAAACATATTGCTGTAAATTTGTTTAGTTGAATACATCATAATTTATGTCTGTCAATATAATGTTTGTTGTTGAGCACCCCCCATTGAGTAATTTGAATTACAAAGATGCAAAATTGAAAGTAATGTTGTTGGTACAATGTTTCTGATTTGGTTAAATGTTTTAATAAAATATGAAAATACAAGTTTCGGTGGAAGGGACAAGTTATTCAAGGTTAGCAGTACGCTATCCGGATTCACGTGCGCAAGCAAGTGTGAGCGAGGAGGGGACGGATATTTACGGAAGCCGGCAGCGTCTCTGAGCTCTGATGACAAAAGCGAGTCGCGATTGGGCTGTTAATTCCGCAGTTGGAAGGAGTGTTTAAAGCTGGAGCGTCGTCGCTCAAAGGATAGATCCAGGAGAAATCCATGTTCAAAGGGGTCTGAATCGGACTGATCTGCCATCAAGTCAATCCAACTCATGCGCGGATGTCACACTCCTTCCAGTCACAACCGAACGGGAAAGAAGACCCCCGCAGGGCAATTCGCAAAATTGAAAGTGCGCTTTCATCGGATCAGGCGGATGTCGTTCCTTTTTGGTTTTCTCCATTACATTTGACCGATCGCGCCCGTGTCAGCGATATGCTTAACAAATGTTTTTCTATCGTAAACATAAGTTAATCGAATTTGAATTTACAGAAATGATACGCGGCGGTGGTGTGGTTATAGCTGTGGTGGCCCTGG
The DNA here is from genome assembly GCA_000341325.1 of Panagrellus redivivus. Taxonomy (NCBI): domain Eukaryota; kingdom Metazoa; phylum Nematoda; class Chromadorea; order Rhabditida; family Panagrolaimidae; genus Panagrellus; species Panagrellus redivivus. The sequence continues at coordinate 147,047 of KB455227.1, read as the reverse complement.
GATTGGTCGCGGTTGTTTCGGGACAAAAGTCGTTTGCCGATACTCGATTTGACTTGAACCCGGATCTTCCTTTTGAAGATATTAGCCCTGCATTTAGCAAGGATGATACTCCGAAGCAAATTGTGAAGGCCGAGGAAAAGAAGAAGAATCCAGCACCGACTCAACGAGTGCCGATTTCTACTCCGGCCACAACGCCACCATCACCTACACCTCCGGCATTGCCCACTTTCCACACTTTACCCGCTGTGACTTTGCCACCATCATCTCCTCTGCCAACTTTCACCTTCCCGCCGATGCCCACAATGGCACCCTTCTCATTTGCGACATTCCCGCCTCATCCGACATTTGCTCCTCATGTGCCACCAACATTCCCTCCAATTCAACAGCCTCAAATCCCGCAGGCACCTCAGGTTCCCCAAATTCCTCAGGCTCCTCAGGTTCCACAAATTCCTCAAGCGCCTCAAGCCCCGCAATTCCCCCAGGCTCCTCAAGCCCCCCAGGCGCCGCTCCAGCAAATCCCCCAAGCTCCCCAACCACCACAAAGCCCCGTCTTCTATCAGCCACAAATTGCTACTCCTGCTCCTTTTGTCAACGCAGTGCCATCAGTTAGAGCCCCACAGCCTCAGGCGCCTTTGGTTGCGCCGGCACCTGCTCAAGCCGTACAGACCCAACAATTCATCCCACAACCACCACCCCAACAATTCGTGACCCCAATTGCCGCACCTGCTCCTCAACCAAATGGCTTCATCCCAGCTTACGGCAGTAAGTCGATTCAACTTGTTGCTGCCAACCAGTTCCGTGATCGTGCTGACCTCTGGTTCAAGGATTCATTCGACTTCTCAAGTAAGCCAAACAACCAAACAAACTTATGATCACCAAAAACATTACCTTTCAGCGTGCTCAAAGAACATTGCGAAAGTTTCTGAAACTTTCCTCAAAAAATTCCCGCGTAATGTTCTCAAGGGAGGCAAAGAAACAGTTCTAGCCGATTTACTGTCGTCTCGCTTGAAGGAATGTGTCCGCAAGCAAAAAGCAAATGAGTGGTCAGAAATCGATCAGAAGATTGCTACCCTTAACTTACCAGCAAGGTTTGTCAGAAAGAAAACGCGTATTCAAACAGGAAATCATTCAAGTGTGTGATTTCAGCGAAGAAAAGGAATGCCGATCCGGTCTTATCCAGGAACAGATTTCGTGCTACAACGTTCAGTCGTTCTCCTGCCAGTTTGTGCAGCCACGTTACGTCTTCCGTCTCGTGCCAACTCGCATCATCGTCCAGGAAGCTCGTCTCGCCGAAGATGGCGCTGAGAAATGTCGCAAAGTAGTCAGGACGCTTAAGAAGCAGAAACAGATTAACTAAATCTTTTTGTTGACTATTTAAACTTAATTTAATGTGGAATCGAGTATGCGGTTAATAGCGTCTTTCGCATGACGAGTGCCTTTCTGGAAATGCAATGACGTGACACACCTTGCATCATTGAGCAATGAAAACTGTAAATATCGCATAACTTTTTTTACTGTTTGTTGCTTCCTGAACATTCGATTGCGTCATGCTTCATTTCTTTTTTGTTTGTGCATTTTTTCTCACTTCTTACCTCGTAAAAGGTTAATTGTAACGTAACTTGTGGAAAAAGTTCAAAGTAAAACTGTTTGTTCCGAAATGAGAGAGAGAGAAACAATCAAGACAGACTTGTTAGAATTGACACCCTCAAAGACCGCGCGCGCGGCAATTGATCTCGGTCGGCAGGGCCAGTCAGAAAGAAAGCCCATGCCGCTGCGCAAATCAGTCAAGCAAAACAGCCATGAAATTGGTTGTCGTCATCGCCGTGTTGCTGTCGGCAGTTGATGGATTGCCGTTCCGCTACTCAAGATTCCGTCGTAATGTTGACCCCATGGTGCAGGATCTGGAATTGGAACTCCTACGCAATGATGCCGATGACTATCGTGTGTTCAACCCTTTCCACCCATCTGATAATGTCATCTACGGCCTGCCTGGAGAAGCTGGTCGCGTTGCCGCCATTCCAGACCCCCGCGAAGGAATTGAGGTCAGTTGATTGATTCATTTTGTTTCGAGTACTCATTGTCACCAGTTCAACGGATAACGGTTAAAAAAACTTTCAGAATGCTGTGATTCGGGATGTTTTCTTCGAGAAAGGCGGAAGTATTCCGAACCCGTTCACTGGATACTACGATCAGTACGGCAACCTCCACCTCCCACAGGATGAGACTTTTGGATCGACAGACGATGAAGCCCATTTCAATGATTTTGACTCCGATGAGATTGGCACCGGAGCCCGGCCTATCATTCCCGGAAAGGGTCATCATAACCGCAAGCCCATCATCAAAGATGTCAAGCGCCCGATCCAAATTGGCGATGGTGCCGGACCGTCCAGCAGCGAAGAAGTCACGCCCCCGGCCACAATCGACAACTACGATGACGGTCTTGTCGCTGATGACTCCGATTCCGTCGAACATGATCAGCCCAAGCTGCACTCCAAGGAAGACGATGGCCTCGAAGACGATGACGCTCCAATTGGAACTGGCGCGCATGTCAAGCCTGTGAAGCCCATCAAAGTGCCGACTCTTCCGTTCACCAAGAAGCCGATCAACAATAAGAATCCCATTGGCAACAAGTTCACCGGGAATTCCCCGTCTGCTTCCACGCCGGAACCCGACTCGTCCAAATACATCGCTCCAAATGAAGACTCTGATCTGATCAACGATGAAGACAAGAATCCCTTCTCCCCCGTCCGTCACATCATCCAGCTTTCCTCCAAAACAAAGTTGATTGTTGAGCCTGATGGCGTTGCTCTGCTTAGTCTGCCCGAAGCTGACTATCGAGTTCTTCGTGAAGTTTTCGAGAATTAGGTGGTCATTTTTCGTCTTGTTTTAATAGTCATGTAATAGTATATTGTCTGAACAAATAAACAAAGTAACTAATATCCCTGAACAAATAGACAAATAACTAAATTTCCTGAACAGTAACTAAATTTCATCATCAACACCCGGCAAGATCCAAGTACCCGATCCAGTTTGATTGCCATTGTAGCATATGACGACGGCAGTGCCCTTCGATTCCAACCCGTCATTACGCACAAAACGCGAATCCAACGTCTTGCTCAGCTTCATGATAGCCTGCTTCAGCTCGAAATCCGTAACATGATGAAGGTGAAGCAGCAAACGGAAGCCCTTCTTCTGAGTCTGCAAATTATTATATATAAAAGGTACACCAATGAGGAGAATGTCAACATACCATCAAGAAATAACGAAGATCGTGGTACGTGAAGAACATGAACTCATCTGTGAATCCCGACAACATCAACTGCATCAACTTCTTATCCTTGACGCGCAGAACCTCGGCCATCCATTTCTTGGGAAGGCGAATATTGTGAATGACAACGTTTTCGACGTTCGGGAAAGTGTTCAAAACGTCCTCGAGGTTGATAACGTTTTCATTCATGGCAGAGTTGAGGGTGAGATTCTTGACACTAGCACAGGTCAATGGGGGCAGCTTCTCCAGCAAACGCTTCTCAATATTGCATTCGAACATGTCCAACGTAGGTGGCCGGAGGACGAAACGGTCGAGCTTATCATTCGGCAAAAGGTGTTCGTCAAGGCCGGAAATAATCAGATAACCATAACAAGCAAGGACAACGTTTTCCGGCAAAACTCTCATTTTGCGATAGGTTCCGACACCATAGGAATAAATGCCAAATTTAGCATTTTTCCATTGGAACTCGAGTCTGCCGAAGTTTCGAGCAGGTTGAAGCCTGGGCGGGCAGATGGACACCTTTCCACCGGCGACTTGAAGATGATAGCGCTCATTCGGAGTGGACAGCTCACCCAACCGGCGCTGGAGCCCGTAAGGCAGGACAGCGACGGGAAAGGGCATGACTGGAAATGGGTGGAGATAAGAAATACGAGTAAATTATATATAATCGAGGCGCACATTATATATGATTTAGTCGCACATTCACGAATAAGAAAGTCGAAATGCATGCGCACACTCTCTTTGGAAGGCGTCTCATAACGAAAGAGCGTTGTGGTGCGCGTGTTATTGCAAATCATACATGAAGTCTTGAATCTGCAACTTATTTATATTAAATTTAACTGCAGTATGGAGGACAACAATGCACCTGACATTGTCAAATGGCTGTTCAAGGAAGACACCACAGTTGATTTAAGCGATGATCTGTCGATGCATTATCAAGGTGAATATGTTGCGTGTCAGGTGAGTCAGGTACATGGGTTTTATATATAATTTCCATCATGCCTTCAGGCCAGATTGAAAGGAAACCTTCTCGCATTGAAAGCAGTCGAAGCAGCAGTCGAGCCCATCCTAATTGTCTGCGAAGGCTTGCGAGTCGAGAAGGACGAGGATATAGCCGAGGTTTTTGTGGTCAAGTATGGCGATTCACATCAGCTTCGTTTAATGGCAGCGGACGAGGCTACCAGAGACAAGTGGATGCTCAAGGTAGCTTACTTTTGCTTTGAAGAAATCAATTTAAGGATAATGTTACAGGTGGCTGTCGCTTCATACCAAATTGTCCGTGGCGAATTGGACGAAATTTCTCAACTGTACCTGAACAACTCCTCCAAGCCCGATTCCACCTCGCCAAGATCTAACACGAGTCTGTATTTCCTCACCTCGCCATTCATCAAAGATGTTGAATTTCATATCAAATCGGTATGTCCATTTTAAAACAAATTTTATATATAATGTTGAAATTGTTTACAGACTGCGAGTGCTCCAATGCGTAAAATCACATGTTCGGAGGAAATGTACGAAAGCAAGCTGACAATGATAGCACCACTCGAATACACTAAGTTAGCGAAGAAATGGTCCGTTGAGCTGTGTGACTTGCTGAAGAGCAAAAGCTGGCGTTCCAATAATGCAATTGTCCTTGAAGCAGCCACGAATGCCGTCCGACATTTGAACTCCCACATTGAAATCTATGCCCAGGCTATTGAGTTCCTCGAGAAATACGACGGACCATCCTTCCGGCCATCGAAGGAGAAGTACTCACTTGCCCTTGGGCCTGTTCCTACCAATTTGCATGTGCAGTTCTTTAAGATTGTTGACAAAGATGTCACAACGACATGTCACTTTGTCACAATTGGAGCGACATCTGCCATTCCACTTCGTTTTCCGGTTTGTTTTTAATATTCAAACATTTCAATCATATTCATATGAGTCATTTTCAGAATGGCGGCCTTCATCGTCAGAAATTAGCCCTCTACTCTTCCATGGATGCGACCCGGCTTGACCACAGCAATGGCGTTCGATTTGCCACCAGACGACGTACCCTACTTGAATCCAAAAAGACCATTGGTTCACTCACCCGAAAGATTGATGTTGATTGGCAGGTTGGCAAGTTCGGACATGTGGACAAGATTGGCCTTGAAATTCTGGCGGAAGTGAGGCAGTTACATGGAACCATCGTCGACATGATTTCAAGCTTCCCGAACATCAATAACCTCTTCAACACCGTTTACACCCATGAAGGCAGCGACGACCATCAATATTCGTTGTCAAGTCAACTGGACGCGCTGGAAATGTCAATGATAAGCCTAAATTCCAAAATGGCTGTGATTGACACGATCGAGGACAACAAGGAAGGGCGGGAACACTTCCATCAGAGCGCTCGAGTTGCGTTGAATTCGACATTGGACATCTTGCTTCAACTCGTTGAAGGCCTTCTGCATTCCCAGGTTTTGGGTTTTGCAACTTCGCTTCGAATTGCGAACGACTGCCAGACGTACTTCCAAATACAACTCCGAGAGGACCTCATTCTGTCGCAGACTTTGACTGTTGTCGCTACCGGATTGTTGGCCACTTTGGATCAATTGCCGCCTAAGGAAATTGCCAAATGGGATGTTTTATCGCCACTTGTGACGTATTTCTCGTTTCTGTCATGTCACGCAAATGAGAAAGGTATGATGGAAGACATCTTTGACGTTTGGTCCTCTTTCCCGACTCAAGTCAGATTCAAGTTTATACCGGCTAGTTCCACGGTGAGTTGGATTCTTTATACTTTACATTTTCTGACAGTACATTTTTCAGGTCTCGCAAGTCTGTATCCCGACAATCGCTGGTGTTCGCGGCGATATCATAGTCTCCCTGCCATTGCTGCCGGCACTTCTCGAAAAACTCGGTCCCCGTCTAGCCGCTGGCGAGCCCTTCCGTGTTCGAACCATCTTCTGGAATCTCGGCATCAACCATGAAGCTACTCTGGCACAATCTATGGGCAGCATCGCTCTCGAAGAGGAAATTAATGTCACCGCTTACAATGAGACAAAGAAATACGTCGACGAATTGAAGGAAAAACTAGCTGATGTTTCGCCCATTCATGAAATCGAAGACCAACTGGAAGAGCTTCGAGTCGCGGTTGATGAAAACCCATCGAGGAAGAATGTAGCCATTTTCACTCGAGTAATGACGCTCATGGCCACTTTACGAGCAACTTGCACGCTCGGATGTAAGAGTGGCAAAGACCGGACATCAATGGCAGTCACGCTGGAAGAAGCCCGATTTGTAAAGGAACATTGTGGTGTTTGCAGTGATCAATTGGTACAAGTCACTGAGAGTCTTCGCAAAAACGGTGTTCGTCTGGAGAATTGCCGGAAGAACATTGGTAAAAGTCTCTATTCATTCAGCCCCTTTCAAACACACTTTATCCCAAAGGAGTTTCGTCCTCCCGCTGGCACTTACGGTCACAACGTAAAGTCCTAATCACTTGTACGGTCTCTTATTCCATGAGATGTGTAACCAAATTTCACTTTTGTGCCTTTCATTCCAATTTGTACCCACTACCTTTTCAACTTTTCGGGGAATGTTTATCAAAGGTATATTCAGAATGTTATAGATGTTGTTATAATTACAGTTATCAGATAATATAAAAATAAATATTGTAGTTTTATGAAGTTAGTATGTAAATTAGTCATTATGGATAGCCCACAGTTCCTTAATGGTGAAATTAGCTTTCATTTGCTCGATGGCGACACCGAGCTCCTCCGAATATTCAATCGGACGCTTATCACCGCCTTCAACACCGTCGGAAAAGTAAGCCGCAAATGCATCGATTCGGGCAGGGCCTTGTTCCTCTTCAGTTTCTACTTCATCGGCATCCGTAGCCTTCTCGACACTGACAATTTCCTCCTGTATGGCAGGCTGGAATTCCTTTTTGTGTTGAACTCCAAAAATTGGCGATGCTAAATACGCAGCGTGCAGTGCTTGAATCGTCTTGCATGCTGCCTCGAGGCGATCTTCGGGGTCAATACGAAAGCCGAGTATATATTCACCGCTGTGGACTGACGTTTCGATCACTAACGCAAAACCAAAACGAGAGTCACGAACTCGGCAACTGCGGAGTTGCATATATGGAATGCTAACATTGTGCGAGTTGGTCATGCTAGCGTACCAAACAATGCGAATGTTGGTCGTGATTAAAACGCCAAGGTTGCCTTGAAGGTTGCCCTAAATCGATTATATTATTATTATTAATCAGTTATTGGTTACTCACTCCGCCCTGATCACTGCTCAAGTTCCATGTTCCCTCAAACCGTTCACATTGTTGCTCCATGGGCAAAATTCGAAGACGATCGTTCTCATCGATCAATGAGCCTCGCATTTTCATGTCGCGATACAGTTTTGACGTTTCATAAGCTCGATGCAAACCGATGACAGTTGTAAAAAGTTTAATTTGCGTCTGTAAAGTTTCCTAAACCGTACTATGGCCATTTACCCGTGCAATTCCCACCTGGGGCGATTTGTTAACACATGTGAATACAAACTCAAACCGTGTGCTCGAAGTTTTTGCCATGAGAAACAAACTTTCAGTTCGACCTTTTAACTTTGACTTCGCGAACCGTGTTGTTGCCCCGGTCACGCAGTTCCATCCGATAGTCAGGTTAATCCGCGGCATCTGGTTCGCATTCCATAACAATCTCAAGTTCGTAATGCGCAGAGTGCCATTGTCTCCGTTGTTGCCCTTTGTATCTTCAACACCATCAATCTTTTCCACAAGAACCTCGCCGGGTATTAGTTTCATTGCCCTGATCAAATTGCGCGGTCATTACAACAAGAAATACAACACCAAAACTTACTTTTGATCCATATCGAAGAAGATCTCACGATCATGCCAAGTGATATCGGAAAGCGCGCTTCTATCCTTCCGACCCATTTTGACGCTACTTAGTTTTTGTTTTCGACACTCACAAACAACTCAAAGGCGCATTGCCTGAAAGCAAGTGTGCGTGTTTATGTTGCCATGGCACCTTCCCCTTCGCTTGTCGGCTCTTGCTTTGGTCGATAATCGCTTGCTTTTTTCTATCAAATGAATCAAGAAACCAATAGTCATTTTCCTACGGGTGCCATGCTGTACCAGGTGAATGTTTATTCAACAAAAAGGCTTGTACCACAACAATGTGCAACATTGAGCAAAGTAAAAACAACGAGAAAAAGACACAATTGGTTCTCCCGTTAGCACAGAAATGACAACATTGTCCATGCTGCAATTTACGACAGAAATTATATTAAGACCAGCTAAACAACAGAGATTCAACAATAATAAATTATTAAGTGCAACAGTTTTTTCAAAAATTTGTTTTGACCCGATTTTTAGTAAGTTAAGTTGTCCAACAAATGTTGGGCAAATATATAAGTTATAATAATCTCTGAAACTCATAACAAAAATAACGAGTTTAAACACCGGTAGCGCAACATCGCTGTTTACTCATGTTTCCGAGAAGAGTTCTTTTTGGTAGCTATATTCGGCCTGATGAAGATGTGGCGCACCCGGTCGGTTACGCTTGAAGAAGCCGCACTTCCAGCACAACAGCATCACTAAGGCCAGCAATAACAAAGCGACAAGCACGGCGATCAGAATCCAGAGCCAGATGTTTTCCTTTTGCATAGGTCGATCAGGATAGGCATTAGTGGTGACAAAGGCCAAGTTATTAGCTTCAGATTCGATGATACCTTGTTTCGGGTCAACTTTAACTTGCACGGATGAAGTGATTTCAATAAAGTCAATTCCAGTGTAATCTCCGTCAAAGCTCGAATTCCATAAACGAGCACGTGCTTCAATCTGGACAGCTTCACCAGCATCAATGTTTTCAATGGTGCAGGTAATGGTGCGGCAACGAGCAGTGCCATCTTTGCAGTTGACATCAAAAATGCGATTCTTTTCACCATGGCGTTCGACTTCCTTCGGTTTCAGATTGTGGCTGTTAGTAAACGGAAACTGTGCGGTCGAGATTTGTAGAGCAGAGAGCTTTTCAGTGACTTCGCGCTGAAAGTTACAAATTTAAACACTGTTCCAAGCCTTGGGGTCAACATTAAACTAACCTTATTTCTGTGATAGTGCGGTTGGTAAGTAAGCTTATTAACTTCTTCAATGTTGATCCCCCGAGGGTTGACAATCTTAGCTTCCGCCGGGACTTTGCAAATATCGATTTTGTTGTTTTGCCGAATAACAGGGTCTTCCAAAATGTAAAGTGCATAACTTTCGCCCTTGAGGTCCAATTCCAATGGCCATTCGATCTATAAATTTGATATTCAGTATAGTAAAAAATTTAAAAGTTTTGAAACTTACAAAAACAGAAACATTTTTAGCATAGAAAGGACCCTTATTAGTGATAGTGTACTTATGAATAACCTGCGATCCAATATCTTCCTCCTCTTCGGGGTTCTTGGTACCACCACTGAAGTGAACAATATCGGGTTCAGATTGTCCCTGAACTTCCAAATCAGCTTCTTTGATAAGGTCAACAATAATAGTTTGCGTATTGTCTGCGGCATTCAGTTCATTGCTAGTACTGTTTACTGTAGCGTTGAAATGGAGTGATGCGCTAACACGTTCTAGCTTACTGCGGACAAGGCCGAAACTCAAATCAAAGAAAATCTGAAAGACTGTTGTTAAACTTTTGAGTTTTTCAGGTACTACATACCTTCGACTTTTCTTTCATCGGATTTCCAAGCTTGATAGCAACAATGCCTTCCTCGACAGTTTCCTTGTCGATAATCCGTTCTTTCTGAGCAGTGTTAGTCGGATTTTTCAAAGTAGGTTCATCCAGTTCATCACTGTTGTAATAGACGTACAACATGGATCGGAATGCGTTTTCTTTCTTGTTTTCGATGATAAATGACAAAATTAGCGAATCTTGTTGGGTAACTTTGCCGGTGTAAACACCCTTATCGTTGGCACTAAAGATTATAGTTATTGAAAGCACAATGCCATTTTTCCAACTTACGTCATGTTTTTGATCATTACACTCAATTGCAAGTCGGTATTACACTTGTTGTCGGGGCCGCATTGCTTATCAAATTCAACGACGAAACTTTCTGCGGATCCAATTTGGTTTACAATCGGCAGTAATTGCTTCGTTTTGTCTTTTTTGGCCTCAACGGACAAATTAAACATGAGCGGATTAATCCAATCTTCGTTAGTGTTGGGTACGATAATATCGAAATTTTTGACTTCACTGGTGTCACGGCCGCATTTCCACGCAATTTCGTGTTTGGCAGTCTGCTTGAACACAGCACGCGATTTCACGCCTGTTTTGTATGGAACGATCTAAAAATTGAGGGGTAATGATGCGTTGACATAAAATTTGATCACGTGGAAATACCTTCAGCGAACATTGGAAGTTGACCTTATTCAAAAGGTCCTTGTTTTCAATCAGATCAAGCGAAGTGGTCACTTCGAAGCATGCCTTTGCTTTACGGTCACAGTTTCCATTAATTGCAATATGTTTGCTATCAGTTTTGAAGCCCAATTTTACACCGATGATAGGTCGAGTAAGTAAAACAATGGCAGTATCTGATCCATAAGCACCGACAACAATATCGTTATAGCCGTTTTTATCCAAATCCACATTCGATGTTACTGCAGCTCCAAAGGTAACTAACGGAGACAGACCGTGGTACGATCCGAAATCTTGTGCCTTAATTACTTGCGCAGCATCAAGCTTGAAGTCTTCATATTGAGCGCCGTGGAAGATGTAAATTTCACCACGACCCTCGTTAGCATACGGTGCACCAACAACGAAATCATCGTATTTGTCGAGATTAATGCTGCCTGTTTTTGCGATAGTTGAACCGAATTGCGAATGCAGTCCAAAGCCGCGCAGGATGTGAGGTTCTTCAAAAACTCTGTCTGTCCATGATTCTTGTTGTTTTCCGACAGAGTAATACACGTAAACAGAACCGCCATGCTCGGTGTTTTTGTCAGTGTAAAACTCGTATGGGGCACTGACGAGAATGTCATCAAAGCCATCATTATTGAGATCCAACACTTCTAACGCGAAACCATAGCCTGATCCAACTTGTGTGCCATTCAAACGGAACTTATTCGGCAAAATTCCAAGAATAGTACTTTCATCGTTGTCTAGTGTATTGAAAGGGAGGAACAAAGCTGTTCCGATTTGATTGGCTCGAGGTGCGCCGGATACGATAGTGAATGTCTTTGGAACATCGCGATTTTCACTCTTGAAGCCAAAGTAACCATAACGGACGGAATACCCAAGGTAGTCATGCGATGTTAGAGTTCGAATAACACCAGTTTCTTTGCCACCTTCGTGATTCATTGTCCATCGATCAATCGACTCCATCATCTTCTCAGGATCGCCGGAAAGTTCTTCGCCTTTGTCCGGTGTCCAGTACCTGCCATAGACACCACCGGTCCATTTTCGGGCGCCGGGTGCACCTGTCAGCACAACACTCTGAAAAGAAACACATTGCATAATCCCTTATTTCGCATAAGGATGGAATAGGCACCTTGTCCATGTAAGCCGAAAATCCCTGCTCGCAAACGCCATATTCATTGTGGCGATCCGTCTTCGGTAGCAAGTAGCAGGTGTTAATGGCATCGTAGAGCTTGAGGTCGTTACTTAGCCAATAACAAATACCGAAAGTGAAGGCAGAACTGTTGTAAAAGCGGCTCAATGGCGCACAAGCCAAAGCTCCACCATTCGGTAGGCCCGTAGATTGCAAGGTAAAACCAAGCAGCTGGGAATTTTTACCTTCATGATGGAATTCCTTGTCTTTTAACTTATTTGGTGGTTTCTGGGCATCGGCATCGCTGTGATATTCAACGTTGACCCTCTCACATTTGGATTTGCCCTCGTTGACACACTTATACACGCTGCCGGCCTGTTTCGTGCCCGGCTGACCGGACTCGTCATGCGGAGCTCCAACAAGTATTCTGCAAGAGGACAAGGATTTGCATATTTCCCGCAACCAACTAATGTCCCTCAAAAGTTGTCAAAAGCCCGAACATGTGTTCATCCCAAGAGCTGGCTAAAGTACAATGAAGCACTTTGTAGCAAGTCTAGATTGTGTGGTGCGGCAGTGCGCGAAAAATGCCAGCGACGGTAACCGTAAAATGGAAACGCGATCGGGCCAAACCAAACCAGGGCTTTGTTAGTTGGACAAAATAATAAAAGATGCAACAAAGCGAACAACGACGACCTGGTGTGACCCTCTTCCCTATTCCTGCCCAAAAGGATCAACTTACACTAGTTTCTCGTGTTGAAAATGGGGTGCGACGGAGAAGCCAAAGTGGCTGCCATTAGGCCCGTAATGGAAGACGGCCGTCTCATTGTCGACATTGAAGCCTTGACTCGCCGCGTAAAACACGGAAACGAGTGCGACGGCTCGACGGATGTTCATGCCAGTCGTGAAGATGAAGAATGATTGAAAGACTGTTCAGGTTCTAGCGTTCACAGGGCAATAAGAATGTCAATGTCTCACCATCTGGAAAAACACAACAAGTAGGGATTGTTTGATATGAATCATAGGGTGACTATCAACACTGTGTGGACATGATAGGGGCCGCAAGGGGGGTAAAAATAGGATCATAAAAACAGGGGCACGCGGTATAATACGATAAAGTGTTGGTCATTCGGTAGGAAATAACCCTCCGCCTACGCAAACGGCAAAGGCACACTTAAGCGGCTGATCGGGTTGAAACAACGATTTAACTTGAACGGAGCTCGCGAGACGCTGCCTCATTAATGTTTGTACAGTGCTCTGACCCTTTTGTCAAAAACATCGGCTACAGCTTGAGAGGATGCTTCAAACTGCGTCCTAACTAAGAGTCTTCGGCATCGATTGATCAACCATCGCGCGAAGCGCACGCAAGCTAACCGAGCTGGGGTACTGTTTGACTGAATGGGTCATTCATTGATTGTCGTTGCTTCACAGGTTAGAACATCGTACGTAGCAAGTTGACTCATCCCGAAGCAACCGACCGAACATTACGATAACCGGGGGCATCTAAGCGATGGTGATTAATAGGGCTGGCGCGGAGTGTGCTTTATGTGCGCAATGGTTCGTGGCACATCCATTAATTGGGCAAGCCCTAATAAGGAGAAAACGGACATAAAATTCCGCAACAAAAACAAGCACCAGATGTGACAGAAGATGGTGGGGGAAGATGTGGCATTTCGGACGCATGGCATTTGCATAACAGAGTGGAGAGGCGGATTTGGTCAAATTAAGGTGAGAAGAGCCGGGTGAAATGAAGGAACGAATCAAGCTATCCAGAATTAAATGAACAGCGATAAAATAGGCACACGGGAAAGGAATTGAAAAGATGGTGGGGAAGAAAAAACCGAGGTATAGCATGCGAAGAGGACCTCAAACACACAAGCCGGGTGCACAAGAAGGACAGCAAGGTTTACCCGGCGCCACACCCGGTCAGCTTTCAGTGATGCCACGGTTGCGACGAATGCGCGACCGCCACAGCTTGCTCCGAGACGAATCGGTGCTGCCAAAACAAACACGCCTAGCGGAGGGCGCCGTGGGCTCGTCAAAGTGCTTTTTAACCGTCGTTTGAGCAAACGAGCCACCTCTCGTGTCTCTACCTACCGTTTCAGGGGTCAAAGGGGCATTTCAATGGGGTCCGGAAGGAGGAGATGATTCAACACACCGAATTTTCTTGCTACCACACTTCCTTTTGACCATGGTGTGAGCGTGTGGAGACGCATTACTGACGAGCCATGGATTGTTGCGACAGAGCCCTAACAATGGCTCTAAAACGCTGTTCGGCGCGCGTTTACAACACAGTCGACGGCGCATCATCGGCCTTCGAAGTCAAAGTCGGCGAAGTACATGGGCTGCGGAAGACGCGCAGACCTTAGGGCGTGCTCCGATAGATCAGTATTATAATTTGGTCTATGAAGACAGTCGCCAAAGGCATTTGACGGCACCCGTAAAGACTACCACAGAGCTGACCCTTACCCCCGTAGAAGGTGACGTCGGGACCCGATTCGTGGTTAGCAGGTCGTCCATCCGTCATTTGGCGGAGACCCACGCGCACGAACGACCGATTGAGCCATCGCTGCCTGCGGCCGCAACCAAGATGACACCGGCATTGGGTCGTTACAAACTGTCTATGTCCGCGTACAATAGTAGTCATGGTCGTGGTGCCCAGTGCACTCATGCGCCCCAATCAAACCGCCCCGTCACAACGAGATAAGGATGAATGCTGCTGGCTGGTATGATGGTTAGTGGCAGCGACCACAGCAGCGCCTCGTCTTCACACAATCATAGTATCCAAAAAGTACTGAAAGGCCCTTCTCTTCCAACGGAAGGCGTTCATTTGAAGGGCACAACGCGAGATTATTTCCGCCGTTCAGGTGTGAAACTTCCCCAAAAACCTGATAGAACTGTCAGTTTTCGAGAAGAAGTAAGGGTGGTTCGAACTTTGAAGGGCGGACGACCCGCAGGGGTTGTAGAAGATGCCTTTCCGTTCCGTTTCAAAGCTTTGGCATGGGAATTAAGCTGTCTCAGAAAATACAATGGGTCCGTTTCGAACAGCGTCAAGTGGCCGCAAGTATTCAAGACAGGAACATGCACTTCAGAAAAGACGCGCGGCGCGGTTGGACGCCTCGAGGCGCCACCAATAGACCGAAAAAGGGACAAGCACTACTTGGGGACATTGCTTTTCCTACGCATTAGCCATAATTCAATAGACGTCTGTGATTCCGCGATATCATAAGCCGTCGCAACAAGGGGAACTTCCGCTTATTTTATCTGACTCATTTTGACGTTGACTTTTTTACGATTTTTACAACCTTTTTTCTATTTCATTCCAATCCCCTGTCGGCTCATTTGGCTGTCAGTTTATTTTTTTAACCGACCCCCTGTGTAAAGGTGGTATTAAACAAGATTTATTGGAGCGAAAATATGTGCGCAAGCAACCAACTCAAGGACCTTGATTGCTGCCCTGCCGAATGGGAATGCCAGACGGTTATCGCGAAGACTTCTGTTGCGATCGTGATGCAGCAATGTTTTTCAAGTTATGGATGGAGTCGATGAAGCGTCCAATCTGTTCACGCTCATTGGCCGTCGTATTTAGCTGAAAAAAGCGCTCAACGGTCTCGTAAAGGTATCTAGTTACGGTTTTCCCATCCATCCCGTCCCGTCCGTCGACCGTTAGAATCGATAGCTCAACTTTTTCACAAAGTCGTTTTCGCTCAAATCAAATCAAAGCAAACGTAAGCATAACGTTTTGACTGTCGACGACGACCTCAATAGGATAGATGCACAGATGGTTGTTTTTGAAATGAGCAAAAGGACCCCACAAAAAACCCACGCTATTGAAGGTGCCGATGACAGTTTGTTTGAGGGCTGTCACGTTGTGGGTCTCTGCGATGTCTACAATATTGACGAGAGCATCTGGTGTGAGTGAATTGAAATAATTCGTGACGGCATCGGAGGCATTGAAGTTCTTGAGTAACATGGGAATCAGGCTTCTCATGAGTTCTTTCAGGGTTTCCTGCTCGGTTTCGTTCGCATTGTCATATTGGTCCTTCACGAATGAAATCATCTTTGCGAATTGCCCGGTCTTCTGGAGGTTGACGAATTCGGCGACGTCTTCCTCCGAGAGGGTCTTCGTGAAGGCGGCCAATTTTGTAATGACTTCGCTGTTGGAAGAGATAAATTCGGCTGTGACATTGGCTTCGTCAGTCGGACACACTTGCAAGATCTACAAGTAGCAATTACATGATGAAATGAGAAAAAACGACGCACCAGATGGATTTGGTACTGTAGGACGTCACTGCCATTGGAAAGCAGGGCTTTGTAGTCGTCTTGAGCAGTTTGATTGGTGCCCAAGTACTCTTTCACTTTAAGTGTACATGATTCGATGAGGGTCAGATCGTCGGCATCTGCCTGTAATACTGTCAAATGCAATCAACTACCTAAGGGTCAAAAACTTACACTTCCGCTTATTAAACAGAAAATGCACAAACCGAGAACAAACTTTGCCAACATGGTGACGAGAATCGACTGAAATGACGATTCAGGCCGAAATCATCAGTGGCCATCATGGCGGATCAAACAAGGACAAATCTACGCTGTCGTCACTAATCCGTACTCTATCTCATCTGATGCCTCACCCCCACCCTTCCCCATACCGAATCACAAAAGCAAATATAATTTATTGAAATGAAATACAAGTGCTGACAACAATTGACAAATTGCAAAAGTACAGAAACACCAATCAGTACTCCTCGGTTTCTTCGCCGACAGCGCCAGAGTCGATTCCGACCTCTTCGTAGTCCTTCTCAAGGGCAGCCAAGTCTTCGCGGGCCTCGGTGAACTCGCCTTCCTCCATACCCTCACCGACGTACCAGTGAACGAAGGCACGCTTGGCGTACATGAGATCGAACTTGTTATCGAGACGGGCCCAGGCTTCAGCGATGGCGGTCGTGTTGGAGAGCATGCACACGGCGCGGGGAACCTTGGCGAGATCACCACCGGGGACGACGGTCGGGGGCTGGTAGTTGATACCAACCTTGAAGCCAGTGGGGCACCAGTCGACGAACTGGATAGCGCGGTTGGACTTGATGGCTGCGATGGTAGCGTTGACATCCTTGGGGACGACATCACCACGGTACAGGAGACAGACGGCCATGTACTTGCCGTGACGGGGATCGCACTTCACCATCTGGTTGTTAGGCTCGAAGCAGCTGTTGGTGATGTCAGAGACTGAGAGGCTCTCGTGATAAGCCTTATCAGCCGAGATGACGGGGGCATAGGTGGCCAAGGGGAAGTGGATACGCGGGTAAGGGACCAAGTTAGTTTGGAATTCATTAAGGTCAACGTTGAGGGCACCATCGAAACGCAGAGAGGCGGTGATGGATGACACAACCTATAAAATGCTTAATGAGTCTAGGCTCGATAAAACCCATATCAAAACAAACCTGGGAGATGAGTCGGTTCAAGTTAGTGTAAGACGGGCGCTCGACAGCCAAGTTGCGGCGGCAGATGTCGTAGATGGCTTCGTTGTCGACCATAAAGGCACAATCGGAGTGCTCCAGAGTGGTGTGGGTGGTGAGGACCGAGTTGTAGGGCTCGACAACAGCGGTGGACACCTGGGGAGCGGGGTAGACGCTGAACTCAAGCTTTGATTTCTTGCCGTAGTCGACGCTGAGGCGTTCCATCAACAGGGAGGTGAAACCGGAGCCAGTACCACCACCGAAGGAGTGGAAGATCAAGAAACCTTGAAGACCAGTGCAGTTGTCGGCGATACGGCGGATTCGGTCAAGGACGGGGTCGATGAGTTCCTTGCCAATGGTGTAGTGACCACGGGCGTAGTTGTTAGCGGCATCTTCCTTGCCGGTGATCAACTGCTCGGGATGGAAGAGCTGTTTGTAGGTACCACTGCGGATTTCGTCTGAAAAGCAAACAGTCAGCAAATCAATATATAAAAAAGAAAGGAAGATGGACAACTCACCAATGACAGTAGGCTCCAAGTCGACAAAAACAGCGCGAGGGACGTGACGACCGTTCCCAGTCTCAGCGAAGAAGGTGCTGAATGAGTCATCGCCTTGGGTCTGGTTTTCAGATGGCATGCGGCCATCGGGCTGAATGCCGTGTTCCAGGCAGTAAAGCTCCCAGCAAGCATTACCAATCTGGGTACCGGCCTGGCCAACGTGGATAGAGATGACTTCACGCTGAAACACGTGGATATGAGAATTGTCATCAAATTTTCAAAGTTTGAGAGAGGCTTACCATGTTTAGTATCGAAGAATATTTCACGAAACCCGATGAAACACTGAAAAGGGAACAACTGTACAGCCACGTTAAGCGAAGGACAAAAAAATGAAAGGATTCTGAGAGCACGACGCGCGGAAAAGGCCGGCAACGCCCGACCAAGACATTTTGGGCAAGTGACACAACTACGGACGAGGCAGCCGCTCGAAGGGTTTGTTCGATCGCGAACGCGCGCTATGCCTGAGAGCAAAAAAAACGAAGTGTCCTGTGCGAGAGAGCATCTGAAATGGAGAGAGCCGGTGTCCTCGGTCGTCGGCGTCAGAGGCCGTTGGCGCCAATGTATCTGCCCCGTTGTATTTGAACTGCGCAAAGCATGTCCGGGTGGCTCCTCCGATGAAAAGTACGTCTAACACAAACAGCTTTCCCGCCTAAAGTCGTCGGTAACTCACAAAGCGCCCTAGCCTAAAATCGCACCTCAATTTCGCAGATAAAACTGCGTGAAAAAGTGGAAATGAAAGAGGTCAGTCAGCACCAGCGTACGTGGACTCCGTTTCAAAAAGGCCGGCGACGACAGAGGGGTAGTTCGACGGGACGGAACACGACTAGCCTGCGGAGAAGGGAAAGAACGGAAAGAAAACAGCTCAGAGTGAGCCCCCGCCACCAGGCGACGACTGACTCTCACTAAGCGAACGCCTCGAATGACCGACCTGTCCGTGTCGACAGCCGAGATGGTGACTCACGCAACGGTCCCCAGACGAAAAGCTAGCCTTAGGATCCATTTGCAGCCAAGTCTGTACAGAAACATATCCGCACACGCACGACGGATATACGCTCTGGCCGAACATTCGGGAACTGGTTTGATCTTTAAACCCGCACAAGGCAAGGCTTGCTGCCAGCGCGGAATCGATAAGGGGCACACGCAACAAACAAACAATAAATGTGGACGCACCTCATTCGCGATGTTTTTTCTCGACCTTTGAAAAGTTTTTCCTCACGTCTTTTAGCTGATGTTCCGCTTTCTAGCACGCACGCCCCTAATTATCCAGCGGCGCAACATGAAGATTGTCCCCATTCCGGCATTCAGAGATAATTACCAGTACTTGGTTATCGATGACAAGGGCACGAAACAAGCCGCGATTGTTGACCCTGTCGACATTGACAGCATCCAGGAAAACGTATTGAAGGAGAAGGTCAAATTAGTCGCTGGCTTTGTGACGCATCATCACAATGACCATTCTAATCATGCCCACAAGTTGGTTCCGACCTTTGGAAACGAAGTAACCGTGTATGGCAACGATGAAGCCCGTATCGCGGGGCAAACGAAAAACACAACCGATGGCGGTGTTTTCAAGATCGGCAATCTCGGCGTCAAAACGTTGCATACGCCTTGCCACACGACCACGCACGTCTGCTTCTTCGTCGATGACTTGACGACAGGTGAAAAGGCCGTTTTCACGGGCGATACGCTTTTCATCGGCGGATCCGGCCGATTCTTTGAAGGGACCGCGGAGCAGATGGACGCTGCCCTGAATACGAAATTGGCGTCGCTTCCGGATGACACCGTAAGTTGTGGCTGCACCTGTCGTTCTTAGTTGTTATATAATTTATACTTACAGAAAGTGTATTGCGGCCACGAATACACCGTCGGCAACTTGAAGTTCGCCGCGACTGTTGATGGCGAGAATCCGCATGTCCGTGCCAAGCTGCGCTGGGCCGAGGAGCAGCGTGCCAACCATCAGTTCACCGTCCCCTCGAGCATTGGCGATGAAAAGAAGTTCAACCCTTTCATGCGTGTTCGGTAGGGCGTTTGTCATTTCAAACGGTCATTTTATATATAAGTCTTTACAGTGAGCCTGCCCTGAAGAAGGCCACAGGCAAGGAAGACCCCCTCGAAGTCATGGACGTGTTGCGTACACGCAAGAACAACTTCTAAACCTTCCAGTTTTACATAATGTTGCCACTTTGTCATGGGTATATCGCCCCTTAACCGAGTTAAATATACTTTATTAGTCACTTAATTAAATGTGTCATAAGTAGTCAAAGTTAAAATTATGTTTAATAGTTCGCATGTTTGAATAGAGATCTTGTTATCAGAGTAAACCGGATTTATCACTCTTTATCACAGTTATGCATGCAATGCGTTCGGGTTCAGTTGACGAACGATCGGTGCAACCTGTGCATCTGCTTCGTATGCAATGGCCGTAGCAGCGAGCATGGGTTCAGGAACGATGTATGGCTCCACTGAACACAGTTTGCTACACAGTGTAGCCTTCGTAAACATGGTTACTTGACGCTTCCGTGGGTTTGCCTTCTCGGGGTCATTCGATGCAACCGAAAGCGTCGCAAGGACGATTTGATTACCGTTATGATTGATTTTAAAGGTCAACAATCGCGGACTATCTCGAATTCGTCGACGGGTTCGCATTGTTTTTGACACAACTCGAGGGATTAATATTATGATTTCCTCATGGTTTGCGACCGGATTCAGTTGATACATGTTATGACGCCGTTTTTTCGATCCACTTAAAATGGGTTTAATCCAAGCGGGTTCATTGGGCTTCGGTAATGGCAACGGTAGAACGTCCCAAATTGAGCGTGGCATGGCCGTAAAAGGCACTCGAACAATTTCAATCAGCCCATCTGCCTTGTAGTGGAACTTGTGACTTGCAGTCGATCGAGCATTCTTGTTCACAATGACACACTGTAAAGAAGGCAGTTGATAAACGATATAAAAATGACCAAGATAGCTTTGACCCACCACACGTCTGACGGAAGACACATCCATGTCAAGGCTGCCAAATACCCTCTCGGCATAAACGGACACAACGAGCACACTCTGCAATGACGTAAGCTGTGTTAATGACTATCAACGCTTTCAAAAGGTTAATTGAAACAGGTTTGTCTTAACTTTTACCCCCACGGTTAGTTTATGTTACGCGCTCAGCTGCGATTTTTCGACTCAGATGGGGTAAGAAAGACAATTTAGAAGTAGTAACAAACGAACGCAGCTGCATAGTTTGTAATAAGTCTGTTGTTGTTGGGCCACTATGTCGTCGAGATTAACGAATCTCATTATCTGCGCGCTATTTCTATTAAATTGTGTTGCCGCTAACCCTACGCCTCAAATGTGCGCGGCTTTTGCCAAATTTGCGGCTCGATGGAATCCACTACCCGAAACATTACTCGCGTGGACACGGGATAATTGTGACAAGATTCAGCCCAGACCGAAGGAAATGACTTGTGTTGACATTCAGAAGGTTGGCTTTAATTAAATAACACGTGGCATAACTGGAAATGTATGAATTTCAGTTTGTTGCTGACTGTAATTACGGTAGTGGTGGCCCAAAGGTCACTAACAATGAAGAACTGAAGTTATCAAACAAACAGCTTACTGATAACTATTACGAGGTAAATTCAGCCTTCAATGTCGTAACAAAAATGCAAAATGTTTAGCGCGTTTATGGTCAGAACCAGCCACAAGTACTTCCAAAGTACATGTATTATAACCGACGAACTGTTCAAGATTACGGTCAGTATGGTAATTACTACTACCCTAATTACTATCCGAACGTATTCATCAACGATTTTGACGGTCGATATGACTCGATAAGACGGTACAATCAAGATTTACACTGGACAAAAGGCAGCAACTTTCCCTATAATCGGTTAGTTTAGATTGCGCTTACATTACACCTTAAGGCAAAAATTAAACGTTACGCTTTTTTAATTTAGTGCCGACAATATTGTTAACATGGCACTGCAACAGACTTCATTACCGACATGTCTGCATGACCTATTCTTCTGTGTTAGGGCGTCCGCGGCCGCCGCTAGGCAACAACCACCCAAGCATCGTCATCATCACCGTGGAAGACCTCGTTCTCGCGCATCTAGTGAATCGACTGAAGCTAACGATGAAGAATTTATTAGTCGACGCCGCTCAGCGCGTTCTCTCGGAAATCTGGCTGAGCGCATTAACTACGCTTGATGTCGTCGGTAAAAGATTTGGACAAGAAATTAAGAAGGTTAGCCTGTACCAATATGTATTACATTTACTTAAAATGGCAAAGTAAATAAATGCGCTAATATTGAAATGAAAATTAGTTAATTTCAAAAATTACCAGACAGACGTACGACCCTAAGCGCCGTTTTATACATGTCAAAATGAATGAGATTCCCACAAGTGGCATGAAAATAATTCACTTAAGTAGTAAAGTTGTATGGACTTATGATTAGTTTCTGTTTATTAATTCAGTTTTTCAAAAAAGGTGGAACAGCTTGTGTAGGAATGAATTAATTTTTTTCCGTAAATGTTACGTGTGATTTACTTCAAAAACAGTTTAAAAAGGCGGCTGCTTGTAAAGCGATTCGATGACTTGCTGATACTTTTTGCGTAGTTGTGGTCGTTTTGACTTCAGCGTAGGAGTGAGGAGGCCATTTTCGATGGAGAACGGTTCAGTTTCCAGGTGGATGGCTTTTACCTGTTCAATGCTGTTGAGTTTGTGTTCCTTTCCTAATGCGGTAATGTTCTCATAGACAAATTGGGCAGCCTGAAAGTGTATTTTTAACTACTTTCTTTGAAATAATTAACCCATGCTTACGTCACGACTAGCGCAGACTTCCTCAATGGTAGCAGATTTACCAAACTTCTGGTTATACCATTTCAAAAGTGCACCGTGTTCGGGAACTATGACGGCAACCAGGTATCGCTCCAAGCTATCACCATCAACAAAGACTTGTTGGACATGCGAAGCTTGCACGTATACATTTTCAATCTTCTCGGGAGCGACGTATTCACCTTGAGCGAGCTTGAAAATGTGCTTCTTTCTGTCAATGATTTTAATGACTCCATTGGGCAGCCGTTGGCCAATGTCGCCAGTGCGAAGGAATCCGTCTTCAGTGAAAAGCTCTGCAGTCTTCTCCGGATCATTGTAATACCCTTGTGTTACACTGGGACCCTTAATCAAAACTTCACCTTTGCCATCTTTCTGCAATTATTTTTGGTCAACGATTGTTTTGCTTATCAAAAGGCTTAGCCCAACGTACAGCAAAATACTGCAACTCCGGTACATCATCAAGCCTGATAACGGAGCATGTAGCCGGTGGACCGCAATGACCAGCTTCGGGTTCACCTGGCCAGGAGCACGTTGCCATAGCGGTGCATTCTGTTTGGCCATAGCCTTCAAGAATAACCGCACCCAAAGCAATTCTGCAGTTTTCAAGGACACCGGCATCGATAGGCGCAGAACCTGTGACCATCAGACGCACATTACCGCCGATCTCTTGCTGAATTTTATTGAAAACGAGCTTGTCCCAAATTGATCTGGTCGTAACAATCCGCTCTTTGAGTAATTTACGCTTTTGCTCGAATGCGTATCTAAAGACACTCTGAGCGATATAACCCGATTTTGCTAAGTTTTTCTGAAAAGTGATTATGGAAATGGAAACAAGGGGATAGCAAGCATGCTTATACCTGAATTAGGTCATTAAATCGATTAAGCAGCCGAGGTACCACCGGGAATACTGTCGGTTTTAAGGCTTTGAGGTCATTATTGAGATTTGCGATATCACCACTGTAATAGCCTACGGATGCGCCAAACATGAGCACACACCAGTGGCATACTTGCTCAAACATGTGAGAAAGCGGTAAATAACTGATTATAGATTGCGTTGGCGTGCAGAAATCCGGAAGGAATGCGTTCATTTGATACTCAAAGGCAGATATGTTTGCAATAAGGTTCTCATGGGATAATACGACCCCTTTCGGTGTGCCTGTAGTCCCACTGGTGTAACTGAAATCCGACATTTTGTCTAAAAATAACCTTAAAAATAGGCTTGTTTACCAGATGATGTAGGTGTCCTTTGGTGACGGCAACACATCCTCCGCCAAACACGTTTCTCCCAATCGACGAGCGTCTTCGAATCGGTGCAACTCGATGTTGTTAGCGTTTGCCACGGAACGAAGTCCTTCAATGTCTTCATTGCCAATGATTACGATATGTGCAAGAGATGGAATTTCTTCTGCAACATCCAACAGACGATGTGCCTTGGAAGCATTGTCAACAAAGATTACTCTGAAATCATGCGACTGAAATCAGGTGTCATTGTTTTTGTGTTTTTCTACCTGATTTCAGTTTGTCGAATGATGAACCTCGCGGCTTCTGGGCCGAGGGTGTCGTACAACGGAACTGTCACCATCGAGTAACGAAGGGCACCGAGACTCGTGATTATCCATTCAGGGCAGTTCTTAGCATAGATTCCAACCTTTGAGTTGTTGCCTGAACGATTTAACGCATCATTAAATGCTTGTAATTTAATGAATTTGAATCACACACCAGGGGCAACACCGAATTGGTTGATCAACACGGAACCAATTTCTCGTGAACGTTTATAAACATCGGCATAACTTAAATATTCGTACTCTGCATCCTTAGTGGGCCGGTAGCCAAGACACTTTCCATTTCGGCTTGCCTACAAGTTTGAGCTATGCAAATGAGAATAAATAAAAGAAAACTAACATCCATGCCACGGAGGAATGCCTCAAAAAGTGTTGTAACTTCGGAATAAAAAGTTTTCAGAGTTGTTTTTTCGGAATATTTTAGCAAACCACATTTGTACGATCCGGGTTCATCCTGAAAAACAACTCCATTGAACGATCACTTTAAACTGATAAGAGTTGTACCTTGATTTCGATGGACTGCTCGTTTACAGAAATTCCATTAGGGGGTGTTATGCGTTGGAATCCCTTCCAAATCTTGACCGACAAGAAAATGGACGTAGCTAGGGTCAAGAGAACCGTTCCCGGCCATGCCGTGTATTGAACGACGGAATCGACGATCCCCTTCTGATGGACCATACTGACGGCGCGTACTTAGACAGCTAGACGACGTCTGTACCTTTAATAGACACCAGCTGATTAAATTTTACACAATTACAGAGAAGGAAGCGTTTTAACGGGTAACACAAATCAGTCCTGCCCAATTATGGGAACAACCGCCTTAACAACCAAATTGGAGTCGATTTTACCTTTGCATTAGGCTCACAATCTATGGAGCTGTCTTATCAAATGTTCTATGCAACGGAGAAGGTCTCTATCGGTACTACAAAGTGCACAAACCCCCATCATGATGCGCGTGTTATCGACATACCACTATCATCCCTCACGCATCAGTTGTCAACGGACACCACCGCTGTTCCTTTTTTATAACCGCAGTTATCTGCCCTCCTACAATGTAATCAGTCGAAACCATCTTGGCTGTACACTGGTATCATTGTTACTTGGTTCAAAGTTTATTTGCGGACTCAACGGGATCAAAGTCTGACTTAGACTAGTCGTTTTAACTCAATTAATGAAAGAACTTAATACGCATTTGAAAATTAAGAAACGATCAAAGTACATATATGAACAAAAAGGGGGTTTGTAAGTAGAAGCCTGTTTTCACGATGAATAATCAGACATGGACCTCAGATTCTGCGTTATTCGAAAAAATAGTGACGTTGTTTGTCTGAACTTCTGGACTTGCTGAAGGCGATTGAGGTGATTGAAGGCTATCATGGCTTGTGTAGGCAAATGACGATGTCCCGGAGTCAAATGAACATACGGTATGCTTAGTGTGTGACTGGAGCATTGGTCTGTAACATAATAAAAACAACTGATAGCCTGAGGTTATTTGCTTATTTTTCTTACCTTACGGAGCCAGATTTGCTTTTCGTGGGTGTCGCATCATCTTTTTTCACTGGAGTTGTCAACTTTTGATACGCACAGATGGGATGTAGCATGGATGTTTTAGCGTTGCGGCGGACGGCCACGGGTCGATTACCCTTGGCGATCGTTGTCGTTAGTTGGTCGGGTTTTTCGAGATGAGATTCTGCAAGGAAAAACCCGATTAGATGGCTTGAACATAGAGTTAATTTAAGGACTAACTGTCTTCGATCGATCGAGACCGCGAAGCGCTAGCCACGCCGGATTCCTTTCGGCGTTGAAGAATTTCCAGGTTCTCTTTGTCGCTGTTTTCACGTCCCTTGTCATCGGCTGCATCAGCCTTTTCCAACTTCGGACTTTCAGAGCCTTTCTCGCTTGATGGTACGAGATCGACATCAACTGTCAATTCTCCCCAATCAGAGCAGTCCAGCGAAAACCACGGGTGCCGCAGTAATTCCTCCAAGTGGAGTCTGTTTGCGGGGTCGAACGTTAAGCATTTGCGAATTAAATCGTGAGCAGCTGTAAAAAATCAAGATTGGTTAATTAATTGGTCAAATATTTGATTAAAATCACGTACGCCCCGAAACATCCGCATAGAAAGGCAACGGCCCCAAAAGGTGCGATGTGCAGATATGCTTTTCGTTTTGGAATGGTAATCTTCCGTTAAGCATGTTGTAAAGCAAAACTCCAAGTGACCAGACGGCCGCTTCTCGACCAAGGTACAAAGAGTAGAGAAACCATTCAGGTGGACAGTACAGTCTGGTCCCTGAAAAAAGTACATAAATTAACTTTTTTACGGATGCCACGGGGTTCCCTGTGACGCAGTAGTCTTTGCACACAGTGAACAGAGAGAAACCAGAAAAAAGTTTTTATGATGATTGCGATAGAAAGACTACTGGGTAATAAATCAAGGGCATGTGGGAAGCAATAGTAATATCACTAAGCTGAATTCAGCCAGACAAACCTTGGAAGTCGTAATAGCGGGTCTTCTTCAGTATTGTGGCAGCACCAAAGTCAATCAAACGTGTTTCGCCGGTGATTAAGTCAATTACGACGTTTTCATCCTGATAAACAGCATCATAAGATGACTTTAAAGAACGTATAAAATAACATTTGACATACCTTAAGGTCACGGTGCAGAACTTTTTTCTCCATGCAGTCAAGAGTAGTTTGAACGACTTGACGGAACAAATACCGGGCTAACTGGAAACAACACAAAGATCAGCATTAATGAACGGGTGATGTGTCCATTAAAACTTACGTTTTCGGGTAGTTTACTCTGACGTCTGATGAAGTCAAACATGTCAATACATGGTGAGGGTCGCTCCATAACAATTAAAAATCCCTCGGGCATGCTGTACCAGTCGAGAAGTTTTATGACTCCATTGATTTTGGCACACCGCGCGAGCATACAGATTTCCATGGGTACACGTTCATCGTTTAACTTTCCCCAATCGCGAACGTATCGTCTTTCGATGAATTTGACTGCGACAGGGGTGTCATCGCTGACTCGGATGGCACTGTACACAATACCTGGAAGGAATAAATCACATTAACATTTTGATTCATCTATATTTGGATAGTATGTCGGACTCACCAAATCCTCCTTGACCAATCTCTCCTTTAAGTTTGTAGTTTTTCTTAAATTTTGAAAAACCACGACCATTTAGGAGCAGCTTAAAACTAAGAAGTTGTAGTGAGGCAAGCTTCTTGACTTTCTTAGCAAATACGGGTAACGTCATTTTGCTCGTGGACGCTCCTGGCAGACCGCTAGCTATAGCGGCAGTGTTGATATGAGGCATGGCTGCAGAATGTGCCTGAAACTGATGCACTTATATTGTGGCTACAGAAAGAAAAGGGAGATCGTTGTCACGCAGGGCGTCCGTCAACTGACAAAAATAAACACACGTTGGTTGAATGGTCGTTGGTTCGTAATAAGGACACAGCAAAAGACACAGTTTATAATTATTGAACAAGACAATAGGGTTCAAACGTGTTTTTAAGGCTCTCGAGGCTTAACAAGAGGGGCTTAATGTCAGAGTGTTCAATAGGCTGCAGACGGCAACTGACATTATAAGTGCAGAAAACACAGATATCATTCTTTGTGGGGGTGGTGAAAATAAATCGCCACTTTAAGATGCAGCTATACAGACGCGGGAACCTGTTGCGGATCTACGAGCGCTGCTACACTGATGCATGCGCTACTGTGGAGCATGCCGCTGCAAAGGGACATGAGACGACGCACGAAATCTCCTTTTCATATAATGCTAAAAGTCCATGAAGGGGGAATATTAGACCATAGTGGCGATTAGACCGAAAAACACACATACATTTGACACTAAATCCTTTCTATCTTTAAAGATGAAAAAACATATGGTTCTCAGAGAACCGAAACGTTATATCTTACAGTTTTCTGATTAAGAAAATGGATGGGAACACGTAGTCTCATAAAAAGAAGCGACGTAGCGCAACTAGGTAATCTGCGATTGCAACTGAAACGGTGAAAGTGTTTGCAAAACAACGAAAACCCGCCTTGTTTAATGTCAAATTGAAGTCAACTGGCAAATGGAAACATTTCTCTACGCATGATTTGAAGGCGACTGAGTCATGACCACACACATGAAGCAATCAAACCTCTGAAGACGAGTTTTTTTTCCTACTCATGGGTAGTCAAGCCAGTCACACGGATTAGTGTCAGTGAACGGGCTTTGCATTAAAGATATACGAAAAAGGTCAGCCGTTTTCTGCTGAAAAAAGATCTACGACACGAGTAAGACATGGTGTCCGAACTCATGTTGTTGCGTTTTTGGATCCTGCATTGTTCGGAACCCGAGAGATAAGTTCGAATTTGTTCGGGCAATCCGCAGAGTCAAGAGTCGCATTGTAGTACGATTCGAAAAGAAACCCCAACCCAGGTTCTTCTATACACCTTCAACCCAAATAGGAGCGAGGGTGGTAGAGGGGGTAGCTTTGTGAAACACAAAAGACGCCCCTCTTATCGTGCGACTTCGCGCACGATTACGTATGTCCACGACTGACCGAGACATCATCTCCCCTGTCGGCGGCTACCTTTATTGCTCTTTCTGCCACCGTTGAAGCTGTCTGGAACCAGACGGTTCCTAATCGAAATGAATTGTCTCTTGGTGGTCGTTATGTCTAGCAATGGCAGAATTGAGTAACAAAAAACGTGAGTAATGAGAGAATGTCCCCCCTCTTCCAGGTCAGTTAATTGCAACGATGCAAAAAACAAGCACGTTGACTTTTAAGGCTGACAGTAAAAGGTAAACATTAAAGGTATTTAATGGGTTGAGGGCGGTTATGGGGCGTGTTGAAACATTGGTGATGGGACTGCACGCGACTACGGTCGGGAATTGCCGACACACACGTTACTTTCTAGAAGACTACCACCATGATCAAACCTGACGAAAAGGATGGTAGCCACAGGATTTGTGAGGGAGGCGTCAACAAGGCGCTACCGGTAGTAGCCGGAAGACTAACAACCACGCGTTGTCGGACTGTTGGCTTGAGGCGTTGCGGGACTTATTACCGTTTGCTATGCAAATACATATACTGCCCTCAGGGGAAGGAAGCTTAGCGGTTTGTCATGGTGGCCAAACAAAAGCCGAACAGAGTACCGTCACAAAGCACGTCGACCAGTTGCACAGCTTGAAGACGCTTGTCAAACGACTTTGCAAGAATGAGGAGATGTTCATAGCAAGAAGTGCCCATTCATCGACCTACCTGAATTCAACACCCCTTTGAAAGGAAACCAGTAAAGATGCCTCTAAACAACCCGTTTATGACGTTGGGTGGCAAAAAGTGATTTTCAATGGGCTAAGTCAGATAGTTACACTTAATAAAAAAAGCATAACTGATCACTGTGACAAATGCGTATTGACAATTTAACCGAACCGCCATCAGGTAATCTAATGAATCTGAACTGAAACTTGTCAGTGTGTGTTTTTTGGAGTCACCCTCGTGTGCGTTTAATTCGGTAACGTGCGAAAACATCTGCCATCTTAAATTAATGTAATCAGTCAGTTCAATACACATAGTCCCTATGATCTTATTTGCAAGGTCAACCAAAATACGGTGATCATGATTTTTTTCAAGGCAGTTTAACCGGTCAAACTACCTTTGACCCACATCCGGATTAGCCCTCGACAGCTCAAAATAACCCTCAATTCGAAAAAGCCGCGAACCTGATGTTTCCGGTTTGAGAAGAGCGTTTCAAGAAGTCCATGCTACGGATCCTGAGACCAAAACTCTTCAGCTCAGGCAGACCGCAACACTAATGAGTGCGAAAATCGTGTTGTTGCCAGGTGTCAGAGTGTGCGCAATCGGTTGCAAAATAAACAAAGACGATCTGACCGGGTGTCGAGGATAGCATATATCGGCGAGGGTTGGGAGTCTACATATTGTTATAAATGCAATATGGATATCTCGGGAGCCGTTCGATCCGTCTCCGATATGGGGGTGACTCCCTGCCTGGTCAAGGTGGTCCCAGATTTAGAGGGCCGCATATCGTGTATGAGCATTGGTCATCAGCGATTGACTACTGCCTGCTTGCAAATTGAATTTCGCGTCTCCTATGTCTTACATAGGCTTTCACAGTGTCCACTTTGCAGCAATGAGACTACCACTCTTAACCATTTATGTCGTCTTCTTAGCTGGACAGTACACTTTCGCTGATAAGAATGATACCGTAATCACTACCACCACGACGTCGACGACCGCGGTACCTCAGCCAAACGTTAATGCAACCATTCTACGCGACGATGCAGATCACACTGGTTTTGCTGATGAAAAACTTAAACAAGGTGATCATTTGACTTTTTTGAATTGTTGTTTTTCTGCAAGGTGACCTTTCAAGACCCAAAGAACGCGATCGCCTTCAACCAAGGAGCAACGTTAACAGCTTTCCCGGTCGTTTCGAAAATTGTCCCTAAAACGGGGAACAATGACGAACACCAGCTTAACGTAAGTTTGATCAGTTTTTTTCTTGATTTATCAAATTCAAATAAACTCTCTAGCATGAAGATCGAATGTCAAGTGGTTTGACGCCAGAGTTGCGACAATTGTTGCACGGTTCTCAGACGCGACGTAAACCAACTTCCGACAAGTTGCATCGACATGCTGAAGACAATTCGCTGTCTGGATCAAACTCCAACTACGGAAGTAATGCCTACCAACAAGGCGGATATACAGGTATGAAGTGTCAAAACACATCTGTTAATGAAAAGGAAACATTGTAGGATACCCCGAGGCGCAAGGATTACGGTTGAACAACTACCTGGGTACGATGACACGTCAATACGGCAAGGGTCCGATTCGGTCTCAATTCGGAGGTTACGGAACTAAGTTTCACAGTTATGCAAACTCTCATAACCAGTTTGGTGGTAGCGAATCCAATGCAAATGTCAACGATGATACAAGTATGGAGTTTTTGTAGGTATACAAATCTCACGTTCAATTTACCTAATTTCAGACGACTGGCAGAATGGAGCGGGTATTGTCAACATGCAACCGTCATATGGGCAGCAATCAAACGGATTCATGGGTGGTTTCAAGGGAGGCATCAACTACGGGCAGCAGAATACTGTCAACGCAGTTGATTACGGACAGAATAACTATGGAACAAGCAGTAATTTGGGCGGCAACACTGTTGTTGTTGGCAATGGGTTTGGTACAAATGATGGAGCAAGCATGGGTAATGCCTATGGGGCCTCGTCAAGTATGAATGGAGGGTATACGGGCATGTCCACCGGGACATCAGGAGATTATTCTAACAACTTTGACAATAACAACAATAACCAATGGAGTGGAGTGAACTATGGTTCCACTGATAGCGGAATGGATAAAACTGGCACTATGGGCACCAACTATGGCGCACAACAGACCAGCTATGGCACAGAAACATCTAATTTTGGTACGGGAACAGAGACCGGATTTGGTTCCACTGATAATACCCAAAATTACGCAGGAAGCGGAGGAATAAACTATGGCACCACTGGCTACAACTACGGTACGACGAGTGGGAGCTTTAACAGCGGCGCGAGTAATGACAACTACAACGCGGGCGCTACAAATGGAAACTATAACGCGGGGACTGGAAACGCCAACTACAATAGCTACAATAATAAGGTAGAGAGCGGCGACAATGACAGCAATGATTACAACAGTGGTGACGACAGCTCCATCTCAAACACGAACACTTATTCGGCTAACAACAATTTCGGGCAACAACAATCAGGCGGTAATGAATACACGAATATGAATGGCATGGGCGGCAATAACAACTATCAAACGAACTCTGTTGGAAGTGGCGTCGATTATACAGGTACAACCTTCGGTGCGACCGCGGGCGGAAACATTAATGACGTCACCAATGGAGGTTACACTGCTTCGACGAACTATGGAAACGTGGGAGGTGGTGTCAATTATGGTGCAGGCGCTTTTTCTAGCGGTACGACCGACTATGGTTCATCGAGTTCGGGTCAGAACGTGATGGGAACGCAATCAAATCAAGTGTATGGGACATTCACTGGAAGTACTAACAACAATGAATATGGTAGTTATGGAACGAACACTGACACGTCGAACACATATAACGTGGGAAATACGGCATACGGAACAAGTGCTTATGGCGTTAATACTGCAGGAATGCAAAGTAATGCCGGCGTCATGACAGGTGGTATGAGTAACAATGGCTACGGAACTTCGTCATCTGATAGCGACGGATCTGGAAGCTATGGAAACGGATTTGGAGCAAGTGGAAGTGGGAACGGTTATACAAACAGTGCTGGTGGAAACTATGGAAATAGTGGAAATAGTGCCGGAGGCAGCGGAAACTATGGAAATTCTGATGGTGAAAGTTATAGCGGAAGTAATAACATGGGAAATAACTATGGTTCGAGCAGTTTTGGCTCTGGAAATAGTGGTAACAACTATGGCACTTCGAATTCTGGTGGTAATAACGGTTACGAATCTAACAACGGTAACGATAATAACAATGGAAATGACGACGAAAGTGAAGACGACAACCAAGGATCTTCGAACTATGGCAACAACGGCGGCGGAGGCTACTCCCAAGCTAACACAGGTGACTCGTCTGTGACTAGTTTCTCAAGCTCTGGAGGTACTAGTCCGCAAACTTACGGATCAGCTGCAAACCAACAAACGTTCGGTTCTTCGTCTATGATGGGCCAGCAATCCTATGGAACCCAGAACGGACAGTCTGAAATGACAGCAAACAGCCCACAGCCCGGTTATGGGCAGTTTGGAACTTCATATGGACAGCAAGCCAGCCAACAATTGAACGCCGGTTTAAGTCAGCAGATTAGTGGGTACAGTCAGCTTCAGCCTCATCCCCAAGCTCCGGTTCAACCGCTTCCTCAGGCTCAACCTTATGGAGTACCCAACTATTTGAGCTCTTTCTCTCAACCTAGCGCTCAGAACTATGTCACGCTTAACAGCAATATCTATGGTTACGGTGCCGCATCACAGGGACAACAACCAAGTTATCCTACGAACTATGGACCATCTTTGCCGAACTATAGCTCCTCGCCGTTTTCTGGGATGAGATTCAGTAGTTACGGTTCAGCCACACACAGCGGTCATGGAGTTCATTCGCCACCAAAAACCACTAATGTTTACAATGTTGTTGCTCCGCTTCCGTCAACTTCCGAACAGTCCGATCCACAGCCCGCGGCAGTGGCTGGATCACCGCCTGCGCCAACTGTTTACAAGCATGGCAGCAATGTCTACTCCACGAGTTACTCCGGTGATGATGCCACATTTACTGGTACACAGAAAATTGGCGATGCTTACGGAGACAACTACGGTCACTCCGAGGACACCAACATCTACGCCGCACAACCATCCACACCCAAACCCGAATAATATTACCCGCAAATTACCCTGCTTCATCCCAAAGCCCTTAACTTAACTTTTACTAGTTTGTATTTATTTAATTTATTATAATGTCAACTTGACACCAGCCATAGTCTGCAAAACGTAGAACACATTAATAAAACATTTATAAAAAACTGTTGGTTACAAAATACCCGAAAAAGATAACGGAACAAAAACAATTACGTTAAAGATAAACAATATTTATGGCATTCTGGTTGGTATTGCAAAACATTATTGTGTTTTATTATCATTCTCGCTTGCTGCACGGGCCCAGTTGATCAGCGTGTTAACATCTTTAGGAAATGCATAATTTGGATCAAGACATGCTACGAGTTGCTAAAATAACCGTAGTTATACCAAATCAAGTTTTTGTTTTAACTTACTTGGAACGCTGGGGTCACTAGCAGTCCGACTTGATCAGCACCAATAAAATTAATAAATTTGCCAATAATGTGTTCACGACCGTGTTGCATTATGGTACGGTAGTTTGAATCACTGTGGCTCATTTCTTGAAGAGTCCGAAATAAGCTTTGAAGGCTTTCAAGCTCTTCGTGGGGATTCCGGTTGGGAAATAGCTGTTTGAATGACATTGCCGGAGAACTAGCTGGAGTTACGGCTAATTGTGGAGAATCGAATGACTGTTGCGGTGGAGGCGAAGTTGGAGAACTATCAGAAGACTCAATTGTAATCGTTGGAATTGCAGAAGTGTTGTTAGTTAATGAAAGCATAGTGTTTAGGAAAGCTGTATCCGAATCGTTCAAATTGCTGTAAACGTTAATTGTAGGATAACCATTTTTTTAAATAACATACCTCATCGGTGACAAAACTGGTGGATTCTGTGACATGTTGAATTTGCCCTTATACTTTTCGAGTACTGCCTCAAGCTCTTCAGCAGTTCTACGCTTCCGCTTTCCGCCAGTATGCGGGCTGTGACCCGAATCCTCTTCTTTGCGTGCCTGAAGTTCCTGTGTCACAACATCAACAAACTCTTCTTGGTGATGAGCTCTAAGGTGCATCTTTAAGTTGGTGGTGTAAGACGATAGAGTTATGAAAGTACATTTGTTGCATTGAATGTGCTTTTCGTCTATGTCATGGAAGTAGGTCCAGACAGGATGACGACGCAAGCAGCGACGCTTTTTTACGTTTTTGTTGAAAGTAGTTGCTTCTGCAAAGATAATGCATAATAAGAACATGTAATGGGTGTTAAACAATGATTTACTTACCCGAACTTCTGTAAGGATTGATTGGTTTCGAAGCGGTAAGACTGCTGACCAAATTTGGATGCGTTTCAGCAAGCAGTTTCGAGGTATCAAAAGATGTGCCATTCAGATTGTATGACAAAGCGACGTCTGTCATTGGTGCCAATGGGTCATCCTTATGACTGATAGCTATACCCTCTAGAACCGTACCATTGAGTTGAACAGAGGCGGTTTTGAAGTTGTAAGAGGCTTCAAGGTCGAGAACCTGCAAACTTTGACACTAATACCAATTAATTAATGCAGAACATACTTGGTCAAATAGAGCGGGATGATGTGTCCTCATATGGCTTTTCAAGTTCGTGCTATAAGCACTTTTGGTTGAATATGGGCAATGCAGACATTTCGTGAAACCGTCTTCTACTTTGAAATACATCCATACTGGACTAGAGCGAGTACGACGACGGTGATTTCTTTTCCTTCCCTCAAATATAGCTTCTGCGACCGACGACGAAGGAGACGGGCTTACAGAAGTACTCGATGTAGCAGGCTCAAGCAGTGGCAATGGTTGACTTCCTTTTTTCGTTTCTTGCTCTAATGTGGAACTCAAATTTGTCATATTTGACATTAGGTATTGTAAACCACTGTTTGCAGTAAGGTCGAAGCTATTCAAAGGAGAGATCATAGGAAGCGGCGGCGGCGGTGGTGTGAATTCCATGAACTGTTTCAAAGCATCGGGATTAGATTTGAAAAAGTTCATCAGATCATCGCTGATGAACGGGTTATCATTCGAATCGAGAAACATAGCTTGTAAACTATCCAGTATTGCAGTATTGTTGGAAAGACAAGTACCTGAAAATAAGAAGTAATTAGGTTTATAAATCATCGATGGTTGATTCGCGCAGGCAACCACGGAACAATAGTAATAACCTTATTTCCACAAACGAAACGTACGCGATAAATGTGAGATAAAACTGCAACTTTCATTAGGTTCGGAAGACCAAGAGTAACAAACAAAAAAAACTCAAAAGTTATAATAATTTACTTATGACACGCCTTTATTGTTAATGTGTTATTGTTATCGTTGTATCGTTATGCAAGTATTTGATTTGCAAGAGGGAATGTTGCAGTAAAGTTTCGAAGTAAAGACTAAACTCGCTTTAGTCAACGTAGACCGCCCCTTTGACTATTTGATCTGAACACAAAATGGCTCATGTACTAAGGCTTCGACGACGTGGTCACGACGTCGAGCCATGCGCCGTTAAAGTGTACTGAAATACCACGATACAGATAAAGGAGGTGTATTTGCTTAAGATGGTGTTACATAATTTGAATAGAGCAAAGTAAAGTTCTAACTATTCTTGAATGGCGGATTAAAATGTTATAATTGGAATGCAAGTATGCGTATTCGTATGTCCTAACAGCCTAAATTAGTAGTAGATGTAAGTATCAGGCTTATTGTGGCTAACATCAACAAATTGTATTCGTGCTGTTTTGAATATTATCGCATTAGAAAACAACATTATAGCTAATGAATCGTCAAGGAACAGAACATTTAGATTATCCATGTTTCTAACCGGTATTAATAGTTCAACGGAAGAAAGAAGACAGTAAATGTAGTTGAGTATAGAGATGCTACATATAAGCACCCTTTTAAAAATATGCCTACACAGTTTAAATTGAGAGTAGGCCTTCGACCACAATTCCAAACATTCTTAGTTACACCAAGTGCAGACATGCCACTCGTTTGTCAATTAAACAAAGCGAAAAGCACTTTTCCGGACATAAATGATCACCGGTCGTGAGAGGGTAATGCACTGGTAGTTCGGCGACAACCAGGGGACGGATTGACTATGCAGATGAAGCTCGTGTAGCAAACTTGATGGATTGCCATTCCGTTACGTATAAACAATATGAAGTTTTATTGAATTTTTTTTCAGTTATGCAACTATTGTAAACAGTCGTTTATTATGTTGCGCAGCGCAATTTTGGCATTTCGTTTGGTCAGATTGGATAATAATGACAACTTTAGCATTATTATTGGTTTTTAGGACCCATCAAAGTACAAACAGTGCGCTAATGCAAATTGGTAACTCATGCTTTTCGGAAAAAAACTACAATACTTATAAGAACGACCCACACATAGTCGTGTACAATTTTTTAGAACTAGGTCAAACTCAATCGTTCATTTTCAAATTGCCAATAGTGCTCGAACAATTGTTACAACTCAAGAGAAAAGTTGAAACGTTAAAGCGCTTAATTATCTGCTGTCAACATCCCGTGATTTAACGACTATCAGAAAAAACTTAAATGTGGCCATAGATCCTAAGCAAATTTGCAACAAAAAAGGTTTACACTGAAGTTTGCCCAGTACTTTGCACTAACAAAAAAACGTTTTTAACTCATTGGAATAAAGCAAACGTCCACTATGCGTGTAGACATGTGCTTACCTGGAGCGCATGCCTTATTAAA
Organism: Panagrellus redivivus; assembly: GCA_000341325.1. Lineage (NCBI taxonomy): Eukaryota > Metazoa > Nematoda > Chromadorea > Rhabditida > Panagrolaimidae > Panagrellus > Panagrellus redivivus. The sequence goes on along the minus strand of KB455227.1, from coordinate 109,762 downwards.
AATAGTTTTCAAGAATACAAAGCAACACTTCACGAACAACCGCAAAAGACCGACCACGATTTGACAGTGCCAGACGCACTGTAAACAGTTGTGCACTACGAAAAACCATGAAACTCTTTGATTGTGTTTATGGAAGAACCTTTTGAGATAGCAGTTGCAGTAACACATTAGAGCACCCTGCAAACAACAAGTGCAATTAAACTGCAAGTTTGGTTGAATGCAGTTAGAAATAAAAGTTTATTGTTATCATGTCGGAGTAAAAAGTGTACAAATTGTACTTCGAGGAGTGCATTTCCATCCAAAACAAGAAGTCCAAAAGTACGATAGTAGAGCATAATGATACTACTCCGAAAAATGTTGGGCAAAATGAAGTGGGTCGCCGCGATTTCATTAAAATAAGATGGTTCAGGCTACACTATGAGATCAGATGAATTGACCTTACTCCGAATAGTCTCGCGGGATTTGCGTAAACGATTAGTTCGGGTGTGCAAAATAAAGTAAAACCAAATTGTTAGTAATTGTTAGAAAAAAGACAAAGGTAAAACCACGAGTTCAACCAAGAACAGAGTAAAAACATTTTTAATGAAAAAAGTAAATACGCGCAAACAAAAATTACATTAATTTAGTCATCATCAGTTTAATTTCTCAAAGATCAGAAAATGGTCATTATTAGGTAAGCTATATTAAAAAGCCCGTTCGTTGTTTGACAACCTTATCAGACGCACTGTAGTAAACATCAAACATGATGTTGTTACAAATGGAAAGACACCGCTTGAAAGCAACATTATTCCCATTTAAATGTACTAAAAATTGTATCGCGATAAGAGCATAGTTCTAAAATAAGAAAAAAGCAAAGACACAGACTAAACACGCAAAGTAAGTAAAATGAGGTTGTACAGATTATGCGTATACCATTTCAAACTTTTATTGGATCACGTCACTATGAAAACTTATCACGAAGGTTATCAGAGATAGGAAACATCACAGAAGAAGGTTAGTCTACTTATAATTATAGTAAACTTACGCTCAAAAGTTTAGGTAATTTAAGTATACTAGAAACGATTAAAAAACATCATGCCCGCGCAACAAGGAGGCCAAACTTGTGAGGGCGTGATTGAACTTGTGTACACTAAAAAAACGGTTTGCTGCATAACATTTAACTTTCGCAACATTGTGTTATTACAAATATGCCCACGTCTGTAAATAGTAAACGTTTTGTAAAGCATTCCACACGTTCTTCAAAACTGTGATTTTTGTAATTCAAAAAGATTTTGCCTTATTGAAATTTTTCATCCCTGATAGCATCAGCTTCGGTTTAAAAAAATTACGTTCACATCATTTTTTACAAGTCTAATCACTCCGATTTGTGACAGCGCAATACCCTTTTTCATTGATGAGGTTTCGTAAAAGCTTCCTTATTATTAATGGCTACACTGTCGAATTATAAACTTCCGTAGACCGGAAATATTCTGCGATAAAGTATAAGACGTGCCAAGTACAGCTAAGCTACAAATTTGAGAAAGGGGGTATCTAAGACTTATTACAAGAACATCCGCAAAAAAAATAAAGTAATAATGTAAATAAATACCATCTTCAAGGTACTACTAATCAAAAAACTAAGTGAGCCCTAAAAGAAATGTTGGATTTAGCTCTGGTAGACACAGCTTACGCTCGCAAATTTCAACGCTTCAGGCTGATGGGATAAACGATACAGAAAAGGATCGGCCGATTAATGCAGCTGGGTTAATACATCGATGCGAAAAATGAACTGGCCACAGGCGTGGTTCAAGATTGACATTTGGCCACTGGTCACAGTATAAAACGATGTGACTGGTCAAAAACCTGTACCAATGTTGCGCGTGTTTCGAATCCTAATGTTTCAAATGTTTCTCTGTAATCACCCGTCTTTAACTTTACAGGTGCACGTAGGCGACATTAACGATATGCAGAACAAGGTCTTTCTGACCGATATCGCGTCAACATTCATAGTTTTGCAACTTATTTGCTTTGCCTGTTTCGCGTTGCCGATCGGCAACAACGCCACTGACGAAGCGAAACCCACAAACTACTCGTTTCCACGATGTAAGTAGGTCAATTTCCAAAAAGGGGGCCTGTTTAACGTTGATTGACGAAATAGAATATTTCGCGGTTAGGTAATAGCGGTTTCGAATAAGAATGTGTATTACATGACAGCCGGGCGTTTGTGACGGTTAATGGACAAACTTTTAGCACGGAATGGGTCAATTGAGTGCTTCGATCTCGGTCCCAACTGCCACCAAATGAAAGATCTTTGCCACAATGCCACGTTCGAAGCAATGTTGCGTCGAGAATGTGCACTCACGTGTAATCATTGTGAGCCTGTTGAGGACAATGAGGAAAAGCTAATGCCGAACATTCAAACCGAAGCATTGCCTTTCTTTAGGGGGAATGAAACTAAAAGGATTCGGGCGAAAAGTTCGTCATCGTTATCCAAGACTATCATTAAAGGTAAGCTAAAAAAATCAAAATCCAAAAAATGAAAATTTTACAGGAACATGTTTTGATGAATACATCTACTGTGGAGAATTCCGCGCCATGTGCAATCACGAAGACTACCGCGAACTGATGGCTCGCCACTGCGCGCTTTCATGCAACCGATGTGAAGTCCAACATAAAGAACGAGGTATACAATTGCCTAGTTAGCCAGTTTCGGCAAATTCAAAAACCGCCCATTCATAGAATTCACGAATTTCAGAAACCTGCGAAGACTATGTTGAATGCAAAGGGCTCGCAACCCTCTGCCAGCATCCCGTTTACCATGACCTTTTGAGACAACAGTGTAAAGTGACCTGTAATGTATGCACGCCAGAAACAGAAGGTTGTATGGATCGTCACAAGAAGTGAGAATTCTTTTCATTAATTCAATTAACAAATTTGGTTTCAGTTGCCCGGCATTCAAACGAGACGGCTTTTGTGAAAATCCCATATACACTGAAAAGGAGCGCAAATACCTTTGTGGACACAGCTGCGGTCTTTGCAAAGAAGACTGACGGAGTGGTCAGCAAACGCATCTCCAACATGTGAATGTAAAAATTTGATGAATCATTTTATATCAATAGCGCCGATATTTTAATGCGCCAATGAATCATATTTGAGCGTTATAAAGTGACCGAAAGTGTAAGAGTTAACGGATAAAGTATGACTGGAATTAACGTGTCAATCGGGATCTCAAAAATCGGGTAGGTGATCAACTACATCAGTTAACTGGGGCTGTCGTAGGGCATGTTCTCACATAGAAACAAAAGAGGAACTGAAATTTGTATAGTGATGCATAACGTTTCGAGTTTTTACGTGTCTTTTTTCGACAAAAGGAGTATGTTGTGTTAATCTCGGAACAGTAAATACATGATATTGCTTTCTATTGTATTACAAAGTTCGATCAGCCAGTCAATAAAAATAGAAATGAATACTTTAACATACCAAAGGCTCAAAACATAACTACACCTAGAGAAAAGTAGATATAAACCGTTGAATCCCGCTACAACACAAAGACAGCAGTCATGGGTTGCATGCTACCGGGTCAGTACTTCACAGAAGAAATTCGTCAAGCTTGGCGTAACCTATTGGACGACGTTTTCTGACTGTTCACCAGGAACCTCCGTGTGGCTTTCAAGGGCAATGGTTGGGACAGTTACTTCGAATGTAGAACCGTCATCGCGTTCGAGGGTAAAACGACCCCTGAAACACCAAAATACATGATCATTCAAAATAAATAGAATCGAAATTACAAACAACTGACCACATGTGTCCGCCTTTGGGTTGTGACAATTCAACAGTGCTACTGAACTGGAGTACGGGGTTTTGAGAGGTCAAACGGGGATTCTGAAACATCCATGGTACATTGAATGTAAAAAGGTAGTAAAACTTACGCCTCCATCAATGCCAGCTCCACCGACTTGTTGCAAGTTGTTGAGACTGAACACCTTCAGAAGGCGTTCACGAACAACAACACTCTTGCCGTCCAACGTTTGCAGTCGAACTATGTAGCGCCAGAAATACTTCTGTTGACCGTGGACATACGTGGGGCCAAGATAAAACGGGATTACGGTGACTTCGATGCCTTCGGTAGTTTCATGGTACACGGCCTGGGGCGTGAGCCAAGATTTCTGGTTGTTCAAGTTGAAGTAGCTCATCAGATCGCGACGGAAGATGAAGTTGGTGCCTTCAGCGGAGTCTTCGTTCTTCTCAAACAAGCGATCAAAAAGGTCGTGCTTAATGGGCTCCTTTTCGGTTGTTGAATATGGGATAATGTCATTATGAGCGACACAATCCATGCCGTTAATCACACTGAGCACTTTTTCTTCCTTGTGAGTGTTGTGATCGACAAAGTAGGATGTCATATCAGGGCGGAAGCTCTGCAATGGAAACGTTAAATGAGCTTACAAAGTTATGGAGAATGCATACCATGTAATCCCAATCAGATCGGTTAATCAAAACTTGATAGTAGGGGACCATTTTGGAAGTACCGATAGCTTCTTTTCTAAAATGAACAACCAATTACTTATAAATATCAAAGATGGTTAATGCAACTTACGACTTTGGCAACCAGTGGACTTTGACGTTGAAGGAACAAACAATGATAGCGCGATAGGCGTAAAGACGGTGAAGGAAAAGCTGGCCTGGTTGGTAAAATTCTTCTTTCGCTGACATCATGGTGCCGACACGAACGAGCTCAGGTGGTGGCGGTGCAGTGCCTCGGAAGCTGCAAATGTTTTGATTCTATAAACTTCGTAATAAAACCACAAATTCTTACCGGACTAGGGTGACATTGGTGGAACTGAAGCACCGTCGCGCAATTTTTATCACTGCAGGCCTACCCACGCACAACATCTGAATATACAACTTTGAATATTGATCGTCAAAAACTTCAAAAGGTATAGCAAAGCGCCAAACTTTTCAATCTCAAGTACACGTAACAGTTAATGAATAGTTTATACTTATCTAAACAACTAAAACAAAACGGCTAAGACACTACTTCTTGACCCCTGTGTGAATCGCGCAAATACCCAGAGACAAGTTTTCGTAGGAAACATCGGTGAAGCCAGCATCCTTGATCATCTCGGCAAACTTCTCCTGATTCGGGAACATGCGGATGCTTTCAACGAGGTACTTGTAGCTGTTGTAGTCGCTAGCGAGAACTTGGCCGAGGACGGGGATAACTTGGAAGCTGTAAAGGTCGTAGAAGGGGGCGAGCACGGGTGTGATTTGGCTGAATTCAAGCACTGTGAACTTTCCATTGGGCTTTAACACGCGGTAGGCTTCGGCAATGACCTTAAAAATTGCAATTATCATTAATAAAGTAGAAAAATCATGGAAAAAACCTAACCTTATCAACATGGGTGCAATTACGAATGCAAAAGGCAATGGTGTACAGATCAAACTGATTGTCTTCAAACGGCAGGGCTTCAGCGTTGCCGCATACCCAGGAAAGTTTCTTCAGATTCACCGAAGGGTCACTTTCAGCGCGGTGTTGGCCGACGTCGAGCATGTTCTACAAACTTATATATAAATTTCCACGTGAACAAGCTGAAACCATCGAAAAACGTACCTGATTGATATCAAACACAGTGATATCGCCATCACCCTTGGGGTCGCGCTGCATTTGCTTCAACATGCGGAAAGCAATATCGCCAGTGCCGCCACCAACGTCGATCACCTTCGAATTAGGCTGGGGTTTCGCACGCTGCACGTAGTAATCCTTCCAGAGGCGGTGGACGCCGACGCTCATGGCATCATTCATGAGATCATACTTGTCAGCGACATTCGCAAAGACTGTGTGGACTGAAACAAAACGTGAAAGTTGTTACATCAGCGTGATAACCGAACTTTCGAAAGGACTTACCGCGCTTCTGTTTCTCTTCCTCGGGAACTTGCTCGTACCCGAAATGAGTAGTGGCACTACGGCTGGAGATACGTTGGGTCAGACGGAGGAAAGGCGTAAGGGACGGGCGAAGCATGGCTACTTCGAAGTTGATCGTCACAGCTGCAGCGATCCTTGAATTATAAACACGAAAGAACCTCAGTCTTGAAATTGTTTGTCGCACTTTGCCAAGGGTGGAAATTACTCGTTCTGGAGACGCACTCGGCTTGTATTTTGTGCAGTTAGCTTTTGATAATAGGAGGTTATTTTATATATAAATTTTACTCTTCATTGATACAGTTAACATCTACGTGTTATTAGGATGCGGGTGAGAGAAGTTTATGTAAAAATTACAGTTTTTTATCGGCTGTTTTGCGGCAGTTTATATATTTCCCCTCACATACCTCAGAACCGCCTATAGTTATCCCTCCATAACACTTTTTCCAGTTTCCACCCCACAGAATGCTACGCCCATATTAGTCCTGCCTGCAGGGATGAACTAGCAAATCAAAAAAGCACCTGCGGATAGCAACCGCCACATTTAGCCAGGAAAAAGCTGTCTTTTCTTGTTTTTGTATTGTGTTTTGACACTTTGATCGCGTCACGCTTGTCACAATGCTAGCATTCTCAGACGCTTTGACGGGTTTACAATCAGCAAATCAATAAGCATTGACACGACGACAGTTTCATTTACAGGGTAATAAGCGGGTCCATGCTGTGACACGAAAGCCGGCATCATGATGCCCAATTCGCCGCCGAGCGGCTCCTCGTATGATACGAGCTTTCCATCATTCGAGGATGTCGATGAGGATAAGGGCTTCAACAGCATGTTCTATGCTCGAGTTAAGCTGGTTACACGAAGGGATTTGCGTGCTGTCGAATTTGTAAGTTTCAAAAGCACTCTGATAACTTCCGGAAGTACTCCATTCTCCTTTTTAGAATGGCATTCTATGTCCCGGCAACGGAGCGAAGCAAGGCGATTGGTTGGAGATTCGTCCTGTAGATCAGCAAAGATACGCCTTCATCTGCCGTCTGGACATTGATACTTCATCGCCGACGTATCAGGGCAACAATGCCGATAATACGCTTCGTGTTCCGGACAAGATGTTCCAAAATATCAGTGGCGTGTTTCCTCAGAATAGTTATGTTTATATTCGCAAAGTCCGTCTTGAGGAAGTCACTCTCGACAGTATCGAGTTGACCTTCAAAGAACAGTACGTCAGTCGAACGGATATGTGGCGCTTCCGTGAATGCCTCATCGATTCTGCCGTCTATGTGAACAAAGCTGAGGAATGGCTCGGTATCAAGTGTACTGTCAGTGATTTATGGCGGGCTGGTGACATGGTAAATACCATAATCGTTGAAATCTAAAGTCATTTGATGCCCCTTTTAGAAATTCAGTGGCTACGTCTCCAAAGATACCCGTGTCGTCTTCCGATCATCTAGCTCGCAGGTTCTGATATACATCCAATTCAGTGACGAGATGTGGGACATGGACGCCCAAGGCGATCTGTACTTTGAACGTTGCTGTATGGGTTTCTTGCCGAAGCTGTTCAGTCGCTGGGAAGAGCATTCCTGCGCTCACCATGTTTCATTGATCATTGTGTCTCGATGGTATTTTGATGGCATACCGGCGACGGAAGAGTTGAAGAAGAAGTTTTCTGGCAACATTGACCATCGCAACCGTTACTATCAAGACTACTATCGATTGGTTGTCCAGAATGAACATTACAGTAACTGGAACCATGTTCTGAACAAGGCATGTTTGACTTTTGATAACAAACGCATAAAAATTGCCAATGTTTGGTTTTAGCTGAAAGAAGCCTACTTCGAATACAAAGTCAACATCCAAAACCTACAACGAAAGATGCTGAATCGTCGTGAGCCCGGTTCTACCATCAGCGTCGCATCTGATGGAAACTTCCTCGAAGTGCTGAACTTGTCGATGAATTCCTTCTACGTGTACCATGCTGATCGTCGATTCGAAACCACCGGACAGCAGGTACGCCTTTCTGCCACCATATTGAACAGTTGTATACACTGTCTTTTCAGATTTTCTTCATAACCCCAGGTGGCGGTGTCTTCCGTGTCGATCGCAACATGGTCAACCTCACCAAGCAGCGCATCATTGACATGGGCATATCTCTTGATATTGTCTGCCTCGGCGAACAGCCTTATCACGCGGTTCCATTGTTCATCTTTGCGTCAGGTGCAGAGCCGGATCCCTATGAAGACTACTTCATTCCGCATTGGATGAACTACTCCTACTACCACAACAAGCCGCGATCAAGCATTGGTCCCACGATTAAACGTCGAGTGAACTACCCCAAAGTTTCGTTGCGACCGGAGGATGTGAAGCTGTCGATATTGAGAGACATTGAAGAAGACTACATTGAAGAATCGTCGTCTAGCTCCTCTGACAGTGATGACAGCGAAAATAACGACGATGAAACCAACTCCGTTATCAATACCTACATCAAGTTTGATGAACGCCAGGTCGAACGTACTTCCATGACGAACCAGATGATGAAACGGCGCAAAAGGGTCATTCGTGAGCTGGATGTCGATGAATTGGTTGATCCTGAAAGACTGGCCACGATTTACACCTACACACCACGTTCAAAGTACAGCGGTGAACGAGTTGGATCCGCTGAGGACGTACGAAATCCATTCGCAGAAAGGTTGGGTGCTATTGAAGCCTTCAAGCCGAGCTCATACGAAGATAAGCGGTACCAATCATATCGAAATCGGGTCCGAAATGCTCCACGGAACTACATGGACTGCATGCGTGGCTTGATCAATCCTTTCCGTCCAGAAGATTACACCGTCAAGATAACTGCCAACCGTCGTCGCTGGATTCACGTCTTCCCTGTTGATAAGCTTGGCCGTGCCAAACTTGCCCATCATTACGTCGTCGGCAAGCTGAAGAGTATTTTGAAACAAGTCGATCCAGATGTGCCCACCGAAAACACACTTACCAGTGCCAAGAACTCGCCCGCTCATCGACCGTACAATCAAGTCGACGAACACAACCCGACGCGTGTGACCGGAAGTGGTGCCAAAGGTGTTACGACCGTCTGGGGTTGGGGTTCGACTGGTGAAGAAAAGTGGAATCCTGATATGGAAATAGGAATGGATTGGAAGTCGCTTGTTCGATCTGGTCTTCTACCGTGCACCACCGACTTCTTCCCCAATGATCGCAGTCTCGACGAGTACTACGTCACTGAATACACCGTCGAACTTGATGAGCTTGAAGTCGCTCGATGGGTGATTCCAGAACGACGCGGCCAAGCTACCTCTGATGATTTGTTGCAAATGTTGTTTGAGCAGCTTATTTACCAACGCCTTCAACGTGGCTATCAAATTGTGACGCTGCCGAAGGAGCACATTCAGCAGGCGCTTCAACGCATCATTCCTGGAAAACACGCCTTCCGACGCTACAATCGCTTCAATCAGCGTGAGCCGTTGGAGTGTACGATGTCTTTCAATCACCTCTACCATCGCATTGTCACTATGTATGATCCTTACGGGTGCAATGTTCAACTCTTTCTGCCGAAAAAGATATCCACCGATTTGGAGAAGACTCAAGTGTACAACTATCTCTTTCAAGTCCCAGACGACTACATGTATCTCGAGTCGACCACCAAGTTAGTTATACGTTTATAACATTATTAAATCTTATTTTAATTACCAAAATTTCAGGTTCAAACACCACAACTTGGACAAGTTGAACTGGAGCACGCTGGATCATGCTATTCAGAGTCGCGATATCGAAGGGCGTGTCATGGACGAGTTCAAGTGCTTTTCGTGCCGCTTTTTCTTGGTCCCGAACATGGAATACCAGTTTGCTCAAGGCAGGGAAGGACGCGATTCACACACGTTCAATCCCTTGGAAATCTACTGTCCCCAACGAATGAATTACAACTTTGTGCGTTTCATCGAGTTGATCAATGGTGTTTTGGACGCGGTAAAGGCCAACTGCCGACATCCGAGTATTCCTCCATCGCAATGCGTCGAAATTGAAGAACTTCTCCGCCAATACGTCGAATGCTTCCCGCCATCCAATGAAATGTCGATGACAATTGTTGATTCCCAAGATACGACTCAAGTCCTTCTGCAATACGTCGAAGAGGCAAAGTCGATGAAGAAACCGAACCATGAACCTCCGCTGACCGGATTCGTGAAGCAGTTGCCACAAAACGTCATCGTCTCTTTCGACTTCTTTGAATGGGTCCGTCAAGCTGTCACTGACAAGACCAGCTACAAAGCTGCCAAGGATTTTTGCACTGGCCTTATTAAGGAGGGAAAACTGCAAATTCTGCAACGAAGTATGTTTTATTTTCTACTTTTTAAAAAGTATTTTAAAGTTTAATCTTTTAGCCGAAAGCAAGACTAAGCTGAGCACTACCGAATTTCACATTGGATACGTTTTGTACGTGGTTGTATTACCTGAGTACTTCAACGAACGAAGCTACTATGATCTCACAATGGAATTTGGCAGCGACAGCATGATTCAGGTTGTGCTAGCGGAAGAAGACAACTTGCTGGATGATGATATCAATGAAATTGGGCGTTGCTGTAATCCGTCCAGCCCCACGAAAGAGTGCTCTTTCCGCATGCAAGAATGTGCCGTTGATTTTCCGTCGTGCGGTTCGAGCCGTGATCAAGTCAAGGATCCGAAAAAAGCTTTCATGGATACTGGACGGGTGAGAAAAATACTCATTTTTGATCATGTCTTAACTGTTAATTGCAGGTTCTGGCTGAATCAATGTACACCTCATCAAAGGTATACGAATTCTCCGTCAAGTGGCTCATGGCGACAGGACAAAAGGTGGCCGACACTGTCCTGAAAACGTGGGGGCGTGGCGCGTCCAAATATGGATTCCACATTTTTGCGGTCCCCGAAGACTTGTTTGCTGAACCGACAAATCCGCTTTCATCACCTTTGCGATGCCCGATTTACGTGCCTATCAAGACTGATGTCATTCCGCACAAAGGGGTTCGGTTTTCTTTAAAACTTCACGCATTTACACAATGTTATTTTAGATGAAATTCGACTTCATCTTCCGGACCGCGCTCAAAGCACTGGGCTTCATCCCGATCAACTGCTCAGTGCATTCTTCCAGTTACGAGCTTCACTACGTCCATCTCTGCGGTGGCATGTTCGTCAAGTTTGATCAAACAAAACGATGCTTCTTGTGGTCATGGAATCACATGTTCAGTCAGTTCTACCGTACATCAATCTGCACCGAGGAGTATCTTGATTCGGTTCTGTTGCATTTCCGCAGTTTCTGGTCAAACAAGGACGAGCTGCTGGTTGAATTTATTTTCAATCTAATTGTCAACAACTTCTGCTATCCTATCACTGGCATTACGATCTCCCTGCATCCTGAGAAGCTGTTTCTTGCCCATGTTTGGGAAACTTACGAAGACGTTGAATTGTCTTGCCGCAGTGATTTTCGTCAAAGTTTGCTCAAGTATATGAATGCGAACAATCCCTTTTACTGTTAATTGCTACGCATGTCTTGACTTTTGTGATATTTATTTTATCTCAGGTAATATTTATGGTGTATTATGTCCGACGCGCATGACGTGTTGCGTAGCTGCGGTTAATTAATAAAGTATGTAGCAAACTTTTTTATCTTTGCAATTTGCAAGCATACAACAAAGTTTCACAAAGCATCGAGGGATTATTTGATATCGTTTTTAATTCATACCGCGCCATCAATCCCCCAGGTACGGTTATTGAAACGTCATCTTAAAATAAACAGAACGCTTCAATAGACATAGCCGGCCCTAATCCACACTCAAAAGAGAGAAATACCGCCAGACAAATCGAAGAATTTGCTTGCGATTTCACATAGCGTGCGTCTTATGCACATGCCGCGCCATCAATCGCCCATTCTGTAAATTATAAAGACAGTTGTCTTAAATTGCCGGTGAAGTATGAAGCGCATATGTAGATGATTGACTTTACTATTGTGCTAAATGATTAGATAACGTTTATGCTTTTTTGCTAACAAACATCTTCTCAGAAGTTTGTCAACTCATTTCAGAAGTATCAAGATACGTGGGCACGTCATCATTGTGCATACAAAAAATGTCGGGCACCGTTACCTACAATTAAAACACCCATTCAAAGTGATCTGGCCTGGAATCTTTAGGACTTCCAGGACCAAAAACGACGAAAAACGTTCAAAAATGACAGTTATCAGCTGTTAACGTGCAAACTATCGATCCGATCAAAATTTCATTAACATTTTTGAAATCCACGAGTTTTGGCGGTTCAGAAACACTCATTCAAAGTGATCTAGCTCAAACTTTTTGCAATACCAGAACTCTATTTTGGCAAAACTCGCACCTAAATAGTTCTGGTAGTTTTGAGAATCAACAATGAAATTCCGTCGAATTTCGACGAAATTCCACTGAAAGGGGGTAAATTGATCAAATAACTTACTTTCTACGTGGCCGGAACGCACTT
>KB455227.1:47604-86304 GCA_000341325.1 Panagrellus redivivus | reverse complement strand
TTTACCAGTATGCTTAAATACATCGCGGGCAATTTCCATCAACGTAACATCTTCACTATGCCGTCGCAGAAGTATTTTCTCGACCACAGGGCAAAACCAGCCTTGACAATTCTTATGCTCTGACATGAGCTCGAATTCAAGTCAAGTAAGTGAAGCAAGAATATCGCACCGTTTAGCGGACGCTGCTGAAGACAAAATGCGAAGATACCGGCAAAACCGACTGAGATAGGCGGCCAAGTCCAGAGACTATTTTTCTGAACAAACGCTTCCGGCCGCTTATAACACACCTCCGCTAAGATCAATTGGGGATACAGACAGACTGTGGAGCAGACTTGGATGAAATTGAAAATTGCCAGCATGTCGTATGATGGCCGTAACGCACATATTAGTAGGAGGTCTTTTCGTGTGTTTCGGGACTGCGTTTTCAATATGAAAAACGCATCCTTATTAGTCGCCTCTAAAGGTGAAGACCACAAAACCATTATTTAATTTTAAAATATTAAAAGTCGGTCCCCGGACGCTGGCAAGGGACGGTTTATGTTTACATTTTGAAAGGGAAACTTCGGACTGTACAACCTGATACTGGAAAATGACGAGATCAGTTTGTTTATATCAATTAAAATGCAAGCGATGGCAACGACGAAATGCAGCGAACGCAAGTATTCGAGTCATTGACGATCACCATCATCAACGAGGATGTCGAATGTTATCGCTGCGTTCAACTTGCTTCAAGTCCTTACCCTTCCAACACTACAGGAGGTTAATAATGATATTGCGACAGTCACCCAAAGTCGGCAAAAGCTGGACGACAAGTTCTTTGGAGCCTCTAGCCAGTACGACCATACAAAACCATCCGATTTTCCTGTAAATATAAGCACACTTTTCCTCATTGAGCACATTGAGAACGTGGTAAGTTTGCTTCCTATTTAATCGAATTTGGTCACTTTTATGACCTAATGAGGAAAACTTTTATAGGATGAAGATTTCGGAGCCGTCAATCTTCATGGTGCAGTTTTGCTTGTAAGTTTTTCCATTAGTCATACATAATATCTGCATTTTTTCAGGGATGGAACGACTCGAGACTGACGTGGGATCCCCGAGATTACAACAACATAACTGTTTTTGATTTATCTGAACGGATTGGAAATATTTATGCTCCGAATTTGATCTTTCGAAATATGTTGGTAACTGTTTTTAATGTTCTTGGTTGACCTTTAGTTTTGTAGACGAAAAACAAAAGTATTCAATTACTTCAACACTGAAATATCCGTCACTTATGATGGCAGAATTACCACTTCGTCGTCAGTTAGCGTTGTTACTGAATGCTACATGGATTACACCAACTACCCTCTTGATAATGTCACCTGTGCCGTTGCTCTTGTGTCACTCGGGACTAGTGGCATGCGACTTCGATTTGATCCGACCCCGCAGACTTACAAATTGGAAGACATGTTTAACAAAGATTGGCGCACTACAACAGGTGGCCAATTTAGGCTTACCGATCAGGCCTCTTACACTTATTGGTTCTATCCTGGCGGCATCACAAAGAACATATCGGAAATGTAAGTGTTTTTTTAACGGAAATAAAAAAAGTTGCATTATTTTTAGAGCAATGCTTCCATACCGACTATCAAACAGTCTTGTTCGTTATGAGTTTAAGCTGCAGCGCAACTCTGGTCATTATGTTTCTCTCATTGGGCTTCCGCTTTTTGCGTCTGCACTGTAAGTGACATCATTAAAAGTAGTGTTTTCCCTGTAAACAACACCATTTACAGATGTGCCTTCATCGTCGTGGTGATGGACCCCTCAGTCATCTCGCTCATTTACTTAATTGTGTGCTTCCTTATGCAAGCCATTAACACTAGTCGTATTCTCTCGTCGGTTCCCAGGAATGCTCTCGTCATGCCACGTTGCGGTTTGTACAAAATATAAACATTTATTTGATACACAAAATAGAAAAGAATTTTTAGTCAAAATGATGGCGATAGTCACAATTGAGACGTTCTTCCTGATGGTTTATCGATTCGTGATGCTTTTATTCTTTAAAAGCACAATGAAGGCTGGCAACGCAATGGACAATTCAAAACTGCGACAATGCGAAAGTTTACTGGCAGCCGTCGTGGCAATTAGCGGTGCCATTCACTTGTGGATCCTTCTTCTCTGATTTTGCCGCAGTCATAAGCAAGTTGAAACAATATGCATTCCATGTCGACGAATTATTCAAAAGAGCCATATAGTCCTGACTTTTTACCGGCGGCGAGTATACTGTAGTTTTGTGATTGTCTGGCGGCAGCTGTTGAAGGTCGCCTTGCTGCACTCCTTCGCGGAATTTTGTTTTGTATCGTCGATTTTGGAACCAAATTTTGATCTGGAAATATAAAACATTAAAATGTCAATGCCAATTAAGAAAACACACACCTGTTGTTGTGAAAGGCCTAAAATGGCAGCAAGTCCAGCTCGACGTTCTGGAGAAACATATCGGTGGCAACGGAATTCAGTTTCGAGCCAATGCACTTGCATGGCACTGAAGCTCGATCGTCGACGTGGTTTGGACTTAGATTTGGGCCTATCGTCAACACGCAGAAGCTGCTCAATGGAAAAGTCGGTTTTGTGGGACATCGCAACAAGTTAGGCAATGACACTAGATGCGATCGTAAGCGAGTGTTGCGAATTAACAAGTTTTGCTCTTCGACATCTGGTGGGCGAGGCGCCGAAATGGCTAGTTGCTAATGATTGCGGCGCGTCACAAAGGATGTTATCCATAAAGTTAGTTGTACAAGCACATATGGCCGTCAACATGGGATAAGGTGTCAACACTATTTCCGGAGAGCCTGCCCTCTTCCATCGCCGCCAAATAACACAACCCAGAAGCATCCAATGAGGTTTATAAGTGAAAGTGACAAATTTATTGACTTTTCGAAAATGTATTTTGCGAATGAACAAGAAAAGATGACATTTACGTCCCGCCTGTGTTTCGAGATTTACTTCCAAAAAGTTGTTCAACGCCCGTTAGAATGCGATTGAAGCTGAAAGGATCATCGGGGTTCGTGCATCGAGCACCGAGGAGTGAATCCTGTAAAGTTCAGTGAGTTAATGAGGGTCATTAGTCGACTCGAGCAAAGCAAGACTCACAGATTGCACATATCCACATTGACATTGGCAAATGCCAAATCTACAATCAGCAAAGTTGGGGCATTGCTTCTTGCTGACGCAGCGTTCGCCGAGGTTAATTTTTCCAAGGCACCTATCAACAACGGCAATTTCGTCGATTCCGCATGTCTTTTCACAAGTGGGGAAACGGTCATCGTTTGTCTACAAAGATTTGTTTTGCTTTCCCCCTTTCTGATTTGCATGATAATCAAATTTCTTACCGAATGGAAACCCGGACGGCATTCGCATGTGCCCAATGTACAACTCATCGAGACGCCACCCTCACATTGTTCATCTGTCTGACAAGGATCGTCTCGGTGTGCGATGCTCAAGCATTGACCATTGATATACAGTGGTGTCGGGTCGCGGCAAGGCTTGGGGCAACACAGAGACGTTTTCCAGCCTGGCTCACTGATGGTGAAGCAAAAGTGCGTGAGGGGCCGACATTTCTGGTCTTCTGGTGCTCCATTGTCGCACGACTGACTCAGATCGGGTTCGCCGTAGGGGCAGCGCAGCCGACAGCAATGACCAATATATGGAGATCCATAGGTGACGCATCGAAAGCCGATCGGACAGCTATCAGTGGTAGCTGCATTATCCAACATGTCGATGTCATTAAGGAAAAGTCGTCGACATGACTGATGGGGATGCATGCCATCAGGGCAGACGGCAAAACATTTATTGCGCATGACGTCACGAGCTGTTCCTGCAGAACATTGGCACGTTCCAGCGGTGCATGACGTGAAAGGATCAACACAGTGGCCGTCCTTATCACAAGGTTGCCCCCAGTGAGCTACACGTGTGCATTCGACTCCATAAAGTTGTTGGCCGATGGGACATGCTTAAAAGGTTTTTACATGAGAGTCAATTAAACAGTTTTATATGATGTCACTTACGGACTGTACATTTTCCATTAATGACACTGCCTCCCCAGCATTCGCATTTGCCATCGCGACATAACAATGGTGGCTTACAATCACGTTGGCAACTGTCGCCGATGTTACTTGGAGCTGCAAAAATCAAAAATTATAAACTTAACTCAAATTTTAAAAACTAACCTAATCTGCACACAGTAATCCGCTCATTAACATCAAATTCCTCAAAATTTGTAGGACACGTACAACGGCCATCACGGCAAACTGTGTTTACACCATAACATTCTTCATCGAATAAACATTTGCTTCCTACCAGTTTTTCTGAAACCATTTTTTTCATGAGTCAGCTTGATATGAATGGAAACCCAAAAAAGGTTCAAATCTTTCAAAAACTTACGTGTACAAGGTACGTCAAATGCGCCGTAAGCAGTTTCTGGAAGGGTAAAGAAACACACGAGACTAATTACAAGAATCAACGTGTCCCGGTAGCACATCTTGCGCGGCAGCGTCTTCTGGTCAAGGGCGGGTCGTCGACGTCGATGGCGGCTGCGACAAAATCCGATTTCCGACGTATGGAGTAGCCATCGAAACGCACAGCCATCCAGCGTACCGCCATCGCCCCATCCACACGCCTGAAATCTGCCTCCCCTTGCTACACGATCGATCTGCGCATGTCCGAAATCTCAGAAATGGGTCACAAGACATCTGTATACTCAATACTCGTATTTTCTGTTAATCTGTGGTTCTTCTTTTGATGACCCCTAATATGGTATTGCAGGTCATTCTTTGCAAGCAGTTTCAGTCATGGAAACTAAATTAGTTTTGATTTGCATCTCGAAGTGTTTTAAAAATCAAGTTTATTTAAAACCACAATACTTTTAATACGTTAATAAATTATTAAAATTATCAATGACAACAGTCAAGCAAGGCCATAATTGGAAAACTCGAAAACCCATACTTTAAAAATAAAGACAAAAAATGTCTCATTGCTTTTATCAGTGCACTGTGAGCAAAATTGAGTTAGAGCTCAGCAGGATCGTGCTTCTGGAGCTGCTCTCCGTAGTCGGTGGCTTGAGAGCCGACGAAGGTGTCGTAGTGGGCGATGATTTCATCGGAGCTGAGCTTGCCGTCCTTATCGTCATCAGCAATAGCGACCAAGTGCTTGGCTTCAGCATCAGCGTGGTCGAAACCAACAGGCATGATCCAGTCGCGCATCTCATCCTTGTCGAGTTTGCCATCACCAGACTTGTCACGATGCTCCTTGAACATTTCGCGTTCAGAGGCAACCCAGTCGGGTTCCTTGCCGTTAAGCTCGGGGTAGTCATCCGGACGGTACATGTCACCGATGTATTCCTCAAGATCGACGAAACCATCCTTGTTCTTGTCGATGTCTTCAACGGTTTCCTGGACAACGACGTCACGCATGTGGTCGCAATCTTCGGGGTGCATGAAGCAGCCGTACTCGGTGCGGTCAAGCTTCTCGTTCGAATCGTAATCGGCAACCTTCCAGCGGCGTTCGTCACGGGCGATCATCTTGGAGTATTCGGGGGAGAGTTCTTGGCCTTCACCGTCAGCGGATCCATAGACCATTTCGCTATAAATGGTAAAGTTATAATCATTTTCGCACATTTTAAAACCGTTAATTACCGGTAGTCCTTCCACGCAAGCTTGCCGTCCTGGATCTTCTCCTCCTTGTAGTTCTTCCACGTGCGTTCAACATCGTTGTTAACGTAACGCTTCTGCATGAAGTTGATGTGCTCACGGAGTTCGTTCTCCTCGACGAAACCATCTTCGTTCAAATCCATTTTAGGGACGAGCTTGCTGTAATTAATTTCATTTATTACCATTTTCCCAAAGTTTATGTTTTTCATTGCGCAGGGCGATTGAAAGCTGTCAATCATTTCGTTCGCCTTTTCCATTTCCAATTGAGGAGTCGGCCCTCGTTTTGTTTATAGAACAAGGAACTTAGTTCTTTTCCTTTCCTTAATAAGCACATCGGCGCCATGCAAAAAAAGAAGCCCTAGATCTTTGTCGTTGCTCTTTCATTTTTTGATTGATAAGAGATAAAAGTTAAAAAGAGAAAACTAACTGACCCGAGACGTTCCTTGCTCTTCTCGGGAGTGAGCTGATCGTATTCAGCGGCGGTGTCTTTGCCGAGGAAAGCTTCGTGATCGAACTTGGCATCGTGTTCTTTACCACCCTATAAATAATGTTTAAGTTCATCTTTTCAATCAGTAAAGTTTAGCAGGTTTGTGTTATCAACACTGCTAATGGAAAGGGAAATCAAAAATACCTTGAAGTGATCCTTATCACTAAGCTTTTCCGGATGATTGGCATAGACTACAGCAGCGCTAACAAGAAGCGCAAAGACGACGGCGGTTCGCATGTTGTGCGTACTGATTGGCAGAGTTACCTGCAAAGAAGTAAATTAAGTTTGACAAAACGGATGCAATATCGAAACATGCGTTACGGAGTTGCACGATTGCGCGAGTCGGATGTGAGAGAAAGATAGGCATGAAGTAAACACTGACGTGTTTGCTAAGGGAGACGTTGTTGAAGAGGGCATCACGGCCTTCCACGTCGGCAACCGATTGTTCGTTTTTTCCAGAAACAGCCGTAGGCAGTCTGCCTGCTGACCTACGGCCATTTCAACCAACACGGCGGTTGAGTTGGAGCCTACTGGACCGAGTTTAGGACGGCGCGGTCTGTCAAGACTCGTCGAAAGACGGATGGTCCGCCGGGGGTCAGCCATCTCGAGCAAGGGGGGAAGTATGTGGGGTGGTAGTGCGCACTCAGAGCTCGGTCTACTTCCCCGCCATCGGCGTTGTTTCGCTTAGTCGACCTATTCAATGGAGCCTGTCAGAGTGCGCATTCAAAATACTGCCGGACGACGCCAAAGACCATCGGCAGACTGCCTCTGCCCATCCACTGATCTTGCACTACGTCTTGTCCAGAGGCTCTTTGAGCGACAGCTGCCCCCAAACTCGCCTATGAAGACGTTTTTTTCCGACCGCTAAGTAAGAAAGATCGGAGGAAAGAAAAAGAGTAGAATCAGAAGAAAAAATAAATTTGAGGAGTGGCAACCACCTGAGCTGCTAACTGCACGCGCAAGCTCAAATGTCGACCGCAAAGCTGAAGTCGAGCTGTCAACATGGTGTCAATGAATGACTCGTTCCATTAGTGTCCACTGAGCGAATTAGAAGCGCAAGAAATATCGTATTCATCGTAGAACAAAACCATGTTTTGAAGATGCGGCGATATCTACCTGCGCAGGGTGTTTTTATAGGATGGATAACTCGGAACTGCCCCCTTTTCTCGAATAGCGGTGATCACGAAAATTCGCGTTCGTCTATTAAAAAAATTGGGGCAAGCTAGGCGGAAAACGGGGCTCCCAAGGGCACAATGGAGGTTGCAGAGCAACGGGAAACGTGAAAAAAACAGTTTGTCAAGGTTATCAACAA
This sequence comes from Panagrellus redivivus, assembly GCA_000341325.1. Taxonomy (NCBI): domain Eukaryota; kingdom Metazoa; phylum Nematoda; class Chromadorea; order Rhabditida; family Panagrolaimidae; genus Panagrellus; species Panagrellus redivivus. The sequence goes on along the minus strand of KB455227.1, from coordinate 78,818 downwards.
CATGCATCTAATCAGGATTACTTTAACAACTGATGGGGGGATAATTGTTGGTCTGTCACTTGGGCGACCGCACCCGAAATGACAAAAACCGCCGAATCGCCGCTGGCAGCCGTCTATGTTCTTCGAATAAACTATGCATTGAGCCGCGGCAAGTGACCGAAGGAAGCGTCTAGAAAGTTTACGCTGACGAGGATAAGGATAATGCGAGAACGTTCGATCTAATCGTTTGCAGTTAATCCAATGTCCACCCTCATTGCTGGAAATTTCTTCATCCCCTTTATCCTGTGGTCATCCGTACACTTTGTAAATAAACAAAAATGAAGCAAGATCCAATGTACAAAGAGTGATTCCATGCAGATCTAATTGCAACAACCGACAGCTTGATGCAATCATAATTCGTGTTCTGTACTTCAAGTGTTGCTAATCAGGAAAAAAACGTGCACAAAGCATAATCATATGATAAGCATAACATCGTCATATACTCGGTGTGTACCTGGCTTACTCAAGTAGTATATTAGTACCACTGAAACAATGACTTAAATGGTACTCATTGCATTGATCAGACAGACATCTATAAGTCATTAATGATGCTCAAAAAAGGCTAGGTAAAATTTGGGCTTTTGGCTGCAAAATAACGTCACTTTTGAATCACAGAAGCTGTGTTCAACCTGTGACATCTCAAAATTTTTTTTATTTCTTTAGAGATGTAAATAAAAAATGTAAATTTAATGTGCCTGAGCTGTGACTTTTCAATGATAAATTTTCAACCCTTTGTTATGCTTAGTTGATTTTTTGAAAAAGCTGCCAGAACGATGCCTGGACGCACCTTTCATGGCTATGTCGCGCCCCTTTTTTTCTCATGAAGAACAACCGAGCCTCAATATGGTGATAAGGCATTTTAGCCGGGCGAACAAAGAGGAGAGATTGATTATTAGTCTTGGTTTTAAGCAAAAGGACGACGTGTGAGTTTATCAGTTGCCTCCACGCCTAGCTGGAACAAATAATCTCAATACCTTATTTTACATCCTCGGAGCACTAACGTGTTTTTTCGTGATTTTGAGCACCTCTTTTAAGTTTGCCTATCCTTTTTAGGGTCACTCAACATGACGGCCATTGGAAATGGTGAGTTTTTAAGTTCGAAAAGAAGGTGTGTAAGCATGGCATTCATTGAATTCTGATTTTTGCAGCGCTCGACGCTGTTTGGTCGAACGTTTCGTTGCCGCCAGTGCACGCCAACTTGGAAGACATTGGTATCGACAACGGTGTTACAACGACGACTACAACGATGCAGGTAAGGAAATGACGTGATTATTAATGTTTTAATGTGCCCATTCAGGAGGAACATTTGCATTCCACTTCTGGTGCCGGCCATGAAGTCTCGAAGGTAGTTAGCGAATCGCACTTCTCGTCCGAAAAGGTCGTGACTGTCTCGCAGCACTCCGAGCAGGTCGTCCAGGAAAGCGTCAACACTTCCAGCTCCTACCATATCGTCTCCGGATCCGCCGAAAGCGCGACCCTTGAAAACGGTAACGTTTCTCATGTCGCCCTTAACGGCTTCTCAACCTTGGGTAACAGCAACGCGTTTCAAGTCGAAAACGGAATCACTGATAGTGAAGCCGAGGTACGATAACAGTAATCCTCATTAGAATGTGATTGTACATTCTTTACATTCCAGATTAAGGAAGTTGTTCTTGGCGCCGGCTCTCGTCATTTGTCGAATGCTTCCCATGTTATTGAGCACATTCCGGGTAAGAACCAGCAGCAGGATTCCATCATTGCTGAGCTTAAGAAGGTGCAGCACCACGACCATGTTGAATACTTGTCTGACGATGACACCCTCAAGGGCAGCGACGATGAAGATGGCCACGATGGTCAGCATCACCGTCACGTTTACGAGCAAGTCACGGAAACCGTTACTTACGACGTCCCGCCGCCAGAGCCGCCGCGTGATTACGAGTCGGATGCCATCAGCATCACGACTGGAGATGAGCCCCAGGATAACATTACTGGACTGGGTAAGTTTCAAAATATTGGCAATCAAACTAACTAGATTCTTTTTGTAGCCGCTAGCCACATTAACGGCGTGACTGAAACCAACCACGTCTTGTCCCACCACTCCTCGCACGCTAGTGTGCACCACGATGCGCCATCGCATCACTCTTCGCACCACAGCCTGCATGAGCATATCCCGTCTCATCACACTTCTCACTCGTCGCTACACTCGCATCATGCTCATGATCTTCATGAGCTGCAACGTGCCAAGGACTTGTCGTTGTCTTCGTTGACTGGCTCTCACCATGACCTTCCCCAGCGCCCGGATTCTCGCACCTCGACCACTTCCGAAGCTCGTGGCGTCCGTGAGGTCCCGATCGTTGTCAAGGACATCAAGAATGGTGACGCTGATGCCTTCTTCACCTCCAAGTTGTCTTACAACAAGCAGGATGTCCACACCATCCGTGAGTACGGCACCACTGGAGACAGCCGCCGTTCCAGCACCTCGACTCTTCGTGACTTCGAAGACAACGAGCACGAAACCATCCCTGTGGCTGTTCGCGCCACTGCTCAATACACCAATGGCGCTTCTAACAACGTCAACAGCAGCAACGCTACCAGCAACGTGGTTAAGACATCTACTTACACCACCTACAACTACAACAAGCAGCCCGCTTATCCTCAGGCTCCTCTTCCGCGTGAAACCTTTGCTGCTGCCGCCGCCGCTGCTGCTAATGCCGCCAATGCTAAGAACCGTACTTACACTGGTCATTCTGAGTACGAGATCCACTCGCACGGCTACACTAACGTTCCGGAAACCAAGCCTCGTGCCTACACCGGTCAGTCCGACATTAAGGCCCGCGCCTACACTGGCCAATCTGATGTCAAAACGCGTGCTTACACCGCTCAATCTGAAGTTAAATCTCGCGCTCATACCGGACATTCCGAAGTCAAGTCGCATGGATACAATGGACGTGCTGATGTCGTTCGTGGTGGTTCTTCTGTTGCTTCGAGCCGTCGTGAATCGTTCAGCTCGTGCGTTAACTGCCCTGTTTGCCTTGGAGTTGCACGTACGTTTCTTTCGTTTTCTTTAGTTTTGACCTAACTTGTTTGTTTTTAGCCAATGGCCAAGTTGTCACCAAGAAGAACAAGGCCGATTACGCCAAGGCGGACATTGCCAAGACTGCTGTTCGTGAAGCCGGAAAGTATGATTCACTTCGCGTTGTTAAGAGCGTCCGCAGCTACAAGGACTTTATCGACGTCTTCAACCAGCACGAGTTGGACTTGAGCCGTGAAGACGACACCATTGAGCACGTTGTTGTTCCGAAGCCCCGTTACAGTATCTCTGGCCGTTCAAGCTCCCTCAAGGCTTCCAACCCGCGCACCAACAAGTTCCTCAACCATCGTCCCGTTTTGCTTCCACCTCACCACATCTTCCAAAATGATCTTGCCGAGAAGCGCGGTTACGCTAGCCAGCAGCTCTACGAGAACCACAAACATGCTTCAAACAACGGTAAGCTGGACCGAGCCACGTCATACCATTCTCTCGCCGAAGTCGAAGACGCCAAGCGCACCGGAACTATCTTGACTATCCATGAAGAGGAAGAGTACACCCCGCTCGATGGTCGTTCACGTCACACGTCTCACACTGAAACCAAGAGAAACACTGTGGTAAGTGGCAATTAGGGTTATCAATCAACCGATAGGTACCAAAAAAGTCTTTTTCAGTATCCGGAAGACTTTGACGATATCGACGTGAGTGTTGATAAGCTGCGCCAAATCTTTGAAGACAGCCGGGTCAACTCACGACGCACAAGCGTTGCTTCCATTGTTCCGCCGTCCCGTCACGTCCAGAAGGCGGCGGCTCAGCAAAAGCAAACGCAGCAGATTCGTTGCATCTGCCGCCACTCATGCAGATAAATGTAAGGTGTACGTACGCACCATCACCAACCGAAGACCGTGATTCGATGTGACTGAGTTTTTAAAGCAAATAATGTAACAATTATTTTTATTACTATAACCTATATTTAAAAACGTTCTTTGATTAATGTTTCCATTGCATTAACCACTATTTCAGAAGCTTATTTTTGATTAAACATTTAGCGTATTTCCATTATTTTATTTTAGTCATGTTATTGTAGTCTTCTTTGTATTCACTTATTTAAAGAAGTATTGTGCAATCTGCATTATTTGTCAGTGTAATTAACAAAGTTATTTTTATTGATTGGCTAACACAGTTACGGCATTCCAGCGATCCACAGCAATTTTAATTAATGGGTAGGGGGGCGCAAGCGATTAAAAGGAACAGTGCGGAAAAGGAGTCACGACGACGACGAATCACTTATTGGCCATTGGCCATCTCAATCTTTTGCAATGTGCTCAGGATATCGTGCATGTGGTCAATGCGTCCTGCAGATCGGCCGAAACGAACTGAAACAAATGTTGTTTGAAATTATTGAAAAACAAAGTGATAACATACCGAATGGTTGAGGGGCACCATTGCGCTTAGCCTCGTTACCGTAATCGGGCATGACAGCGATTTCGTCAGCAGAGCGTTTGCCAAATCTGGAATGGTTTTCATTCACACTTTCAAGTTTTTTTAATGAGATAAAACTAACCGAACCAAGGCGTTGCGCATACCGGCAGCTCGTCCAAAACGAACTAACGCATTGCGCATCGCTCTTTTTTCACTAAAAAGTTTAAATAACCATGGAGAAATGCCGACAATAAAACTTACGTTGGTGCAGCATAATCTTCATCGAACTGCGCGTTACTGACGATAACACAGAAGGCCAAGGCCAATCCGAAGAGCAAGACTGACGAGGCTTGCATTTTGATAACTGAGACTATGTTGCGCGCGGCGAACAAATGGGTGCCAATAACGTTGCTGGCATCCGCTTAAATACTTGTTTGAAAGCTCTTTCATTTGCGTCATATAACCAATGGCGATATTCTTTTTGGAAAATAGCCCGAGGCTACCAACTGATGAAAGTTTGCGTTCATTTTCCCCGCAATTTTCTGTTATGCCGAAGGTCGTAGTCGTGCTTTATTGAAATTTTATACAATCAAAAGCAAATAGACACAAGTCGGAGGCGGAAAACGTTCTTAGACAACTTGGGGCGGTGAATGTTCAAAGTCGTCCTGGAGCTGCAACTCATCTTCTCGATGTTGTTGAGCACTTAGGTTACTGTATCCCATTTGTGGCATTTCAGGTTGGTAAGCTAAATTCGTCATTTTCAAGCGACGCGTGTACACTAAGAATCCAACGATCAAAGCCATGATAATCATCAACATCAGGAAGGAAGTGACAACGCGGTTCGATGAGCCGATAATTGTTGAGTCGCAAACTTTGTTTATTACTTGCGCAAAAGTTTGGCCCTTCAACTCTTCTGGTTTGGCACAACTGAAAATGCATACTTCCGCAAACTGTTAAATGTAAGCAAACTTCTTACATTGGAGAGTTTTTGAAAAGGTGCAACGATTGATCATTGATAAGCCAATCCATAGTGCAATCACATGCCAAAGGATTTCCATTAATTTCAAGGCTTTCAACTTTAGTCCAATCCAACAGATCCGATGGAAGCTTCGAAAAGTTACAATAACTCAAGTAAAGCTCCCTTAATGCGACATCTTTTTCAGCACCCTCAGTTTTATCGCCGAATGCGTTTGGATGAATTTCATAAAGATGAGTGCTATTTGAAGCGTCCAATTTGACCAACTTCGGCAAACCAGATAAACTTTCCTCATGAATGGCATACAAATAATGCATGTTGTTGATGTATAACTCTTGCAGCTCATGATCTGAGGAAATGCTTTTGGCGTTCAATTCAGGAAGACTGGTATTACTCAAGTCAAGAGCATTGAGTTGTGGAATAGCGTTGATCGCTTTTGGGATGCTTACAAGCGGGTTTCCGATTAAAGACAGTTTCTTCAGCTTACTAAAAAAGCTTATTATTATAAGCCACTTTAATTAAACCCACTTCAAATGTTTGAAAACATCATCATCAAGCTGGTTAATATCACAATAGTCAAGACTCAGTTCCTCGAGGTTATCTAAACCATCAAAACTTTTAGCAGTAAATTCGATGCCTTTGTTGCCATCCAACACAAGTTTCTTCAAATTTTGCAAGAACTTGAAAGCACCGGGCTTAATTCTTGTGATCAAATTGTTAGCCAGCCTGAGTTCATGCAAATTATCAAGGTTTCTCGAAAAGACTTTGTTGTTGACATCCTTGATTAAGTTATGGTTTAGTTTCAGCTTGTGCAACTTTTCTAATCCTTCAAAGGCAGCATCATCGATTGAACTAATTAGATTGTCAGTTAAATCTAATACTTCGACGTTGTCTTCTTGACCTGGTAGGATCTTCTGAAACGTTTTTTTTATAATTAGAACGTGGGTAGCGGTCAACCTACGCCAGTAATTTCGCTAATTTGATTACCCCGGAAGTTAGCCGTGACAACTTTGAATTTGCGGTTCTTCACTTCAACGTTAAGTGTATTAATCAGATCTTGGTTTTTCCCGTCAGGATCAGTTTGTTTGTCGCAGTTCAAAGTATCAACACTGCATGAGCAAATACCATCTAAAAAGCTAGTATAATTACAATAACAATGTGTGAAATCAAACCGTCATCGCATGCAGCCAGTATTCTGTCATCATCATCACCGTCATCGTCATCGCCATCATCTTCATTACTATCTTCTTCCTCATCTTCTTCTTCATCGTCGTCATCCTTCTTTGCTGGATGTTTCTTACTTTTCTTTTTAGCTTTTAAGCTAATCACGGCACCGCGAATTCGTGATCGCGACGATTTATGTTCAATTTCAGCCGATGTCGGCGCAGATGCCGTCAACACAGCTAAACAGAATAAGGATAAAAGTAATAACCCGAGCTTAAGATGATTCATTCTGAAATCAATAAAAATTAAAAAGGTTAAATGAAATTCAGCTAAACTCGATGACTGACACAAGCAACCCCGTTGCGACCAAATACGACGTTTATCTTTGAACATCAAGCGTTAGTTCCTAGTCAGTTTGCTGATAAGACGAAAAGATTGACACCGGCCAACGAAACGGCAGATTGGTGGTACTTTACAGTTGTTCCTACGCATTTGGTTCATAACAGAAGCAAACAAAAGTAAAGTTCTTCATTATTTTAAGCTTTTATTGAACACACACATACAAGTGAGTAATGATAAATTGCAATGTCAAGTAATTGCACTCTCATGGGTATTGATTAAATTAGGACATGATTCATTTGACGAAAGGGGGTGAAGACCCATCAAATGTTTTTATGCTTAACATGGCCGCCAGCGGAAATCAACCGTTTTCACAATTGTTGACGTTGCGTTATCAATGTTGGACCGCATGAAAAACATCTTTGCCTCTGCGTCAGTAAATTTAATGGTGGTATAACTACAATCAGATGCTTTCAATGTTTACTGCTTAATCTTTCTCTTACCGATTGTTTGGCACTGATCCGACAAAAATGAAGGGTACCGTCACTCCACCGACGCAAACGACGCGATGTTCGTGTTTCTCGTGCAAATGAGCATGGAAAACGGCCACTTTTCGAGTGGCACTCGAATTCTCGGCACTATTCAACCTAAAAATAAACTTGTTTGCACAACGGTTATTTAGAGCACTTGAAGCAAACCACAATCTCAGAATAGCTTTGAGTCGTTTTTCTACTTTGCTTTCCAGGTTGTGCAGGTTGATAAGTACAGGCCAGGTTCGATTTGTATTGGTCATCTCAAGTTCCTGCTTCAACCATTGCAAAGAACTTTGCACTTCCCACTGCGACGCAGATTGAATGCTCGTTGTGTAGTCGGGTCGATTATTAAGTTGAATCACACGGACACAAGTCTCTTCTACAGACAATCATTTTTTAGTTATGCGGATTTACTAAGGTTAATACATACGATTTTCGGTGCACAAAGTCTTTGCGTAAGCAAAGCTGCCCTTATACGTTGTTTTAAAAAATCGTTCATCGGAGGTGTAATCCAAAGCTAGGCCGACACTGGGCGCGTACTTTCGTACAAACCTAAAACAAACGCTCCCATCGGTCACAATCGACAAAAATGTCTGTTAAGCGGTTATAGCGAGCTGTTTTTGTAACATTTAGCCTACCAATAGAGCATATTGTTTGCGCATTGGTTCGCGATGCAGTCATCGACATTATTTTCGTAGTCGTGATTGCCGAGACCTGCGAGAAGATACATAGGGAGAGTCATCCATTCCTCCTGAAAACCAATTTTAATTGTTTGCCTCCTTTTTGACAGCCTATATGATGCACAATTCTTTTTCGACTGTTCAAAATTGTGTAAAATAACCTTGAATTTGATTAATTCGCGTGCATGTCCGAAATTTGTGAGATCACCATTCATTATAAGTGCCTTAGGCTTATTGATGAGGCGTCGATTCAAATCAAAGATGGAGCGTCGTTGAGCTGTGTTCGATATTCTGCTTTCGATTTTGATGCATTCAAGCTCAAGTTCTTCAATTTGCTTGCTCCTTAAGGAAGTTTTGTTTACTCTGCGATGAAACTGAAAAAGAGCGCTCATTCTTTGTAATAGAACCACGTATTCCTTTCTAGTTTGTCGTGAATCAAGTTTAGGAATATAATTGAAAAGATTACTTCATCAAGTCCATTATTAGTCCGACACTCGACACTTTTTTGTCTACATGCCCGGTTACTCAAGGTGCATGGATAATAGTATTGGGTGTCGCCGGTAAAAATAAGAATCAATTCATCGTGGTTGACAGCTAATAATCTTTGAGCATCCTGCTCAGGCTCGACGGGAGCGCAGCTTGTCAGATGGATAACAAGAACAGAGATGACGAAAAGCGAATCAGCCCACATGCCGAGCTAAACAAAAATGCAACTGGAAGTCTGCCCTGGAGCGGCGACTGCCGCGAACGATGAAAGCTGCAATTTAATATCAACAATGCGATCTATTGTCTTTCAGTTGAAGTAATAACAAAAAGATACCCTTTTAACGTCATTTGCTTTGTTGTGTCTGGTTGATCATAGCAAAAAGGATACGATTTGCGATTTCAAGTTCACTTAAATTTTTTTGAGGGAACTGCAAGGGGGCGATGAGACGAACTCAACTTACATTAAAGACGTTTTCTGTTGACCAAAAAGCTCACAAGATGGTTTCACTCATAACTCGCGGATTCTGAAAGGCGCTGGACGAAAGGGATATACCCGCTTGGAACACAGGAGGCAAAGATGTTCACTGCTGTTTCGCCCCCGGGTGGTCTTCTCCCTTTTTGACTCCTCACACAAAAAAATGCGTATTAAAAAGACTACGCCGAGCGTATTCTTTTTACTACGCAAAGCGTAGTGCACAAAAACACGACGCTGCTGCGTAATCTAAAGACTACGCTTTCGTAGAAAACTACGCTCGAGCGTAGTTTTTTTAATGTTACGTTCAAACGCGCTTTCACGCTCCTTTTTGCCGTTGGCAACGCTTCATTTGGCTTATTCATAAGTGACAACATTCACATGAGCTATCAGTAATAGGTTTTTATAGAAATAAGGCACAAAAAATATAAAAACTCGATTCACATAGTGCATGATAGAATATGCAACAAAAACAACCTTTAAAAGAGTACGACACAAATATGAACTTCAATAACAACACTAACAATGGTGAAGTTACTGCGTATCTTGGAAGCATGATATTCTTGATGAGTCGGGGTGGGTTTCGTTCGGTATCTTTGACGTCGACGCTGACAGTTTTGGTCCTTCTTCAGTTTATATCGTAAAGATGATGTGAATGGTGCCACTTCTGATATGTAATTGATAAGCATCACCGGTTGGCAGGCCTGACTGAATAGTTTGAGACACATCTAAAATTTTTTATATAAAACAAGTGAAGGAAAAATAAAAAGCTCTAGAAACATACTTTTTGTGATGGTCAAGCTTCTCTAATCACGTATGTTGCCGGTGAGGGTGAACTCGCGGAGTTCCTGTAAAAACTACGTTAGTTTTGATCTTTTTTTGAGAAATATCTTACCTCATAGTGGATCATTAACTTAACTTCTCCAAGTTCAGTGTCAAATCTCTCGGAAATTCTTCGCATACGAGTAGATGATCATTTGAATGCCTGCTGAAACGGATATGGATCACAAGTATAAACACAAAACGCAATGCAATTGATAAAACATAGTCGAAAACACAAGTCTGACTTGACGTGCCACGACTAAAAACGCGCGCGAAGCGAACTTTGAGGAGCGCATGTGTTTGACGTTAAAAGACTACGCCGGCGTAGTCTTTTTACTACAGCATCTAAAAAAGAATACGCTGCGCGTAGTCTTTTTATTACGGTTTTGCGTCTCTTTAAAGACTACGCTTGGCGTAGTCTTTTCATTTTTTTGTGTGCTTCTGCATTTCAAACGTTCTGACGGTCATTTTTATCCTCACGCGTTACTTGTTACAAGGCAAATCGGTTTGTTTGTACGCTCACTTCTTTTGTGTCGAACTACACCGAACCGCTGTGAGCATCATCGTCTTACAACCCCCCTTTACAGACAAGCCCTCCCCAGGACTTCTAATTCAGGAGCAGTGTTGCGCATCGGATCGACTCGAGCCAAGGGGCCACGAGATCCCGATCCCGGACACACGTATTTTTGTGATGCTTTAAAAACGACCAAGTCCAGGTTTCCCCTTTAAAGTTGGTAAGGTAACTAACAACCTCGCATTTTTCATTGAGCCTCGAGAAAAGGGTACCCTTGTTGACGCCAGTTAAATGTCTTCCTCCTGACTTTCACTTTGCAAAGCTCTTCAAAATCCGCCTCTGCTTGTTGGCGTAGTTGTTCTGGACCCGGTCCTGATCTTAAATGTTTTTCCTGAATGTTCCGTAAATTGGCGTGTATACAAGATGGGCCAATCCGGTCGGTCGCTTGGCCACGTCTGCCTCCTGTTTTGACGATGTAGTCCATTGCGGACAAGATGGTGCTTATGTTCCGCCTCCGCTTTGGATATCTTTCATTCCTTTATTCATAAGTACTCTACATAGCTGACTGACGGCTGCACCCACAAACCTGTGATTCATGTTTTTATAAGGCCGAATCATCCTTGTCGGCCGGCGTTGGACTGACTGCGGCCGGCACTTTGGTGATTGCCCTTTTCCGTTGGATGCGCCACCTCAAGGTCGATCGCCGAATCATTCAACGGTCGGCTGGCGGCATGTCGGTACTGAGGCAAACTTGCGTGCGTTTACGACGCTTTTTTCGTCAGAACTAAATTGCCCTCATTCGTTTCGCCGTTTTGATGAGCTTCCTTCATATTGTTCGCCACTGAAGACATTATTATTACGTTTAAAAAATTGGCTGACTGTCAACAATATAGGTCAAGTTGGGCGTCTTTTTTTAAACATAAATGGCGTTCGAGAGAACAAAACACTTAGTCGCCACTGAAGGCATAACAATACTTTGCGTTCGGACGATTGTGGTGCGTCAGAAGCGAGCCGCGGCAAATCCAGTCAATCCGGCATTGGTGATCGGTTGTAGCGTTTCCGGTTCTCATGGACCTCATCCCCCGCATCGAAGGACAGTCCAACCACCTCACAGTCATTCGGACCGCGAAGGGGAGAAAGTCATTTTCGTTAGTGCGCCTTCACTACAACCGTGTCGCTTTCAAGGCTGCGATTCATTTTGGGGAGGGAAATAGCCACTTTTGCTGATATCTCTTTCATCTGTGCTCCCTTTCACTAAAAGTTTGATCGGGAAAGACCGCTTGCGACCAGGCGGGAGGGATTTTCGCGCAACTTCAATGCTTATTGTCTCACCTCTAGCCTTCAATCAAGCATGCGTCTTTTGGCCGGCTTGTCGACTCCCTACCCCTCTATCCCTCTTCCCGCTGATGGCTTCCAGCTACACAGCCCCCGCGAAGTCCTCGTTTTTAATCGGCGAGCTTCTGTTAATGGAAGATGGTCGTTTTTCATATGAGCAACCCCTTTGATGAGTCTATCGCCCCTTTTTCCATCGTGAACAACTTGTAACCGTGTTGGGGAACAAATGCGCAAGCGTGTTGATTGTATAGGGGGATAACTTGTGAGCTGCTACTGTTCAAGTGTACTTCACGGACAACTTTGCAGGCAATTGACTGGTGGGAAGAGTGCGTTTTGTCTTGGAGTGAGGTCTCCAAGTTATGGGCATCAGGTAAGTTGTTGAACAAATTTTTTCTTTTGTTTTTACATTTTTTACTTCCTGATCATTAACGTTCTCTCCTTCTTCCAGGGACAAAGGCCTTGGCGGGCTACGCGGTGGCAACCTTCACAACAGTGAACACAGCCTTCCTGAAAAGCTATCCCAAGCTCTAAAGGCGCTCCGACCAGGAGTTCTGTCCCATAGTTCTAGTGGTAGTTCACCTTTTTCTAAAGTGAGTCGCAATTAAGTGTTGTTACAGTGTTTAACAATTATCTTGTAGTCTGGAGTAGTTGATGCTGATGATGTAGTCTACTACACTAGTGTCGACAAATACCCGATCAACGAGCCATCTAGCAGTAGCCATGAAAAACGGTCTAGTAAAGGCAAAATTCTGGCAAACCAACGGAAAAGCAAGAGTGTTTTTACAAAGCATTCGTCACCTTCGACTAACGATCTTTCCGCACGGTTTAATCACGGTGTAATGCTCAAGGACGTAAAAAGTCTGGACCAGATCCGTCATTTGTACAAATCAGTGCCTAATGTTTCGTCATACGATGATTCGGAGACTCAAACGTAATACATTAAAAAAAAGATAAATATCGTAAGCTTATTATGCATAATTTTGTAGTCCGGGTGTATCACGACGATTCCATGATGATTCCACGGCTGAACTATCTAGCAATTCAAACCCCCGTACACCATCTATCGAAACTCAAAAATTGCTAAATACTGACACCTATATTACTGCAACTTCGTCTTCTGTATCCTCATTAGGAACAAATCAATCACCGACCGATAGTGGTTATCGATCCACTCCGCGGCATGTGGTTATCAACGGAGGTGAACCTAAACCACCACCATTGCCGGATAATCCACCCCCTTCACAGTCTCCCAGTTTCGTTCAACGGAATATCTTGCGTTCCGAAAAGGAAAATCGTCAAGCTAGCGCCGCATCCGGAGGTATTGTTTGAGTTTCTGCTTTTTGTCGCGTTCCGAGGGTAAAGCTAATACCCCTTTTAGAATATGTTCATTCCGGAGGCCCTATGAAGTTGGAACCGTTCTATGCTAGTACTCCGAGTGTAATGAGTGGGGGAGTTGAACGCAAATTATCCAGCTGTTTGGCTTCATCAATGAGTGGCAGTCGATCTAAAAAGGCAAGTGAAAACAGTGGCAGTTCTCCGCTTGGATCGGCTCCGATTGATGTGAAACTTCCAATTGATGATCGTGATGTTCTGAATGTCATTCAAAAAGGAAGATGTAAACAACATGCTCATTTAATTACATTGGGAGTTGTGCCGAAATTGACTAATGCGCTTACTGTGCCGTTGCTTCGTATTTGTACCGAAGCTTCACGTTTGGCTAAACCGTTGGTGAAATGCACGATGAACGATATTCGTTATGCTACTATGGTATGTTGTTTTGACTTAAAACTTTGTAAAAAGTTTTTTATAGTTATGCCTCCCGGAAACTGTAGCCGAAGAATGCATCAAAGCCGCCGTGCAAGCCACAACCTTGTATGCTTTGTCCGGATCAGGCGCACTCCGTGTCAGCATGAGCCGTCGAGCCGGACTCAATTTCTGTGTTGGCAGCTTCTATCGGTGGATGATCGACAGCAGAATAGCAAGCATCATCGCCGACACGGTGAGCAACAAGCTTGACTTTTTTCACACAATGGTCACTTTTTGTCTGCTTTGCTTTCAGGCTGCAATCTATCTCTGTGCTGTCATTGAGTGTCTCCTCGAGAAGCTGCTGTCAGCGCTGTCTGAAACTATTGGTTCGGCTAATATCCAACAAAACCAGCCATGGAGAGCCATTTTATTTGCAGGAAAAACAGAGAATGTCACCGAAGACATATTTGACAAACTTGTCACCACGCATACCGACATTTGCCAGTTTCTGCGAGCTCATGAACTTCGGGATAGTAAAAAGTATCACAAAAAGTATATGCTGCTCATGTGTGCGCAAACAGAAGCAGAACTCAGATCCATATTGGACCATCTTTATCGCAAACTACATTCTTCATCAAGTCTATTCGATCAAAATAATCGTAGATCTAAAAATGCACTATACTTCGGCAAACAAGCTATTTCTTCATTATTCTATTTCACAAGATGTAAGGGTGCACACTGTTCCTGTAGCAACGCAGAGTCAGCTGAGGAAGCAGTTAAATTGTATGATTGGCTTCGATTTATTTTATACTTTGTCGACTATCGTCGTGGAATGCACGTCGATCAACATGATGTGTTACAAGCTGCACGGCTTCTTTTACCCAATGTTGATTGCCCACCGTATCCAGTTGACTTGGTGATCGCATCACCAGCTTTGCCTGGGAGCATTGTCGAAACAAAAAGACGCCGACAGGATATGGCGTTCATGTTGTTGATGAGCGCTGACAGTGAAATGGTGCCAGAAGCATATGCGTTATTGGGCAATCATCCGCAAAAAGTGGTTAATGACTATGTATGTTTTTTACTTTCTCACAGAAGCAATCAGAGATAAATTACGATTTTGCAGGGATTGACGGCAATTTCCCAAGCTGTAATAACTCGGAACGAAGACGCTGTTCGTTTCCTTGTTTCCAATAATAGCGATGTGAACGTTCCTGTCCCGGTTGAAACAACATCCCAAGCATCAGCGTTGTCATTAGAATTTGCCGGATGGACGCCTCTTTCATGGGCTGTCGCATACCAAGACGCGTTTACTGTCAGCAAATTACTTGAGGCATGTGCTGACGTCGATTCAAGCTACATGATTCGCGAAACGCCACTACAATTGTCAATTATGACAGGTGATGCTGATATTTTTGCACGATTGGTCAGCTGTGGAGCAAACGCGTTCCATTCAACAATCAATTACGATTCTTTGGATTGCAATTTCCGCACATTTGGCAGTCCTTGCGCACTTGCAGTCGCAGCTGCTTTTGGTCGAATTGATTTCGTCAATATCATGCTAAACCAATCAAGTTTGACTGGACCTGCTAAGGTAGACATGTCACTTGCCGACTTCCTGAATGAGTCAACAGACGTTCAACACAAGAATAAGTCGCGCAAAAACGACGAACATAGTTCTCCATTCCAAAAACTTCCTCGGGTTATTCAGAAGGCCTCAAAAGAAGCGATGTACTACGCGGTTGAGACCGCCCAACTTGACATTGCAATGCAGTTCAGAAGACTCGGTAACCGATCTAATCAATCAAAACACCTTTATATTAATTGCTTTAGGAGTGCCATGGAACATTTATTCATGGACAAAGTGCCTTCAAACTGCCTACGATCTCCGTGATAGGAACAAAATCAAGGTTGTGTTGGACGACTTTTCGACCCGCTTATCTGATGAACTCACAGGTGACATTATTGATGAAACTGTGGCTATTGTGAGTTCGATATAACTACACACTGCTCATATGATCCATAAGAACATTTTTTTGCATTTTCAGCTTTTTGATGTGATAAGGTTTGAAACGCGACAACAAGATGGAAATCCGGCTTTGATTGCTCGCATAATTTCGGACTTGAATCGAAAGTTCAGTGAAGGCATAATTCCCAAAAGCGCACATAACTCATCAAAGCAAGGACCGATGCCTTCAGCAAGCGCCGTTTCTCTGCGACCGATAATTGACCCGAAGTATGCCGATAACTCAGAACTGTCAGACATCCGATTCCGCATTGATGACAAAGTTATTTACGCTCATCGGATAGTACTTGTGAACGCTTCTGAGGAATTGAAACGACTTTTGGATAACCCGAGTGGTGTTATTGATTTGGATAATGTGTCATACGATGTATTCAAGGTAATTTACAACCCCCTAGACTCGTGTTAACTTTGTTTTACAGGTTCTAATCGACAATATGTACGGTAATCGACAAGCATCGACCGACAAAATAATCTCGGAAGGTTTACCTTTCCAATTGGAAACAATGGAGGCAGCTTTAACCTTCGGTCTGGAAGATCTCACAAAGGAGTGCTATGAAATGATCAAATCCGAAATGTCAGCCGAAAGCTGTGTACGCATTTACCGCTTTGCGCAACGATGCGGCATTCAATCACTCATTAATGACTGCGAGCTTTTCATCTTGCGCAACTTTGTATCGCTCGTCAATAATGATCAACTTCGTGTCATGCTGCAACGCTCTGGACAACCTGGGTGGTGTGACATTTGCGCGGCGCTTGCAAACCGATTAGTGGAGGCTTTTGAAGTCTATATGAATAGCGAAGCCTTCAAACGAAAGTTTGCACACAAACCGTCAAAGTAATTGTGTCATTGATTGTTGTATTACTGAATGTTTAAGACAATGTACCAATAAGCTTCGTTCATTAAGACACAAAAATAAAACACATTAGTCAAGATTACTCGGTTACAGTATGCTGGTGGTTTTTGTGATCGTGGTGTTGGTGTTGGTTTTGATTGTTGTTTGCCGCCTCATTGACTTCTTCAAGTTCCTTGTTACGGACGAGGGTGTTGCTACGGCTGTTACGATGACGGCGATGACGACCATGGCCAGAATGGTCATGGGCAACGTTGCCTCCTTGGGGCACGGTCTTAGCTGTGAGATCGGCATTCGATTCCTCCAACTCTTTCGTTCTTGAAAGCGTTTGACGAGCATTGCGGGATCCAAGGTGGCGTCGGCCGTGGTTATGCTGATGACCGTGTTCGTGGTCGTGATCATGTGTCTTCTTCTTTTCGGTGTGAATTGCGACACCGATTTCATCGAGTTCCTTTTGACGGGACAACGTTTGGCGAGTTCTGCGAATAAAATGCTTCAGGGCGTTGTTAAATGACTGCCGACGCAAACGAGCAGGGTTGGCAGTAGTAGCTCCAGCTTCCTTATCCTTGTCATCCTCCTCTTCGCTTTCTTCACTGCTCTCCTCTTTGTGTCCATCGGATGCGATTTCTGAAACAAACGCTGAATCAGAGTTGCAGCAATTAACTGAGGACCGAACTTACCATGAACAATACCACTTGTCTTTGAACCGCCGCTAGATCCGCTGTTGTCATTCCGGCTCGCCTCGATACCTGAAAAAAGCAAATAAGTACTTCTCAATGAGGGTTAAAGACTTAACCCACCTGTGAGGGTATCGTCGTCATCGTCCTTTTTGTCATCATCGCGATCCTTCTTCTTTTTCTTCGCCGCACTCACATCAGCCACTAATAGGGCGACCAAAACGGCGACTAAGATCCACCTGAACTTCATGGCTGGTAGCAATGAACTCTTTTCAATTGACAATGGTCCTTAAATGGCGGTGAAAAAGTTATCTGTCTAGGTTCTTAACTCTGTTGTGAGTAAACAACTCAAAGCAAAGGGTACTTCCCGGTCCTTTCCGTTATCAGTTTATTGAGCCTCGTTTTTATCAACGTTGTACCACGAGTCTAACCAAAAAATATGGATGTTGTTTAGCAGTTAGGTAAGGACGGGGGTGAATCAATTATAGTAGTCACTCATGACGGACTGCATGAAATCGCGAATGAGCGGAAACTGTGTGTTGATGGTTTTTTGTATTTTGAGAGGTCGCGGAAGAAAGTAACTCGGAGCCAAATGGCCAAAGATAGTACATTCAGCCTGAAATATTTGTAGTAATGAAATAATTGTTTTAGGTTATACATACAATTGACAGTTTTCTAGCTTCATGTCTGCCTCGTGATTCCAGGAAAACGTTTATAGCCTCAAGATCAGTGTTCAAAAGTTTGCTCTGTTCTTTAATTGTATGACGTCCAAAACCGTTTTCGATGAACTTTTCTTTTGCGAATGAACGGAAAGCCAAACCAAGCGGATATTTGAAAACTTGTGGCAAAACGCCTTTTATCATTTCTCCAACCGCGTCAAAAACTTTGTCTTGTACTCTTTCAGCGTTTGCACTCCTAAACAAAACATTGATAACAGGTCAGATGAGAAAAAATCCTTACATTAAAACTGTATCATCCACAAAACGAGCAATAAAGGTTTCTTCCAACGCATTGTCTGGTGACTTGGTAAGCTCCTAGAAATAGCTTTTACCGGAAGTTTCAAAACTGATAAAGTGAAAAACAAACGATTTCATTAAAATGAGCACTGAGATGTTTTAAAATTAACCGTGAATCAGCTATGTGTTTTCCATTAAACTCAATAAACGGAATAAGACCATGAGCTGATCGCAACTTGTAAGACTCAATGACCTACAATAACAACTACAATGTTTACAAAGTGTAATGTTATGCCATACCTCATATGGAATTTTGTGGCTCTTCAAATACGTTTCCACTTTCAAAGCAAATGGTGAAGCATTGGGTACATAATGCGGGCGAGGAAACTGATACAGATAAACGATGTCTTTTTTCCAATCCTTTTTCAAAAGTGCGCCATCACTTGGAAGGGGTTTCAAAGCATTCTTAATAGCACGTTCAATGTAAAATATAGCACTGACAACGACGGTCAAATTAAGGAGAAGCAGCGCTACAGCCATCACTGATCTGTTGAACGGTGTGACTCGTTGTCACTAAACAGTTAACTACAGCAGACCACGATGGTCGATAGAACGATAAATGCATCGAGGGAATAGGTTTTACATAAAAAACGATTGTTAAGACTGACGTATGTTGTATGATAAGACAACCAATATGAAAAAATTTTTCATTAACTACTTGGGCTATAACTTTAAATTTAAAACATAATTAAAAAAATTGCATGGCTACTGTACGAAAAATTTAGAAGTTTTTGTCAACAGTCCTTAAAAAACACTTGTCATTGCTTTCGTACGATAGCATGTGATCGCCATCAATGTCCGCTATCTGGATGCCAATCTTTGAAATTCATTTTGACTAATATGGAAAGTGCCATGTTCACACCTCGCTCTACGAGTAAGCACGTGCCTCGATTTTGGCGCCACTTTTGACAAATGTGTGCACATCGAGACTGCCATCGGGAGTGACTGTCACTGTTCACAAACCTTGATCGAAGATAAGTGTTCATTTAAGTACAATTTGTTTTTTGGACTGTCGCTGATGTATTTGGCATAAAAACTAAATGCACTGTAGTGTACTTTTAATTCTAATATTATTTAATTTACATTTATAAGACATATTTATCAGTATTTATTTTTCCTAAGTGCCAATGCAGGTGTGAATTGTACATTGTACAATATCATTTTTCCAATGTTTCCAATCTAAATCGAATTATTTTGTAATATTTTGCGTGGAACCTCTCTCAAAATACAGCCGTCTAATTTCATTAGTGTCTTTTTGGCTATCGCGTGCCAATCAGCATCAAACTTGCGTTTTTAAAAACATGCGCTTCCGTTAATTAGATTTTGTGTTCTTAAAATATTTTCGCTTTTTCGTTTGAATTTCGTGCCAATAAGTGCAATCAAGGTACAAAAATTACTTAAAGTTTTATTCTCTTTCAAAAGTCATTTGGGGTAGCAGTTTCTCACATCATGTATCAACCTTTTTTGGAAATAGCATGAAACAAACAAAGAATACTCGATATTTTTTTACTTCACAGGTATACGGTATTACTTGCCATTTTTATCAGATAGATCTCCAACCAGGAACAGCCAACTTTTTTTCTACACGCGTGGCTGTCACCCCCCTTAGACCATGATGGCTCTTGTCGGCTGGTAAAACAAGGTCTTGTCGCCAAGTTGAAAAACGATGGCTTCATAGAGCTTTGAAAACTGAAAATTAATGGCTTGATCGGGTAGGAGGCTTTGATTGGGGGAGTTCAGGGTTACATTGCAAAAAACAAATAGGGTACGGTATTTCTGGAGGGGAGAAAGGCTTACCTTTTTGGTTGGGTTACAATTCTCCATACTTGCAAGGGCTTGATAAACAAAAGAAAGCTTTTGTGCCTGAAACAAAAGCGGATTTTGCGCAATCTTGGCATAACGTTCTTTTTCTTAATGTTTTAAAGATGTGTCGGCACATAAATACAATTCTAATTTCATAATCGGTGTGCAGATGATACACAGATGTTTGAACACCTTGTAAAATTTTTGTTTGAACCCACCTTTTGTTTTTGGGTTTTTCGATTTATCAGTAGAATGCGGATAAACGCAATCGCCATGATAGCCAAAAGCAGCGCAATTGGTAGGAAGGCCAAAAAATAAAAAAGGTCAATATTATTGTCGACAACGACTGTTGGAGGATCCTCAAGCTGCGTTTTGAAGGGATTCATAGCTGCCAGCACACATTGCCCGACATCAACGATGCATCCGCGCTCAACAGCTGCATATTGCCTCAAGCAAGATTCTCCAGATACACAGGATGTTTGACATCTGCTGCCATTCCCATAGCATGTGCCAGCAAATTAAGATTTAGCCTGCAGCCTTATCGTTTTGTGGAATGCAGATTGTGTGCATCTTTTGCGATCAATTAACTGGTCTCTCAAACCACAGACCTCAATTTCGCTCCCATAGTCGCAGGTGCGCGCACCTGGGAGTTTAGCGAATGCCGAAGGGTCATGGACACGTTTAGGAGGGGTTATACGGTGTTCGAATAAATCACTCGTGAGACATTGGTATGTGCCTCGCAACGCCCAATGAAGTACTTTCAAGCTGCAACGCAACTTTCCCACGCCCAGGTGCACCATTTATTTCAAGTCTTCCGTCGGCTCGTCTCACTGCGGCACGAGAGGACAACCCGAAACATGAGGCGATTCTTGGGTTTTGTCCCGCTGTTCATTGTTTTGTCGCGCATCTCCTCTCGCTCCCTCCGCGTGCCTCTCCCTGGTGGCGACCCGCCCTCGGCAGGCTGTCTCTGGGCTTTGGTCCGCCGACAGGATTACAATCGCCCAGAAAGGGTGGAGCATCCTATGCTTAGCGAGGCCCGCCTGGTCCATCCGCGAGGAAACAGACAGTTGGCACCTGATCCAATCCTAAACTTTAGTTTGCCATCGACTCCCGTTAGCTGGACTGTTGTTGATACCTTCTTCCATTCTAACTTTGCAAATATTCAGAATGAAGTCTGGAAATAGCTCAAGCTCTGCTTCATCCCCTTCCATGTCCCCCGTGGCTGTCCGCAAGACGCAGCGTAAATCTAAGAAGCAGCGTCAGGAAAATCAGATGGATACCCTTCGTAAGATGGTTGGTTGTAGTGATGCTGTTACTGATTTGGAACTTCTTGAGGTATGTTTTCGTATTTTTAACTTTATTTAAGTTAATATTTTGGTTTTTTCAGAAAGTTATGGAGTACATTAACCGCCTTCGTGACGTTCTCGACGAAAACAATGAAGATAACGCAGAACGGCCTGCAGAGATTACCGGTGTCCACTCTATGTTTCATCGACTATCCATTTCGCCGTTAAAAGACGCAAATGCGCACTCAGCTTCTCGGGCATAATCCACCTTACAGCGCCTTTTGTACAACTATACCGACATTCGGGTTTATATTTCTGTCGTTTTACCGCATTTGCAAATTTATCCCTTTTTATTGTTTTTACCATCAGATAAAATAGTCCAGAATCAAAAACATTGTGTAATATGCCGTGTGAAATGTGAATTTTGCCTTTACTGACTTTGTTTAGACACTTGCTGCCAGCAGGTGGGCCGTACTGAAGTCAATGCAACTCATATCCACAGGTGGCCAAACTCGAAGGTCTTGCTCTTCCAAGAACTCACATTTACTGTGTTTGGTCCTGCTTAGGCGCAAGGACTCTTGACGTAGACTCAAATCTGTCAATGTTTTGTCAACAGACACCTGGGCGAATACGGCGAGGTTTCGCATGCGCCGATGTGTGCCGGCACTCGGGTTTGTCGTGTGCCCATCGTTAAAACCCTTTTCACTGACGACAAACCATGCACACCTGCCACTTATAGTAAAAACAAAAACGCGAGTTACCCTCGGGTATCCGTTAAAAGGATCGCCCGACATAGGTGCCATTGTTTCTGTTTGTCGATCGTCCACCACCGCATTAGGAGCCGAAGGTCGTTCGATCCGTAACACAAAGAGTGTGTCAGCGACGGCATCTTTGTACCGGAAATGCGTCACTATTTGGTTGAACACAGGGCAAACAGTCAACAGAGGTCAAGCCTACTTCCGAAACGGATTATCCGCTTTACCTTCGCAGCGACCGTGATCGTCGATCTGGGTGTGCTTCTTCCCACCACTTAAGAGCAATCGAGCATTATATTTACATATTCTTCAGTACTTTATTAATTCTTTTGATGCGGATATTATGTTCTCAGATAGATTAGAAAGCTCTTCAATGTTTTCATCACAACAAATTTTTTACCCTTTCTCGGTTCTGGCGAAAGTTTTTACCATCATCGGTCTCAAGTGAAAAAAGTTCCAATGCCGCTGCAATGGTTGTAATCGTTTTGCGTTCAGAAGTCTAAAAAATGACATTTCAAGTTGGAGGTCATACAAGCTGGTCACAACGGCAAACTTACAATAGCGACAAATTGATCCAGCAACGACGGCAATTGTCGCAGCGCAGGTCGGAGTTGCCGTTTGTGACTGAAGGCACTCCGAAGGACGGACGACCTGTAAAGACGTAATTGGAGCCGTCAATGACAACTGACCTTGAGGTGAATACTTACCAAAGAGAGGCATCCGTCAGGCAAGTGCCGGAAACAAGCGATAATGCGATAAGGAATGCTGCGTATTCGGCATTGCTAATCATTGCCAATCTCGGCGCGATGTGCTTAACGAATAAATCAGCCGAGCCAGGTTTCGACTGTCGACGCGCGGCCATGAGTGATCGTGCATATATTTCAAGCATCGCGGAATCAAATGCTTGAAGTAATGGTGGTGCTGCATCGGGTTTGAAACCTGGGACTGTGATTAGCACTGTGATATTGTCGATCAAGCTGACTGGTGGCATTGTGCTGGTTAAAATGAATGAAATTATTGTTGACAGCTCTTGCGCAATTGACTGCGTACTAAATGCCGCGATTCTGAAACGCCATTCATAAACTTTCTCTTTCTTTCTTATGCAAGTTCCAAACTCCTACACATTAATTAGCCGGTTAAAGTCCACAATTTGACTCGACCCATCTTTCTTGTTCTCGTTCTTGTACAGATCTGTAAATCAAAACCTTAATGAGATTCCGAAAACTTATGTGTCAAAATTAATACCTTTGTAGATGCAAATTATGTAAGAAGACACTGTACTCCTAATGTGTAACGGTTGTAATTGGCAGGTGGAAAGGCAATCTGAAACATTCGCAGTGGGATATCTGACACCTGTATGTAACGCCTGCGCGTACTTACCTAAAATTGTTGGGAGTAATTGAGCGTTGTAAGTGTTGCTGTGAACAATGAGCGACTCAATCCCGCTTGTCAGGAACCGTTTCTGTAAGGACGACAGCCGCGGATCAGCATACAACTTGCTCACGAGACCGAGAAAATCGGCCTTGTAACGGTCATCAATCGGGATGGCTTCTTCAAGGAAACGGAACGAGATGGCCCAGAGTATTTGTTCGTATGAGGCACATATGAAATCGCTGAAATGAATGAAGTTAAAGCCGGTTAGATGTAATTAGGTGACAAACCCTTTGGTAGCAACATCAGAAGTAATACAAAGTCTGTGAAGCTCGCTAGATACAAGTTCTTTGATGGAAAACAAACAGTTCGGAAGTTCATCCAACATGTAACTTTGAAGGATGTAAAGCATTCCTTGAAGTGTGTACTGCTGAACGACAATGTTATTTGACTCCAAACCATTGATTACAGTTGCATCAATGAATTTGAGTGTATCTCCAGGTTGTCCGTCTTCATCCAATGTATTGGCACCCAAAACAGCAACACATTTCAGTACAAGGAAAACGGATAGACCATCCACAGCTGCATCACCAACTCCATATTCTTCCAAAATCCGCTTCACAGATTTGTAAATATCATGATAAACCTTTGTATCATCCAAGAAGTCAGTCAAAAAGCACAGCTGAAATGAGATTGCTTATTTCATACTTTTTCTCTATGTAATTGCTACTCACAGATTTCAACACCGAAATGCGCAAGGTCATTGGCATTGTGCTTTTCGTGAACCAATGCTCAAAGTTATCCAACAATGCCCTCAAAGTGCTAGCCGTGTCGAGATCTGTACTTTGCATTAGCATGTAATCGCTAACACTTTGTTGAAGGCTAGCAGATGCCTGCATTACCCGGTCGGGTGAACCAGACCCGTGCTCCAGAACGCTTGTCATGGACCAGAGGTACAGCAGTGAACTCTGCCCGATACCATACGTATTGTCATCTGTGACTTTTTCAAAGCTCTCCTTAAAGGCAGCAGTCGGCGCCAGATTGTGGAGCAGCTGACACTTGGCAGCAGCAGCTTGTCGACCCCGTCTGCAAAGAAACATTAGCCTATTGCAATGCCATACGCTTCACAAATGTGCCTACTTGGATTCTAAAAAAGGTCGATCGCCGGTGCTTTCGCGGTGTTTCGTCGGAAAAAGACTGATGACTGGATTGCCAGGTTGGGGATACAACACAGATTGAATCAACAGATTGGAAATTGTTTCTACAGCTATTGAGACGGCGACAATGCTGGCATAAAGTTTTTCCTCGCTGGTGAATGCATTTACTTGTAGCTCATTTCCAACTGGTGTCGTCGAAAGAACACCAAACAGTGATGTACAATAGTTTTCGAATTGACTTCGAACGTTCCATCCAAGCCATAAGGTGCGGTAGCAAAAGTTGCACAAAACATCTGGGTCTTCCAGAATGTAGATATTTACCAAAGGCACGGAAATGCGATCGGCTCTGGCATCGATTTTCAATGTCCATGACTTGCAAAGGGCGACTTCGGGAATGACAAACATTGCGGTGAGCAAGGGAAGACGGCAGATGGCCTTCAAGCACCGCTCGACTATGGGAGAATCAACAAAGCTAACGAATTCTCTGCGCTGAATGAGCCATGATAGTTTTTGGACGGTAAAGAACAGATTGATGATGTCATCACGGTAGGCTTCTGACTTGGTCACAGTTGACACCTGGACGTCCCATAATTTTGTATTGATGCTGTCAGCTGGCGCGATAGCCTATAAAATTTTGGTTATGAGAGTTCACAGGTGGTTGGCATACCTTTTCTAAACCTTTGTAGAGTAAAAGAAGAAATCCTTCCAGCATTTCGAGGCAGTCATAATCAGGGGTGAATTTGTCAATTGTTGATGGAAATGAAAAAAACGCAGCCAACGACGCGTAGAAGCAAGAATTAGGTCTGCGATGCTGAAGCATCGTGTCGACCAGAGGTTCGGCGAAACATTTCAAGAAGAATTCGTCGACATTAATGTTGCCAAGTTTGAGGTTGAACGGTTCTTTGCATATTTCAAACAAACCAGCGATTAACTGCTGTCTTGTTGATGTCGGAACTTTCAAATTCAGATCACTGGCGACGCTAAAAAGCATATCAAAAATTCTTTGAACACGTTCGACGTCATTGCTATCAGCAGTGACATGAGCTACGCCGACAGCTTCCGAAGCTAGACGTTGTACTGATCTGATGCATTCATTGATTAACTCATGTCGGCGATTTTGAGGCTAAAAGCATTATTGATTTTCCGTCAATTCATTCTTGTAACTTACAAAATGCCCGATAAGTACAGCAAACTCTTTTGCCGTTAACAGCAACGCTCCGGATGCCAGTCCATTGATTTCAGATTCAGAAGAGAACGTTTGAGCTGCATTGACCAGATAATTGAGAAAACTGTCATCTGGAGGCGCATCTGGGTTAAGAAAGCTGCGGCGCAAAAACACCATATGCAGCCGTAAAAGTTTGTCAAATGTTGGATCCTCGGAATATGGAATATGTGACAGTTCTTCCGGAATGGCAATACCATTTTGTCGACAGTACGCAATTGAATTCCAGAATTGGGGAATCAAGCCATCGAGTGGGTACAACTTGAGATAGTTGAACTGAGCGTGTATCAAACGCGTACCTTGTTCTGGAGTCAAACGCTTCAACAGCTTCTGGTTTAATGCCGGTTTTCTTAATAAAAAGGAAGCAAATGCTGGGATCACCAAGCGACTGTTGAGAAATTCATCGTCGAAAAATGTTTTTACATCTGTCATGAACAAATTTGCAGTAAGCTGTAGTAAGTGCCCCTTCTGATCCGCAGAAGGGCATCCGTCAAGGTCTAGAACTTTTCCGACATCAGGGTGACCGGCTTCAACCAAAGTGGCAGCAATGTAGATGTGAGATTTCTGCAGTTTGGATCTATTTTGTTTGACAAGTAAAACGTCAAAATCGGTTAACAGTATTTCTCGCATTCGGGGTATAGTATGACTTCCTGTTCCTAAAACAACATATTAGCTGGTTTCTAATTAGAAAAACGTCTTACGTAAGTAGTACAACAGTACTTGACTGGCATAAATAAGTTTTTCCTGGAGCCCGTCCTCATCATCAGGTGTCGCGCAAATATGCTCAATCAGCCGTTGCCAAGTGCGTGGTACAATTGTGCTAACCGTGTCAACAGCATCTTCGCCCAGTGCTTCAAGATGTAATAAAATCCGATGTTCTTCGAGCTGGCTGAGGCTACACATCACTGGTAAAGTACTGTATAATATAGATGCGTTATCAGAATCGATGGCAGTTTTGATGAAGTTGTAAACATCATCAATCGGGGTGAAAGCGTCTTGTGAACATGTGAAGAAAGCATTCGTAGCCCAAATAGTGGCATTAGAGTCTGCTTCGAGGATGTTTTTCCAGTTGCTTATGTTTCTGTGATAAGCACAGTACAGATGAACAAACTCATCGGATAGCTCATTGTACAAAGCCGTGTTCTTTTTGTCTTTTCTTGCACAACACAGCAATAGTGTCCACAACTGCAGAAATTTGACAGGATTAAGGGCCATCCATTTGTCGAAGTTGTTGATTAACAGTTTTTGGATTAAACTGATGCTCTTAATGTTCAGAGTCATGTTATACAGTAGAAGCAGCGAAATACACGGAAATCCAACGTCAGCTTGATCAGCTGCAAGATTTGCATACATGGTGATGACAACTTCTTCTAAATCTGTTGACTTAATTGACGTCGGATCAACCATACTTAGCACGATCAAAAAATTGAGAAGATTCGCCAACACCGAAATGACATCGGGAAGCGGATTTTGCAATGCAGCAATAACAAATTCGTATATTTTTCGTTTCGGATCGGCCATGCTGTATTCAACACCTTCTTGAAGCAAAATACTTAAAAAATCGATTATCTTGCATCGCGTTTTCGGGCAATTGTTGGAGAAGAATGCCGTAGAAACTAAATAAGCACTCGGTTTCTCAAAACGACGTAGTGATTCGGCGACGACTTCGAAACTTAAGTTTGATCCACTTCCGGGACTACGACAGTAAATATTCGTGAATTGACTAAAATCAAACTGTTATCATGCATTTAATAATGTTCAACTTACTTTAATAAAGTTTCTTCAATGGTGTCAGCTGAAGAAAGCTTTGTCAAGTACAATGCCAGATCAGAGAAACACATTGTAATAATGTTTGATTCATCGAAGATTCGTGACAATGATCGTGATCGTGCCAGTAAACGTTGATCAGGTACAGTGTTCCGTCCGAAAAGAACTTTCAGCAACTCTTGAAGAACGCCAGTTGCTTGAGGAACAGTGAAGGGCATCAACTTGTTAATGTAGAGCAGAAGTTCATCGAGGAAGGCTTTCAACTCTTCAAACGTAAACTTTGACAAGTTTTTCTCAAGCCCTGTAAAAGCCGCACAAAGGGGATCCAGGAAGCGATGTTCGTTATCAATATCGATGGATTCCATAAAATTTTTGTATGATCCTTGCACGCTTGTTTCAAGTGATTTTAAAGCATGACAGTCATTGTAGTTTCCACCCTTAGCTTGATGAATACTGGTACCAACGAGGTGCGAAATATCACTACTACGAGTGTTGGCTTGCTTGGAAGGGCTATCAGGTGTAAAGAAAGGTAAAGCTGACGATTTGTGCTTTACCATGTTTTCAACGTAGATGGTGTAATACAAGTTTAGAACTCTACAAATGAACAAAATTACAATAATAACTTATATTGTTTCTCACCGAATATACACGAGCACCACCTCCACTTCCATGCGCACTTCAGAAGCAGCTAATTGCTTCAACTGCCCGGTGTTAGCGTCTTTTTCAACTTTCTTTTCAACCAAGACAGCCAAAACTCTCATTACAGCTACCAGGTTATCAAAGGTCGTACAGGTCTTCGAACTTTCAATCAGCTTCAATATCAAGGAATGCCGAAATTCCGTCAACGTTGATTTGGCGAACCATTGATTCAGGAGAACTGTCAAGTGTCCCGTCGATAGTAAAGCATCTATACCATTCACAAATGTGGCTAAACTATCACCAGCCTCATTCTTGGGAATGAGGCATTTGTCGGACAAGCTTTCCAGGATATGAGAAATGTTATGCTCTAATCTTGCAGAACTTGGTTCCGATGGCAAAGTATCCAATTGAATCTGGAGGGAGTATTCGAACATTGCTGACTTATGTGATAGGACGTCATGATGGGGATCAAACATGGCGTTTGATGCAAATTTGGTTAAAGCAGCCACTGCAGATGTGCGGATTCGCGCATCGTCATTATTCAGTAGTTCGATGACACTTTCAAGGCAACGGTTCTGGTACCGTGATCTAGTGTGAAGCGAAACACGCTTCCAGTTGATGGCGGCGATTAGTTCGGCACGGGAACACTAAACAAAAATATAAATCGTAAATTCAACAGAATGCGAAAACTAACCTGAACCAAAAAGTATGCACACCATCCCAGATTCACACAATAATCCAGGACCACAGAAGCCACATGATCGTCGGCGACGAACAATTCTGCTGATGACCGTAATACGTCCAATGTACCTCGAACACGCATTTGGTGACCTCCGTTGAACAAGGTATGAATGTAACCGGCAAATTTAGCTAAAATATATATATTATTTAATATTAATATAGATAGGAAAACTTACAATAATCAACTTTCACTCCATTAAGAAACAGAACCTGCTGAACGGCAGCAAAAAACTCAAAAGCAGCAACAGCAAGCTTATCGTCACTGTGGGAGATGAACTCAAACACTTCCGTAAACGATCTGATAGTTGTTGGAGATGACTGATGAATCAAATTGCCATTGGTAAGTAACACTTTGGTTAAGCATTTCAAA
Source organism: Panagrellus redivivus (assembly GCA_000341325.1). Lineage (NCBI taxonomy): Eukaryota > Metazoa > Nematoda > Chromadorea > Rhabditida > Panagrolaimidae > Panagrellus > Panagrellus redivivus. The sequence goes on along the minus strand of KB455227.1, from coordinate 49,602 downwards.
GCAAGAACTTTGTGTGAGATTCGCAAGTTATCGTCACATCCGCTGGTTTTCAACAGAAACCGACTTGAAACAATGGTGCTGATAAGGACTGGAAAAGAGTTAGCTTGCAGTTCATTGAAAATAGATTCAATATCCATTGATAGGTCTTCAAGACTTCCATCAAGAATTGAAAGGTCATCTCCCGAAGCAAGTACTGAGTGCATCAATGGGTCGTTGAAAGAGTCGTTAAAGTCTAGATTGTTGTCGGCGAACCCTTCAGAAACAGCATCATCGCCAGCGGCAATCGAGTCGTTTGCAGAGTTTTGATAACACGGACCATCCATTGAAACGTCGTTCACGGAACCCCAAGGACTGTCAAAGGGCGAAACTTCAAGTGGCTCATCAGGTGCATCATCTTTGGCAGCTTTAACCGGAGTGTTGTATTCAGAAGCGGTCGAACTTGACGGTAGCTCATTAGGAACGAATTTTAATATATGGGTTGAAGTTTGAAAGAACACCTCGAACGCTTCCAACGTCGCCACGAGAATCTCGTTTGCATGCGACAATAACAAGTTAGAAACGTTCAGCAACATTGATTGCAGTGCCACTGTAGAAAATATGTTAATATTCTTTACGATTTCAGGCCACAATAGTCGCAAAGCCAACAGCGAGTTAACAACTTTCCGCTTGTTTTGGTTTTCGTCGACGTCAGAGAAATTTGCTAAAAGAAATACATTTAACTTGACATTTGCCTTTATAAACTGACTTCCAAGTAGTCGAACCGCCTTTTCCAATGTCGCATTGTGATATCGTGATAGTTCTGATATAATTATCCCAGCTACTCGTCCTGATGACCCTGCCAATTCCAAGTTTTTAAGGGCGACTTCGAAAACACTCTGCAAAGTAAACTATATTTCCCTCAGATTTTAAATTAATACACTTACATTTTGTCGTTCGGACGTTAACTCGTTTAAATATGGGCCCAAATGCTTCATTATGATCGGAAATGTTTTTTCCACCGATGTTTGGATGCCATCCTCAGGGCGTTTTACTGCTGCCGCGATTGAGTTCAAATAATATCGCAGAAAAGTGCTAAAACGGTCAATTGTATATATGTATTGTCCTTATTTGACATTACAAACCGGCTTTTAGAAGCACGTGCATGTCGTATATAATAAGCCAATTTGGCGTATGCAACGGCAATCGATTTCCATGACCGTTGCGGAGATTCGTTCAAATCATTGAGTATCAATGTTATAGTTTTTTGTGATTGACCTTTCAGCCAAAATACCTGAAAATACACCTAATTGCGGCCGTTTCACATGAACTAAGTTCGTACCCGGAAGATTTTATTAAGTGTTACATCAGCTTGAATCTGAAGTGAAGATATCGATGACCCCGCACATACAAATAAGGTAGATATGGCGACAAACAACTCTTCTTTTGGAAGATGTCTGAAATTTCATGTTGTTGAGTCTCGAAAGCCAACTACAACTCACTCTGGGGATGTTAGTACATCATATATATCAGCAAAGAAGTTTTCATGTTTTGCATGACTTGTAACTTTCTTTCTAAACACAACGGTTTAACATTTATATATATAAAACTGTAAAAAGTGTAACCTTGGTGAATTGTTGCCTACAATATTGCGTAGCGCTTCAACAGCTTTGATGAGCTTATCTGATTTTTTCTTACGAAACATAAATATAATTTAGCTTTACAGTTAGTACAATAATATTAGTAACCCAGTGACCACACACACAAATGCAGAATGTTTTGTTTTTTGGACGTTTGTCAGTCGTGCATGGAACGCCAGCGCGCGCCCAATTTGAATAATGTATGAAAATTCATTTAATTAATAGTTATCAGTGTTATCATCAGTCATGCAGATGTAAAAATGCTCTAGGTGGCATTTAATAAAGTAATGCCACTATTATACCCATTTAAGAATGACGGTGGACATGGTTTTAACTGCAGCAATGTCGTCGGCGGGCCATGCTTGTTTCAAATGGACGTTTC
>KB455227.1:21889-41846 GCA_000341325.1 Panagrellus redivivus | reverse complement strand
TATGTCACGTTTGGATAGTATTGATTGACCTCGTCATCACCGTCAACGCAATCCCCATAAGGCTTCTTCAGTCTCGATATCTTTGTCTAAAACTAGCTTTGCAAACTTTAAACTTCATGGAAACTATTGACTGACATAAGTCATCCCGATTTGCGTATTCTGACCGACGGGCGCTCCAATGCCAAAAGTCTCCATCGCAGGATCGCCCCCCTTCGGCTGAATCGAGATGTACACCCCAGCCGAATCAGTAACTGGCAAGAATATCCGATTTCCCTTCGGATCAACTTGATTTACAACCATAAGGAAATGAAAACCATAGTTAGATCCGGCTCGTTGGGTTTCACGTCTTTCATCGATGTTGAAGATGAAGCAGGCGCCGTAGGTCGCGTCATAGTAGGAAGTGAAGTTATTTCTGTATAATGGGATACCTTATAGTGAAGAACCAAGATGCTGCTTTTAAGGTTCGGTCGGCAGATAGTTTTTATTAACTTTTAATTTCGTTAATTTTCTAATACGTTTTTTACGTTTCTATGACAGAAACATGACATTCATGGAAAAAGTAGTCTAGGCGTTGCCATGAGTGATTTTGTCTAGTCTACTCATAAAGGAACAGTTACCAATAACAACGAACCCTTTTTCAAAAACTTACGAATTGCATTCAGCATTATTAAAATTGCAATTACGAATGAAAGCAGATGCTTTATTGGCTGCTTTATCAAGTTGGGTTGTAGTAAGCTGAGCCATCAGAAGGACGATGGTTTCACGGCCTCGCAGGGTTTTGTCGTAGCGATCCAAACCGTTCTAAAACTCACTTTTGTTTTAGTTTTTTCCAGTTTTTGGATGGACTTACGTTAATACCGTAATCATCCGGCGAAACATCACCCCAATTTGATGACAACATGGCAGAATACTGGTTTGCCCAGTTGTAAAGGTCTTTGAAGTCGGTCGTTTTGTATTGGTCGATCTGAATCAAACTGATGTTTCTCGTTTTCAAAAGCAATACTCACATAATCCAATCTCAATGGATTGCTATTACAAATATAGATCACCGGAAACGGTATACTACCGTAATTCAATGACGTCACAATCGCCGATGGATACGTCAAGAATTTCAAGAAAATAGAAGCACTTTGGTACAGTAAAACTGCGAACAACACCAAACAAATGACAATCCATGCTAGTCTGAACAAAGTGCTGACAGCATAGGCAATTTGAGGGATGCCTGAGGCACTTGACCAATCAACAAAGTCGAAAAGTAGAAGTTGGAGCGACATTTTCGGCAAGAAACTGCTTTCTGGCTTCAACTTTGTTTGAGGAAACAGTTTTTTTTCTTATATACGCGTTCGTAAACTATTTACATATTGGCGGAATGCATGTTCGGTGACGATATGCCATTGTCATCTCACCGAAATACCAGTCCAAAAGAACAGGGTTCATTGTGCCCAATTTTTTAGAAAGATACTTTTTTACAGGTTTCAATGGACGGAACATCCTAAAAATCTCTTCTCTTTTGTTTTGTGTCATCAGTCATGCAACAATCTATGTATGTACTTTGTTCTGTCGTCTTCACAAAAACTAAACTTGAAAATTGTGTTTCTACATAAAACTAACTTCCACTTTTTACGTTTATAACAATCGCATCATTAAAAACCAAAAAAACATTAAAAGGCTATGTTACACAACTTCGATTAATTAAAAAGAGTACAAAGATTATGTTACAAATTTCATGCGCAACTGCGCTAACAAACGATTATCGGTGCCATGTATGAAAAAAGTGACCATCGCAAAGATAAGGGAGAAAGATGAGGGAGAAATGAAGACACTTGCTGTCGAGATAATCGATTGAGAGAAATTCTTTTAAAAAAGGTGAAAAATTTACAACCTGGGCTGGAGATGGCCACAGAAGACGCGCAAATTGTATTGGCAATAAAATTGGAAGTACCCCTGGGCAACTTTAGCACGAGCATCCGCCATTGCTGGATGAGGTCGATCCGTGATCGAGGTTGATGTGTTCGTTGAAATCGGGGAAGTCGCTGGCGTCTTGGGCGTCGCGTTTCAGGGCGGCACGAGCGATCTCTTGAAAGGCGTCTTCGACGTTGATGGCGTCCTTGGCGGAGACCTGGAAGGATAAAATGATGGTTAAATGGATAGGAGATGGTTTAACAAACCTCGAAGTAAGCCATATCGCCCTTAGACCTGCACCATGTCTCGGCACGTCGTGCACTGACCGTCCTCGATGGCTCATTATCGATCTTGTTGCCGAGCAACACGAAGGGGAAGTTCTCCGAGTCCCGGGGACTCGCTTGAATCAGGAACTCATCCCGCCAGGTGTCGAGCGACTTGAACGAGTTCGCATTGGTTACGTCGTAGGTTAGGACGCAGCAATCGGCACCGCGATAGAAGGCTACGCCGAGGGATTGGAAGCGTTCTTGACCAGCTGTGTCCCAGATCTGGAAAGAGTCGCATAAATGGGCGTCCTACAGCTTAGAATGGGGAAAGTTAAACAAACCTGCATAGTCACAAGTCGATCGTCAATCGTCACATCCTTGGTCAAGAAATCCGCGCCGATGGTGGCTTTGTACTGATTGCTGAAGCGCTTGTTGACATACTGGTTCATGAGGGAGGTCTTGCCGACGCCAGAATCGCCAAGGATGATGACCTTGAGGAGGGCCTTCTTGCGGGTGCCACCGTGAGACATTTTGAATATCTGATGAACCTGGAAAAGGGAATTGGTTGTTACAAAATATATAATCAATGGAACGCGAGGGACGCAAATACAATAAGTGAATGGACGCATTTCGATGAAAGCTACCACAGCGGAAAAACAAAACTGTGAATCAGAAAACATTCTCGAATGAGAGGACCAAAGATAAGTGTGAGTAATAAACCCAAACATCGAAAAAAGCCATTTTCGCTAATAACTTTTACAATAAACGCGATGGGAAGAAAGAAAAACAGACACCATCAGTCAGCACCCCAGCCCAGCCCAGACCAGACCGCCGATAGATCGAAAGTAACGTGACTGAACAACTGAAGAGCGCGAGGAAATCGCAAAAAAAGATTGCTCGCGGCAATTGCTATCACTTCACAGAACCAACATATTGGAGGAAAAGCGATCCGACTCGGACATGCCTCGAAAGGGTTTATGCATCGATAGGCTAGTTTATGAAAGCAACCCAAGGACAGAGGAAGAGGAAGCGAGGACGGATAACGCTTAGCAGCAATAAGCATCGCCATTCGAAGAAGGCCGAACGAACGCGAAAAGCTCACGTGATTGTTCGGTGCGCGCGCTGGGACACTGCTTGGGCATCGTGTCCGCAATGGTCATGAACCCGATGTCAGCTGATGGCGATGGGGATGGCCGAGCCGGTCCTGCCGACGGCAATGCACTTCCAAAGGTCTGGGCGCAGGACAGGAAAGCAGGCGCAAGTCACGCCAGCGGCTATTGAAAGCACCCACCAAGCGCACAGCCCATGTGACGACACTGCTGACGGGCGGCGGTCGTGGATGGACAGACAACATGTACCCAACCCAAGGCTACCCAGACTGTCTGTACTTTTTGTCTGGGGGGCTTTTGATGAAAGTGGGGGAAAGGAAGTCGGAAATCGGAAGCGACTCGAGTCAGGATGGACAAGTTAGCCGAAAAGTGGGCCCAGCTCGGTTAAAATGGAATCGATATATACAAAAACCTCTCAAAAAAGGAAACCATTTAACGAAATGTAAACATTGAAACAAGTTCGTTTGCGGATACGTCAAAAAGGGAGGAAAAATGAAAAATCAGTGCGTCGGACCGGCTAATCAATATTGCCTATCAAAATGGTTAGTCGAAACGGAAAAGCAAAGAAAGAAAACGACCACAATCGGTCGAAACAGACTGTGAAGAGCCTGCTTTTATCTATCGCATACAAACACACACCCAGACGAAGCGGAGTTGGCCCTGGGTACACGTCAACTGATCGCAATCGAAAGGAAGGCCCTGGAGTCGATGGAAGGAACCACAGCTCAGTGATTACAGTGGATGGATTCGTTCAAAAAACAAAACGACACGAAAGAGCAGTGGGATGAGTGGAAAATACAAACAAACAGTCAACAAGGGGCCGGACAGGGCATCGATGAAGGTGAGAAACCAAGAAATTGATGTGATCCACGTCAGGTTTGAACAGGATGAGTGATGGGAACTGTGGGAATTACAAAAATGCGGCTTGCCGGTGAGAAAGGGCTAAACTGGGAATGAATTTCGCAAGAATGGTCGAAAACGATTTCCGAATATGAGGATCAAATGGTGGGGGTGTGTTTAGAGGGAAGAGATAAGTAAATAATTGGATAATCGACTAGAAAGACGGCAACGAAGGCAGCGCAAAACTGTTACGAATACAAAACTGAGTCACTGACGATCTGCGCAGCGAGCAAGTCACAAACAGCGCAGGTTGTTGCCATTAGCAACGAGGGAACGACATTTGTTAGCGTGTTTCTTCAACCTTCAAAAACAAAATCTTTTGTAAGAATACAATAAATTAAAAATTAAGTTTTTAAAAATTCGATATCCTTGATGATTCTGTGCAATTTGAAAAAATTAAGTAAAGCTCCACGCAGATCGATAAGTAAATAGAGAATTACAAAAACAACAAAATGACAGCACACAGCCACCCTATCGACAACAACCACAACCGCGTCCCAGCACGAAAAGTGTTCCTTTTCATTTTTCTGTTTCCAACCCGCCGCAGCCGTCGGCTCCGAAAAATCTTGCAATTACGTGCTTTTTGAACGTGAATCTTGCCCATCTAACCTAACCAATTCCAAGTATGACTTCTCCGCTTTCAGATGGCGGGTAGATTGAGCCTGCTGCGAGGCGGTGTGATGCCGCGATTGGCTTCCGGCGGCTTTTCGCTGGTCGGTGTCGATCGCCAGCAAAAACGCACCATCGTCAACAGGACCCTGCTCAAACTTCCTGAGGATTATCCGGAGCCGTGGGATTACAAGACTAAGGGGTGAGATTTCTTCTATTTAAGCCAAAAACAAGGCAATTATCGATTTCATTGCAGTTTCACGAAGCTCGACGCAATCACCGATGGCACCCAAGCCCGTCTCCATCAAAACTCCAAGTTGATCGTTGTCGAAGGCAATCTCGGATCCGGCAAGTCGACCGTTGCCAAGGAACTCGCTGATGCCCTTGGCTTCCTGCACATGCCCGCGTTCAAGATCGAAGACCTCCTCGTGGACCGCTATGGCAACAACTTCAAGGACTTCTATCCGCAATTCCCGAAGCCCTACCGCGTCCCCACCCTTGATCTGTTCTACAAGGATCCTTCCAGTGATCTGACGGCTGTCATGCAGGATCGCGTCTTTGTGAGCCGATTTGAGCAGTATTTGAACGCGTGTGCTCACATTTTGAACACCGGCCAGGGTGTCGTCCTCGAACGCAGTGTGTATTCGGATTTTGTCTTCGCCAATGCTTTGCGGTCGAAGAATTTCATCGGAAATGAATGTAGGTCTATCTTAATTGAGGTTAGGATGGAAAAATATATATAAATTACAGACTTCAAGCACTACTACTTCACTCGCAAGCGTGCTTTGCCTCATCTCCGTTTCTGGCCCCATGCTGTCATTTATCTTGATGCGCCGGTTGAGAAGTGTTTGGATACTATCAAGAAGCGGGGAAATGTGAGTTCAATGGAAGAAATTCACCGATAAAAGTGCGATTTAAGCCCGATGAGATCAGCGTCGTCGACGGCCAATTCCTCGCCAGCATCAAGGAAAGCTACAAGGATTCCATCCGCGAATTCACCAAGCACTCCAAAGTTCTGACCTATGATTGGTCCAAGCCCGGTGACACTGACACGATTGTCGAGGATTTGGAGCGTATCGATTTCGACTTCTTTGAATGGCACAGTGGAGATGTCTTTGAGACCTGGAACACTATCGTTGATGAAGTCGGATGGGCTGGATGGAGACAATAGTGAGTTTTACTCCCTTTAAAGGCGTTTCTTAATGATACATTTCAGCGTCACCCACAAGCTCGACGCCCTCTCCCTCGCTTTCGGCGGCATCCGCACCCACGAAGTCTCCGAACTGTACACGAGCCCCCGCGATGAGGGTCACTTCTTGAATGTCCTCAAGACCCAGGTCTACAAGTCCCGTTTCGGCCCCGGCTACAACACCCATCTCGGCGATGATTCCCTGAGCGGCGCCGACGTCATCCAGCCCTCGCAATCGCTGCCCGAGCCATGGTGGGATTACTATTACCGTGAGAACTGGCTCCACCGCTTCCTGCCCCACGAGGCCCTCATGGATCCCGACGCCAACGCGTACAATCCTGATTACCTGCACCATCATTAGGACCGACAATTTGTATAATTAGAAATTGGAATCTTTGTGAAAGCGAATGGCTTAAACTTTTAAACTTATAGGACAGAGTCGTTTGTTTCAATAAAGCTTTTTATAATTCCGATCTTTCTTTCTAGCTATAGCGTTTGATCACAGGTATTGTCTATAGTATTTACAAATTTGGGCAAGTATTAGATTTTTTAAATTAGAATTTTAGAATTTCAGCTACAGTACTACCTCATGGCTTCCAGATACTGCGACGACCATATTAAATAGAAAGCGGCAGCAGAAACGGCTCCAACGGTAATCCATTTGTTGATACTGTATCGGGTCATTGTGTTTGCCGGAGGCAGTGGGGCGTGGCGGTACCGAGATGCTTCACATTCGGCGTCATATTCGCGTTGGTAAGTGTGTCGGAGCTGCGATGGTGGGTACTGTTGAAATAGGTCCAAAGCTACTGCGAGCACTGTGGTCATGTTGATATCGGCCGGGACATTGCTCAGAAGGTGGTGCAGGGCTGGCATGTCTTGTTCTGTGTTGAAGATTTCGACTTCGCGTTCCTGGAGCATGGCAGCAGCGACGTAGATTGGCATGAGGGGGTCACTGGCGAGGAAGACGTCGAAGCACATGACTACCTGAAGGCAAAGGTTGAAAATGGCTTTGTAAAGAATCAGAAAAGGGCGTTACCTGTTGATAGTCATCCAAAACATGGCTAAACCAGGTCAATGGCCAACTCAACGCGAAAAGTGTGCCCAATTCGGCTTCACGGAGATACAATTCAAGCTTTTTGTTGTGTTTGAAAAGTAAGACAAACATGTATTGAAGGTCTGCCATGGCACTTTCTTCCAGGGATTTCGTCAGATATCTTTTGAAGACAGTTCGATGGGAGAGGATTCGAGCAACCCTGAACGCGGATTCCGTCCCCAGAACCAGGATCAGGGTAAGGCAGATGTCATGAAAACCTGCAAATCTACCTTTAAAGATGGAAAACTATATACAAATCTCACCCTGATAGTATCGAAACTTGCAATTCTCACTCAAAACCCGCACAATCAACGGAATCAAATCAGTCTGCAGGGACACCCTTTCATCTTCAGAAGTCCCAGGTGGGAAGCGAGCCAACGTTCTGTGGACATCCATTTCGACTTGATTCCACTCTGGATGCCTTTTCAACTCATCAATAGTCGGTCCGGTCTGAAAAGAAACAAAAATTATATATAAAAATACCCAAAAAAGTGGCTCACATCCTCTGTATCACAATCCTCACTCGAAGACATTGTACTTCTCGCTGTTTCAAAATCAGAATCCGAACACGAGCTCTCAGTTATCGACTCAACTTCCAGGCCATCCATATCCCCAGCGGCGGTCGCATTAGCCAAGGCAGGCCAGATTTTGGCCCTAATCTGATCAGTGATTAGACCGCCCTCACTCCTGGCAAAACTCCTCAGATCCGCCGTTCTCAGACACAATTCTGATTCTTCCATATCCAAAAACTCGTTCAATCTCGCTATCTTTGCCGCGAAGATCTTCTTCTTCGCCCGATGGACCGGGGTCGGCGTGTGGACATGGCTGTCAATAGTGGATTCTGTCGCGGTCGCGTTGGAATCGACGGAATTCCTCGATTTTTGCGGATTCCGCCGTCGTGGCGTCGTGCTGGTGCTGGAGGAGGATGAGGACGGGAATTCGACGGAGTTCAGCATCTGAAATGGACTCTAATGAAGGGTATTTCAACACACTGTTGACCGAAAGCGGATGACATCACTCAAAACAAACAAAAACTCGAAGAACTCACGGCTAACGTGTCGTCATCGTACGAAACCAGCGGCGAATTCCGTTTCCGTATGCTCGCGGCGGCACTCATTCCGGCCAGAATCTAGTCACGGTCAACAGTTAACTTTAATTAAGCTGTTATTCCATCGCCGAAATCCGTTTCGAAATCAATAAACAATCGGCTTTGAAAGCAGTGTCGCCGGAAGTTTCAATATATAAATATTAACCAAAAAAACACTTTCAATTACAAATCAGTCGCCCCTGGCAAGTGGAAGGTTGCTGAATGTTGACTGGAGGCGGAATCAATAAGAAAATCAAGGGTGGAACAGTTTTCGGGGCAGCTGAACTGACAGCGCTCAATGTTCAATGAAAAAGAATGCATGCAAAAACGAAGGCGTTCACCATTTATTGGCTTTCCCATGGCTCGATGTGTGCGCTGCGTCCTTTCATTTCTGCACAGTTTTCGACCCTTTTCCTATGCAAAGTATGTAATGTGCGTTCGTTCCGATTTGCAACGACCTTTCCAAATGGCCTTGAAACCAGCCAACTTTCCTCCCTTTTTCTTGTTGTTTTGTTACATTTTGCGTCACTTTCTGTGCGTCCGTCACAACACTGGAATTCAAACAATTTTTAAAAATTGTCAAAAATGTCACATTTTTCCATTTCATTTTTTCATACTGCTTTTTCCAGTACGATGCATTTGACATTTTCTTGCAAAAGTAAAAAAACAACCCCCGAGAAAAAAGTTTTCATTAATCAGAATCACCATTTTTGACTATTCGAAGCTTATTCAAGATGGATGCATCACTCCCCCGAAACATGCGAGTTTGCGGGTGGGCAAGAAAGATTTTACTGCTGTTTGACGACTTTTTTCTGTGTTTTTGGTTTTTTCATCTTCAGCAAAGCAACAATAACATTGCCATTTTAGGGCCGACATATGCCTATTGGCAGTCAGGGAAGCGATGGAAGTGAATGTCTGTTGGGTAAGACGGGGGTAGAGGCCGACACGGATACAACGTCGCCAAATAAGGATGTCGGGCTTTTGGGTGCGCATCTGTTGGGGGTTGAGTGGCTTCGGTGAGGGGGTTTGGAAAGACTTAGGGGGTTTTGATGATGTTTGAAGACTATTTCAATGATGATAATGAATAAAAATACGCAAAAAAGGTGGATTGAAGCGATGTGCAAAAAGTACAGTACGACCATGAACGCTACAGTATACCGGAAATGTGTTTCTGGCAGATTTTAAAGTAGCCAAAAACATGCATGAGCAAAGCAGAAAGTGACCAGACGAACAAAGGCAATTGATTAGGTCAGCAGTGGCCACACCCGACTGACTGGTCGAAACGGGAAGGAAAACGCGGGAAAGTTTCGCGCATTGATCCATCACGTGCGCCCGGATATCCCTCCCGTGAGTTCAAAACCCATCAAAGTGACATTTCCAGACCCTTTACGTAAATTTTGCCTCCACAAACTTCCTTTCCTGACTTCTGAACCCCTTTAGGATCCTCCAATGTATCACCTCGGCCATTTAGCCACGTCCAATTGACTGAAACTGACCACTTTCCAGGCACGCCGACCTCGTCCCCATCCCGACATTATCCACCATCCATCCCAGCGGCCTCACTGCCACTAACTACCCGTCGTTATTAATCCTTGACTAATAACCCCGGACTACTGACACTGACACTGACTGACCGGCCTCAATTCAATCAAGACCACCGCCTTATCATCCTCCAACATCAAACTACCCCCCATCCTGAGGAAAGCCGCTTTCATTGAGGCTTAATCTCTGAAACTTGGGTCGTCATCGATTTGATCATATCCGCCATCGGCCAAAACCCGCCCCCAAGATTCGGGTCCACGCCTGGTTCAGCTGGCTGGTCTTTGCTGTGATCATACGTGAGTTTTGGATTCATTACACTTCTAAAAGTACTTTCAAATGCCCATATTAGCCGACATAGACTCACTTTTGACCAGAAGAATCTCCCTAGTCCCGCCCGCCTCCATTTCCATCCAATTTGCACCCAATTCCTCCCGTAAAAAAGCGGCCCCCGGAATAACCCATTCCACGGCATCCAGATGTTTCACCCTTCCAATCCCCTCTCATTCGCATTCCAATTTTAAACTCATCCGTCAATTTTACCTCAAAACAAATCCCCTTTCCTGTTCTTCCTGCCAGATGGCTGTCTGTGGGTAAAAATGACCCTCATCATGCCCATTTTTGTCACCTGTGCATTGTTTTTTGGCATTGCATAGCTCATCATTGTGGTTTGAAACTGTTTTTATGCCTCTTTTTGCATGTTAGCCAGCTCCATCTGCGCGAATTTTTTCATTTCCCATTTGTTTAGGGAGGCGCTTCGAGGGGTCCGGGTTGTCGTTTTCGATCGCCTGTTCATCGTAATGTTGTCCATATTTGGTCGATATCGGGGCATCTAGGGACCATCGGTGCCAGGTGTCGGCGACTTTTTTTGTATTCCATTATACATATTAGTCATAGAAAGATTGCTAGCGGTCAGTAAAGAGCTCATAAGCTGTCTGGGGCTCATTGACCGGTGTTAAAAGGCTTTTTTGGGTTACTGTAGTTTGTTGCGGGCTTTACTTTGATACAGATTTATAAGTTTTCAAGCTTTTGAGATGCATTCAAATGATTCAACAACTTTTGGCAGCCTCAAAACCGCCCGCCACCCCTATCGCTCGCCTATCGCCAGCGGCAATGATCTGTGACGACTGCCCAAGTGAATGGCGTTCTGAGCGACTTGGGTGTTCTTCTTCGTCTCCTTCTTCAGGGCCGTCATCTTTAGTCGTTTAGATCTTCATCGAAGTTTTACGAAACACAGAATTGGTAGCCATTGCTAACTTTTTGCCTGAAAACAGGGCAACTTTTGAGTTTTCGATACAAAAGTTGCCACCCCTTTCCCAGACTATGAAGCCCTCTTACCCCCACTTGTTTTTTATCCATGTTTTTCACAAAAGATTACAACCTTGCGATCGCTTTTCATCCGAATCCGCATTGTTTGCCCAGGTATAATTGCGCGAATTCCTGTGAGAAAGTACTTCCCTCAGCGCATGCCTATGCTTCGAACGCCCTTTTCCGGATGCCGTTCGTTGACTAATGTCACTTGATTGATAGTCGGCAAACTGCTGCCCAACTTCCTTTATAAAAGTTGCAATCTACAATCCCTCTTTGTAACAGCCATGTAGCGGCACCCTTTACAAAGCCCCCAAAACCCCAACCATGTATTCTGTCTGCGCGATGGCGACGATTGTTCCGGCCATTCACGACCATATGTCATCGACCCCCACAGCTGGAACCACTTGTCACCACCTCCTCTTCCGACGTGCGCGAGGGGGCATCATTCCCACTTCCGACGGCTACCTTGAATTGCAAATTCCCGTAATTGGCAAACTTCAACAGTTTGGGCTTTGTTTGCTCCTGTTCGGCGCCCCTGTCGATAACAAATAAGGGCGCTTTTTGCTCTTTACCTTTGGCATCTGACGCCATCGGGTACCTGTCTACCCATCTATGTGTCTGAAAGTGCTTTTTAAAGTTTTTCCCACCCATCGAACGCGAACACTTGTCCGATATGCTTCGTCGAATGCGACCTTTTGACGCAATCGGAATCTGTAAACACTTACCTTTGTCATTGTGGTGCGTATTTGAACCCTCTTGAAAGCGGTTTTCGAGGCTCAAATAGGCTTTGTTTACTGTATTTTGTTCAAATTTTAAAAACTTTGCCATCTGTAGGTCAGTCATCATTGGTACCGTCAAAGTAATAGTCAGTCAGCGGGTATGGACATGGATAGACCGTATTTTCGCAGCTATATTCGGCGGTGTAGGCGTTTTTGAGAAAATCTTTTATTAACAAACGCATTTTTACTAAAGTTGGAGCTGAATTGAGCCATTTTCAGATGCTTGTTCCCCGGAAGAAATCCGTAATGCCCTAAAGTTCTCTCCGGCAGGCATGTCAGGCGCCGGTGAAGACAACCTCGATGGCAACTTCGACGATGAAGCCAACTATCTCGATAGTTCCTACGAATCCGACCTGATCACAGTCAATGAGAGCGCAGTTCGACGGACGGAGGCTGATGGCGCGACGGATGAGGTGTTCATTCCGAAGCGGTGCCCGCCAGAGGATGCGAAGTACTGTTTTAACGGTGGCGAGTGTTTTGCTGATTATTTGACGGAAAATCATACGATTAAGTTTTGTCGGTATGGATTTGCTTTTCATTTGTATGAAGAAAGTTGATTGGGATTGTTTCAGATGCGCCCCAAACTGGCACGGTCGCCAATGCCAATACTACTTCAATCCGAAGCTGTATGAATCCGCGCGAATCGGACCAGAAGTCGAATCGATGGCATTCACGTCGATGTTGGCCATTGTCCTGGTCGGATTTGTGATCGTTTCCGGGTTACTGTATCTGTCGAGAACGTAAGTCATTTTTCAAAGCGAGTTTAGACTGCGGTTAGGATAGTAGTTTCGAATCGAAGACACACGGCCATCCCACCCACGCATCCCTCGGCACCTTTGCAGATTCTGCAAAACGCGAGATCTGCGCGATCTGATCTGGTTCGATGCGAGTGGCTCGAGCCCCGACAACCTGACTCCTATGCAGTTGTACCCTTTCAGTCGGCGCACGACTCCGTCATCGGCGACGACGGCATCACCACCCTTGCCGAGGTTGCCATGTCCTCCGAGTGATCCCGGCACGATGTCGACCTCCTCAGGCGGTTCATCGTCCTTCGATGAAACCATGCCATCCTTACATCCACCGCCGCCACGAGGACCGCCGCCGGCACCCTCCATACCCGCCTTCTATCGACGAACAAGCAGTTCCAGTGAACCCATGCTGCCCCAGATCATCCAAACATGTCGAAGGTGTTCCCATTTCGGTGGACTTCCATTAGCTTCATCGACGCCAGCGCCTCATCCACCGGATTCACGAATCTCGACACCAGCCAGGAGACCAGAGCTATCTGTAATCGAGTTCCTGTAGCCAATCCCCATCGCTTTCACCTCCAAATACGGGCCCTCCTCAAACAACCCCACTGACACTCCATCCAAATAAGCCTGAATTATAGTCTGATAAATAGTAGTGATCCAGTAATTGTGTATTATATAATCATATCCCCTGTTCTGTTCGGCGGCGGCGCGCTCCCTCGTCATTTGTTAATTCTGTTATTTCCGGGTGTTTTTATTACGTGATTTTGTATGTGTGTAATATGTTTGTCTGGTCATTCATCTTAATTAGTCGTTATATGTATTATTGAAATCAAAAATGGCAACAAATGAAGTAACAATTACTGTACTTGGCTAAAGTTAGTGATACACAGCCAAATGTGGCATACTCATGCGAGGTTTGTCTTCTCGCGAGGATTTGATGTATGAAATGTGGGATGGGAGCGTTGTTGGCTCGATACTGGATTTACGTAGGAGAATACGGTTAAAAATGCCTTTTATTTCTTTGTTTTTCCAGGATAGGACGAAGAAACTCGCGACGGAGAAGGTTTCGGCCGTCATGCCGACGAAGAGGGCACCATAGGCGAGGATGTTCTCATTGAGGTTCATCAACTGAAGTACTTGTTTTGGAAATTAAGTTAAGAAAAGTCAAAAACTCACCAGAAAGACAAAAACTATCCACAATGGCGCCACACAGAAAGTGATATACCAGAAAAGAAGTCGCTTAACTCGCTTGAAAACAGCTTTATGGACGTTGATCCCGACAACTTTCGATCGTGCATCTTGAGTTTTTTCCTTCAACAATTTCAGGGCACGGTAATAGATTACTGTAAATACCTTTTTGTACACAAAATACAAAAATTTTAAAACCCACTCAAAACAGCAGTCCCCTTCAACAAGCCAGTGATAACATAGGCATACAAAAACGGGTGACTAGCAATGCTTCCGGTTGAACACTGTACGCTACGACCTTCTGGTAGGCTTAAATATGCGAATAGGATTACCGCAACTGCTACGATGATCCATTCGATGAAAATTTTTGTTGCTTCTTTCTACAAAATAACCAATTTCATCAAATTTCAACAGATTGAAACCTACCAAAAACGAAATATTTCCATAAGCCATCAAATTCTTAACCGCCTTCAATCTATCATTAGCCATGTTAGCCATCACTGACTGGCTCCACAGAATCCCCAATATCTGCGGAATAGCAATTGTCAAACAAACAGACCTACTGTAGCCTTCAGAAGTTCGAGGATACCCAGTAATGTAGACAAAAACGCGAGTGAAAATGCCGATTCCGACGATAACATCAGCAAATGCCATCATTGTTGTTAGCCAGTTGTGGAAGCTTTGACGATAACTTCGGCTAAATATGAAAACAATCAACAAAAATAGGTTCAGAACAATGCAAAAGGTGGCAAAGACCATTCGGAAGACAAATAGCCAGAGGAGTTGATCTGGATCGGGATAATAGTCCATTTTCTGAAATCTGCAGTTTTTAATACAAAAATAAAAGTTTAGATGTGTTTTAATTTCAAGGAAATAAGCATAAATGTCAAGTCACGTCCTTTAAATAGATTACACGACATCGTTAAGTTGACTTGTTTTTCGCACTTTGGTCATTGGAGGCCACCCTGGATGGGGTGTAGCTTTTGCACGCAGTTTATTCTTTGGAATCAGGTGGATATTGAGGGCAATAATCATAAACTAAATGTTTTTGGATGAAGAAACTTTTCCTACAACTAACAATAAGCTACATGTAACCGCTCCCACAAAGTACGATGAAACGTCTTCCAAACTTCGTGATAAAGTTGGCTCTAAAGTTGCTTACTAAATTCGCTGAAAATTTTCATTCATAATTTCACGTTAAAACACACTTTTAATTTATATATTTGGAAATAACCTAAGCCAATTGTACACATATTTTCCGTTAAAACCGCTAAGAAGATAATAATTTCCGTCAATTTAATAAAAAAACACAAAAAAGTGAATTTAAATTCATCTTCCCGCTATTTACCAGGTGAGTTTCATGTCAACCCAACAAAAACATCTCAAAACACCCTGCGTCGAAAAATGCCTGCCGCAAACTTTGATGCCCCTAACATAAAATTTAACTATACTACGAGGAAAACAGTAAAGTTAAGACCATATTTAGTACTCAAATAACACCTTTCGGGTTTTCGCTCCCAGTGAGCTCCATGTTACCACTCTTTAACGGTCCTTATGGTCTCACTAAACATTATGGGTGATGCAGAAAACCCCGGGTTTTATGGAGGTATTGCCATTGGTACTGTAATAAGTGGTATTAAGTATGCCTTTGCTTACTTCCCCTGCAGCCATGGGAAAAAACTTGACGTACCTACTAAATCATGTTCATAGAAATGTGGGAAAGGTCTAAAGTACCACTTTTTGAACCTACTTGTCACACGAAAAATGAAATTGTCGATAAGGAAGATCACAGTACAATAGTTATAAAAGGGAAGTTTTGTGTAATGAATAATGAAAAATTCATTATATTTTGGGAGTTCTGAATTTCAAATGTTCAATTTCTAGCATGAAATAAAGGCCAGGTTCACATAGGTAGAACTCGGATAAAAACCGCTAAAACATGCGTTTTGATTTGTCATTATATGGGTTTTCTTTTTTATATACGTCTGCAACGACATTAACACAAAATAGTTAATTCAAAGTTTACTGATGTGTGTATTTTGATAGTCTCGCTATTTAGGCGCATAACACAACTCCTCAAGCAACACTTTGATTTTGTTAAGATGTATTGCGTCTTTGAAGACTTAAGAGGTCACGTATGCGTTTCTTGCCTTTATTTTTAACTCTAAAGAACTATCTGGCACTGTTTTGAGTTTACTTACAAGACAGTACTTCTGTCAAACAGTGTTGGCCCCATGCATTCCCTTTACACGTTTAACAACTCTCAACATATTGACAATATGTATGTATTTATTATTTGCTTCTAATGGTTACGGTAATTCTTGAATGATGAACGCTCTGAACACTCTGAATTTTCATAGAAGTTTTCCGACAGATTACTCGATAAAAGACGGCCTGAATTTCCCGATTTTTCCATGAAAGTACAATGAAACTTGACAGCGAAAATACTTCTGACAACATAGAGACAGCCAAAGCACCGTAGGCTATTATATTTTCATCGAGATTTAAAATCTAAAACACAAGACTCCAATGTTAAACACCGTTTTTAATTTTTGATAAATGGTATCAGCACTTACCAAACACACAAAAACAATGATCAAAGGAAGAACGCTGAACGAAATGTAGAAGAATAAAAGTTTAGAAACACGTTTGAACACGGCATGATGAACAGCTTTTGTCGTCATTGTTGATGTTTTGGTTTTCAGTTGCTTGAGAGCTCGATAATATGTTACTAAAACAGGTCATAAAAGGTTATTAACGTTTAAAAAAAGCGGAATAAACGTTGTAAATAACAAAAATAATTACTTACATGAAACAAGAATTCCTTTTACTGTGCCAGTAAAGATGTAAAGATATAAAAACAAATGACTTGCTATACTTCCGGTCGAACACTGGACACTGTGGCTGTGAGGCAGAGTTAAATAGGCAACTAGTAATACGATGATACCGAATATGATCCATTCGATGATGATTTTCATAGATTCAATCTTAACGAATCTGGTTTTTCATTAATTTTGGCAAAATGCACAAACCTTAAAAGAAATATTTCCATACGCCGTTGGATTAGTGATAGCCTTCAATCGATCCCTTGCCATATGCGAAACAATCGATTGACTCCACAAGATTCCCAGAAACTGCGGAACAGCGAAAGCTAAACAGATGGAACGATTGTAGCCATCAGAAGTGCGTGGATAACCAGTAATAAAAACACTTATTCGAGCAAAAATACCAATTCCCACAATTACATCTGCGAATGCCATCATAGTTGTGAGCCAGTTATGGAAACTTTGTCGGTAGCTTCGGCTGTAGATGAATACGAAAATGAGAAATGCGTGCATGGCAATGCAGATTGGGGCAAATATCGATCGAAAAACAAATAGTTCGATGAGTTGATCTGGATCTGGGTAATAATAAGTCATATCTGTTTTTTGCTGAAAACGTTAAAAAACAGAAATCAAGTGTAATCAAACTTATGAATACCGCAAAAATTATAAAGACACACCATCATTCTCAAAAATTAACATTACACGCATGATTACAACAAATTTCTATATTGGAAGCACAAAAATAACATCTGTGTTATCAAACTATGAAACAGACATTAGTTCACGATTTCATTGATGAACCGGTGACGTAAATAAGCTAAAAAGGGCAAAACACGCGTCTATTCATCAATCAAAAATAAATATGCCGCCTACAACCACATGGCTTTTTTTGTATAGCCAAAAATGCAAATCCTTAAAGTTTTAAAGGCCGCACGTACTTGACCAACTTCTGTTGATGGGAAAATAGAACTTTCGTTGCAAAGCGAGCATCTAACAGCTCTCAAAAGCGAACTTTTCAACTATTTTTCCAAGAAATCTGCCGTTTGTAGGTACATTTCGAAAGCACGGGTAGCTTCTAAAACTTTGTTCAAGTATCGTTATGTTAGTATGCAAGTAAGTTTATAAAAACAAAAATATCGGTCAAGACACAGTTAAAAATGTCAAATTTATGCTAATGGTAAAGCTACACGACGGAAGAGACAATGCAAATTAAAATTATATCTTGTAGCTTTGGAGTATTCAGTTCCTTTTGTAGTTTCAGTGTACTGTTCTCATAAAGTATAGTGGTTTAATTGGTTTTTGTTATATAAACATTTACATTAAAAGATTATAAAAGTCTACGAAGTCCGTATGAAGTTGGTCTGCGGCACGGTTACACCGATCGATGTCCTTTTCCTGCGCCAAATGTACCGGTTTATGAAATATTTGATTTCTTTGTTTTTCCAGGACAACACAAAGAAGCTGAATACACTGAAGATTTCGGATAATGTGGCGACGAGTAGTGCGTCGTAAGCGATTATGTTTTCGTTAAGTCTGAGAAGCTGAAATGCAATAGTTAGCTAGGTCAAAATGGCATTTTTGTCCTTACCAAACTAATAAACACAAGTAGCAACGGCGAAACACAAAAAGTGAGGTAAAAAATCAATAATACAGATACTCGTTTGAACACAATACTTTGAACATTGACTCCAGCCATTTTTGGAGCGCTTCGCACTTTTGCTTTTAGCTCTTTCAAAGCTCGATAATAAATTGCTGCAATAAAAACTTTAGTCATCATTTTCAACGTTTCAATGTCTACGAAAACGTACTTAACACATAAATACCCTTAACAACGCCAGTTACAACATATGCGTACAAAAAGCCATGACTAGCTATGCTTCCGGTTGAACATTGCACACTGTACCCTGATGGCAGCGACAAAAAAATAATTAGGAGTACGACTGTGCCGCTGAGTATCCATTCAAAGAGTATTTTAAGACTTTCACGCTGAAATCACGTGAAATGGCTTTACTTTTTTCACATGGATGCAGACTAAAACTTACCGTATACGAAACATTAGCATAATGAACAGGGTTTCTGATAGCTTTCAACCTGTCTTTTGCCATGTGCGTCAAAACTGATTGATTCCACATGATTCCAATGATTTGTGGAATGGCAAAAGATAAACAAATAGATCGATTGTAGCCTTCGGGCGTTCTTGGATAACCTGTCAAATATACAGTTATCCGACCCAACAGGCCAATTCCAATTATAATGTCGGTAAACGCCATCATTGTTGTCAGCCAATTGTGAAAACTTTGACGGTAATTTTTGCTGAATATAAACACAGCCAGTAGAAATGAGTTGACAGTGATACAAAACACTCCAAATACAATCCGGAAAATGAAAATCCCTAAAAATTGATCGGGATCCGGGTAGACAAACATTGTTCCCTAAAATATTGACATCATTTATATGTGGGTGTTTATTGACGTTAAGCATAATGATAGATACAAAACTTGGCGCCGTTAAGTAGTTTAAGGATTTCAAAATATGAGTGGTATACATTGGGTAACGCTAATAAGTAGTTATACAATTTTAATAATGAATTTTACCCCGTACTTAAAATTTAAGGAGGCTTTTTAGTTCCTTTTTCTTTTTTTTCATGTTACCTTATTTTGTAAGGCGGTCTTTGAAAGAATAACACGATCTACCATTTTAAAGTTTTTCAGAACCATCAAGAAGTCAAAACAAAAACAAAAATCGGAAAAAAAGAAAAAATTTTGTTTAAAGTAGCGGTAACACAACACGATTTTTGATGTGCTTTTCATATTTACAGTAACATTATTTACAAATCAAACCCGCATGTGCGAAAACACAGTCAAGAAATCAAATTAGTCGCCAGACATCATGTAGCGTTAAACCATTTTCATCTGGCTATAGATTATTACACTACACTTAATTATAGACATGTCACATTTTAATTTTTGGGTCTGCAATCAAAACTCAGTTGCCGTTCAGCCAACACTTTTTAGAAACTTGCGTATGTTGAAATGAGGGTAGTATCTCATTTAAATTACAAAACTTGTCTTTAAAACTTAGGATACAATACATGTGCAAAGTACTTGTTTTTTTAACAGATAACGTAGGCGAAACCAGAGATGTTACCTCCGGAGGATTAACACCCTAATCCGGATTTAAATCCGGAGGAAAAACTCGGATTTTAAGATCCGGATACGGAGGATCCGTAAATGAAAATCCGGAGGGATCCTCCGGAGCGGAGGATCCGCAAAATTGAAATTCCTCCGGATTTTGCTCCGGAGGATCCGAATTTGTCCCTCCGGGTTCGGATCCTCCGGAGCCTCCGCCAAAGTGGCGATAATAGCATTGCCAGCATGGCAATAACTACTTTTTTTGGCTTTACCAGGA
>KB455227.1:11285-21646 GCA_000341325.1 Panagrellus redivivus | reverse complement strand
ATCCGCATAGCATACTCCGGAGGGATCCTCCGGAGCGGAGGCTCCGTCAATGTGAAAATCCTTCGGATTTCGGATTCGGAGGATCCGTGGTGAATCCGGAGGCAACATCTCTGTTCAATACCTTCATTGCGTTGCTGATCTTTGCTTCCGTCTCATATTGACGATCTCGGTTGTCTTGTTGACAATTCAAACACGCTAAAAGGATGCATCGCCAACGGCATTGGCATTGCTGATTATGACCGTGTCATTCGTTCCTTGCAGCATCACCGTCATATTTGAATTCGGCGCATGCGTTTGGAATTGGTGATATGGTTGTTTTCAGTATCAGTGCCTCGTCAAATTTTATAAAAAATGATGCTTCGAAGTTTGAAATTTGCTTCCACCAATTATTCGACATCAGAAAGCCTGTAATCGGTGTTTTTGACTTTACTGTTCACGTTGTTTTTCCTAATGCTTCATCACTAATCAGCCTAACTTTCCATTTGTTGCACATTTGCTTTGATTTCAATCAGCTTGCCTTCATTCAGCTTACCGCTGTGTCCGTTGCCAAAATAGTCGATACATGTCGTTTTGTACGGCAAACCCGGTATAAACCCGCTTCCGTGCCCTTGAAGTGTGCCTTCCAATCTCAAAACATCGCTCTTGCCCTGCTTGGGTTGTGAGTCGATTGCATTTTTGCCTTTCTTAGTGGCATCCCTCATGATCAAAACACAGTTTGTCCCAAAAGATGACGCAAGCGTCAACCGCGCCCCTCCTCCCTCGCTGGCTGCCAGCCTCAGTCATCGCGCGTACCGATTTCGCGCGCTCGCTGCCCCTCGACTGGCCAGACATTGCCCACTCGCGCTCAATGCCCGATCGAGTTCGCGAACGCGCCTATTTCGCGACTGGCACGTAGGCCGGGATGATGAAATTGATGACAAATCGAGTTTATCACTATTTTTACTGTTATTTTTGCCGCTTTTTCTTCTTTTTTCCTCCCTATCCCCTCAGGCATTCTGTCTCAAATGCCTCATACGGCATTCTCAAGCCGTTTTCTTCGGATCGACAGTCGATTCGCCATGCTTTTCCGTCACTCTGTCTTCGATGACGCGACAGTTCGTTAATCGTAATTTTTTCTCCAATTTTCAAATCAATATCGTCCCCTTCCTTCTTTCCTCTTTGTGACAGTCAGCTTTTCTGTGATTCGCCCACGCACTTCCTACCCTCAGGCTATCACACGTCCCGCTAATTCCGCCGGAAGGAAATGCCTCCTTTTTGGTCCAATTGGAGGCCAAATGGCCAACGAATGCCTGGTTACTGTCGCCTTCTTACTGATAGTGGCTCTATCTGTGGCCGGAAGCCATCTTTTGTTGTCTTCCATTGCCTGGTGGTATTATACCAGCGAATCTACACCATATTGGCACTCTTACCTAAACCGTTTTCACAATTCCGCGTTATTTTGTGACTTCGTTTCTCTATTCATGCTTTGTCTCCGTTTTGATCTTCTCCAAAAGCTTCCTTGAACTTTGTCTGAACCGCCTTTATCGATTGAACATTGATTAGTTGCGCTTTTCATTCGTTTAACTGGTGATAATTATTGGTGATACGCGCCCTATTATATCGCAAACCGTGTATTTCTGTAGTTTTAACCAACTTTCCATGATATATCGACGATTGAGATATCAAATCTTTGACATCGTGGTACTTTTTGACCGCCCCTTTTCCCTTTTACCGTCAGAATGAATCGTTTTGTTGTTTTGAAGATTGTTGTACCGTAAACGTCTACAACACGCCACATTGCTTTGCTGATTCGACGTGATACGGTCTACGTTTGGACACAATTCATCAATGTGCATGGCCTTTTCGATCTTTTTCACAAACTTTTGCCTATTTGTCTCATACCTCTTTTCCTTTTATTTGGCTTGACGCGAATTCGATCGATTCATTATCGATTTATTCTTACTTTTCAGTTTTTGACTGACTTTTTCTCCTTTTCAGGTGGTCCTTCGTCTTTCTCTTCATCCAACCTTCACTCTACCACGGCCCCTAAATGATCCTTATGCTGAGCGCCCCGGGCTGACTATTGTAAGTTTATCTTTCTTATTTTACCTTCTTGAACAGTTCTAATGCCATCTTTGATTCCAGGCCCCTCAAGATGACGTCTCAGACGTTGTCTTTCGACAACCGGCGCACCAGATGTCAGTCACTGGGCTTCTGAAGGCTGCCCGAGAGCTGACCCCTCTTGGCAGCGGCAGGGATGCCTGAAAAGTTGGTAGTGCCCGATGCTGCATGCCCCAACCCCTCATCTTCAGTCTGACTTCGGTTGGACAATGCCGTGGGGGCGTGCACGCTAGGGCATGTTGACCCAGCTTTTCGCTGCGTTTTCACAAACGCGGGCCTTCGACGCTGTCATGCAGACCCACGGAATCCACCGTCTGGTCTGTCGAAGGCCCCATCCACCACGCCACTTCGATGACCCGTCTTTGGCATCGGAGAATGTGCCTCCAGACAACTCGCGAACACTGGGTTGGACTCCAGATATGGTTGTTCTGGGTGGCACCGGCGCGTCGAGTTTGGCCATTTCAACTGTGGCAAGCTTCGGCTCCGAGGTTGGCAAGTGCCATTGCCGGAAGTTTCGCCTGATGCTTCTGTAATTTTGTAAGTTTGACCTTTGCCATTTGCTACCAGGTGATAATGGCTTTGTGTTTCAGGTGTCAGCACATTTTCCATCGATCTTTGAACCGCCTTTCGAAGTGTCCAGTTTCCCCAGTTTTCTTCTGTCTCGCCATTGTCTTTTTCATTCCTTCCTTCATTCTCAGTTTCCTTTGTCTACCCAATCTTCTTGTTGCCGTTCCTGTTGCCGTTGCTGTTTCTGGATGCCGTTGTTGCTGTTTCCGATAGATGTTTGCCGCCGTTATTCTTTGTTGCTGATAGCTGTTTACCGCCAATGTTTGATGATGTTGCTGTTTCTGCAACCACTTCAATTTTCGGTTGTACTGATTGTTCGATGACCGCTTTGTTATCAGACCCGAAGATTACGATACATTTCCGTCGCCGCATTTTCCACATTTGTTATCAGTAAGTTGAAGTTATTTGGGACTTTGGACGTGTTTATCTTTGATCTTCCAGGTTTTTATGATGATTAACTACAGTAGCCCATGCCATTTCCCGTGTTCCTCGGGCCTACCTTCCACCCGAAAGTGGCTTCTCGACTTCCTCCGTGGCGTTCTGTTGCCATTGCCAGCCACTTTCCGGCTGATTCGAGTTTGTTCGGTTTTTTCATGCCAATGATATCGTACTGACGCCACTTGCGCTGTCGATGATTGTGATTGCCGTTTCCGACAGTTCGCGTGAATCAGTGCCTATGTTTAATGTATGCCGGCTTTGACGTCTCTTGGCTTATTGATTGTTTTGCATTCGGTAAGTTGAATTCTTAGTTTCGGCGTTTGGCATTGTTTAACGTTGACTTTGCAGGGCCACTTCGCTTCCATGGCACGAATTCTCTCAGTGCCCGTCGCCCGCCACGTTCTACAGTACTTCGTCGACCTCCGAAGTAGCTATTTCTCCGTGTTTCAACCCTGTGATGATGTCACTGATCAGATCGATGGTCCCTCACTTCACCATTTTTCGCAATTTGCACACCAGAGGCCTTCAATGCCACTTCGTTGTCTTCGATCTGGTTGCATACTGTATCGATTCCACTGCAGAAGTCGTTGCTGCCGATGATCGTCTCTGCGAATGTGTTTGCGCTGCATCTGTACAATACCGTTTCGCTTTTACTGAGATAACCAGCCCTCAGTGGTTGTGTGTTATTTGATATTTGGTGAGTTTTTTGTTGATTTGCGGGTTTCGGCATCGTTTCATGTTGACTTTGCAGGGCCACTTTATTTCCTTGGCACCACTTCTTTCTGTGTCTGCCGCCCGCAACATACTACAGTACTTCCATCACTTTCGAAGTTGCTGTTCTTCCATGTTTCTCCACTTTGAACATGTGATCAAGCTTATCGACGGTCCCTTCTGTTTGCCGTCTTCCGTACCGTCTGCTTCAACCCGACGATGCACCTATCCTTCTACCCATAGCTCGAAGTAGTCTGTATCTTGCCTCAGGCATTAGAGTCGTCCGATGATGGCCTTCTCGGGTTCTATGTTTGGCTTATTGATTGTTTTGCATTTGGTAAGTTGGATTTTTAGTTTCGGCGTTTGGCATTGTTTAACGTTGACATTGCAGAGCCGCTTCACAACTGTAGCACTTATTCGAGTGTCCGTTACCAGCCGCTTTCTACGAACCGCCTCTGAAGTTGCTGTTTCTCCGTGCTTCAACCCTTTGATCATGTCGCAGATCGAGCTTATCGATGGTCCCTCACTTCACCATCCTTCGCAGTTTGCACACCAGAGACCTTCAATGCCACTTCGTTATCTTTGATCTGGCTGCTGCATACTGTATCGATTCCACTGCAGAAGTCGTTGCTACCGATGATTGTCTCGGGGAATGTGTTCGATCTGAATCTGCATAATGCCGTTTTGCTTTTACTGAGATAACCAGCCCTCAGTGGTTGTCAGTTGTTTGATATTTGGTGAGTTTTTTGATAATTTGCGCGTTTCGGCATTGTTTCATGTTGACATTGCAGGGCCACTTCACTCCCTTGGCACTACTTTTCTCAGTGCCCGTCGCCCGCCACGTTCTACAGTACTTCATCGCCCTCAGAAGTTACTGTTTCTTGATGCTTTGATCATGTCGCTGATCAAGCTTACCGATGGTTCCTCCTTTGCCATTATCCATGCCGCCAGCCGTCAGTTTCAACCTCGTGATGTACTTACCCCTCTACCCATCGCTGGAGGTAGTTTGTCTCTTACCTCAGGCATTAGAGTCGTCCGATGATGGCCTTGTTGGCACTGTGCCTTAGTCGGTCGGGATAAGTACCAGGAAGAGGGTCGACGGTCTTTTAGTTTCTGGCAATCTTTTCTTCCCGACTGTCGACCTGAAGCCGGGGAACATCTAATGGCCTCTGCTCTCTGCTGCTTTGGATGGGACCTCCTTAATGATTGCTACACTCCAAAGTATGCGGATGGCAGTAGTCTGGAGGCACTTTGTTGACGCTGGCCGGAGGACAACATGGCTCTGGTGTTCTGTAATTAGGGGCGGACTGCTTCTTGATGGGCGTGCGTCACGTGGGATGGATCTTTCCTTCATTTTGGTCCGAAGCCTCTGACAATGGCCTTCTTTTGCCTGTTTTTGATGGCTATTTGAGCATTTTGACCGAATCCTCTATGGTCGCTCTCGTTTCACCATATGGCTTCCCGTTTCTGATGGCCGTTTGTCTGTTCGTTTGGGGCCTATTACCTGTCTGAATTTATACCCTTTTGCATCGCTGGGCAGATTGTTTACGCTTTTTGGTACGTTTTCATTTACAGTCTTGGTGTTTTCGATCTTTGAATGCAGTATCAAAGTGCTCGGCATCTTCTAATCATCGACTTTTCAGGTCAGTTTCAAAGTGCAATGCCAGTTCAAGCACTATTATGCCGAATGGTTTGGCAAAGCGGCCTCTCTTCGCAATGTGACTTCGCTATCTTCGATGTTTGAACCATTGTCAACGCCGTCGCGCTATCGAAACCACTGGCTTGTATGCCTACTTCTGCCTTTTTTGAGGGCCGGCCAGTTTGCCCATTGTGAATCTGAAGCCCGTTTTGATGCCGGAATCTAAGCCTGTCGCAGCGATGCCACTCGTCTTCGGCTGTTTCATGGCAGTGTTGTTCAGTCATATTTTTTACATTGTTGTGATCGATTGCAAATGAATGTTGCTCTATTTGAGGTTGTTATGCCTCGAGGACAAGAGTTTGATTGGTTTCGGTGCGTTTTTTCAGCTTTTTAGTTATTGTTCAATCTAATACTGTCTCTTTCAGGCCACCAGGAACGTCTCGCCTGTTACCGTCGCTGAATGCCACAGTGTCATCCGTACCCACCATCATGATGTCAATCTCAAAGAAGCCACACACATCCTTTTTGAAAGTTGAAACCGAGGATTTTAATGAAGGCTAGTTAAAAAGGACCTTCCTGTTTTCATGGCTTGCTTACTGTCGTTATTGCTGTTTGCTATTAAATTCTATCACGTTAAAGTATTTTGGAAATGCAGTTGTTTCACTTTGACACCCATACCAAGCGAGATTATCGCCGTCAGTCGAGACTTATCTGAGCAGTTTTGCGTGCTAGTCCGATTTGAGTTAAAATGTAAACGGTTTATGTGTTGCATTCGTTATTTATTAGTTACCGAGTTAACTTGAAACCTCATTTCGGACAATTTTCGCGCAAAGAATTCTTCTTGGCGGCACGCGTGGCCGAGAAATCATCGTCACAAGATTTACCGAATAACTTGCTGTTGCCCTTAACTCAAAACATCGGCATTTTAATGCATGCATCAATTTACTTTTGCTCTGTTTTCTTATGAAAGCATCTTTCGACGGGAAAGGGTGATTTGCACTCGTAAACAGAAAGGTAAAACACAATGGGAGTGAGCTTGATCATGCTTACTAACACAAGCTAATGATGTTGAGCAAGGTTTTTGATTGACAACGGTTTATATACAGTTTGAAGCCTATCAAGGTGCTATTAAAGATGTCGGAATTGATTCAATTCACTATTTTTAAGGGTTTTTGGGTATTTTTTGACGATTAAAGATCATTTAACGAACGAGCATTTTTGGAGATCGCTGTTTTTATAATACGATTTGTAATCATGAAATTTATGTTGATACCAAGTTCTTTATTGTTAAAAACATGCAAAAGTGATAAATACATGGACAAATGGCAGGTCTACAAAGATTATTAGGCATTGACTGGGCGTTTCATGTAGGCGTCAAGCTTATAATCCAGATCAGCAACGGCGTGTTTGGATTTGGTTGTCTTGATCGGGCGACTATTCTTGGGTGAAGGGCTTTCAGTGGTTAGCTCCTTGGCATGCGAGTTCTCGGGGCTAGATGTCTGACGATCGACGCGACTGCGTTGCAATTGTTCAAGGTATCGTCGTTTTTCTTCATTGATGATAGCACGGCGCTGACGGAAAGTGAGCCGACTTTCTTGTTGAGGATTGAATGGTCTACGTTGATATGTAGATGTGTCTGAACGGCGCGTTTGTCGACGGTTTTTAAAGCGACGACTGTTTCCAATGGAAAAGCGTTGATTCTCTCTTGCAGAAGAACGGTACATATTTCGTTTTTTTATTGAGTTTCTGTCACAACTGACGTTGGACCGAGACTGGTGCATCGTAGTAAAGTCACGGTGACAAGGAAATTCTAGAAAAATGATTACAGATGTTTAAATTTAAAGAAAAATAAGCTGGACCTGGTGATTCAGCTTAAACTTTACCTGACCGTTGGTACCTTATGATTTCAACAGTCGGTATTTAAAGGCTCTATAGGGTGGATACTATTGGATGACCTCAAATGTTTACACATGCAACTTTTTAGGTTATATCTTGCCACCGTCACTCACATGTTTTTGAAAGGTGGCATTTAGCACGTTTAGATGTCTGCTTTTCCTATCGGTCGACCTCGTCAGTCAAACCAAACTTTATCTCCGTGTGTAGGTTTTCTACTTCTATATGTCTGCTGTACCGTTAAAAGATCTTGTCGGTAAAATTTTTGTTCCCGTTTGTCATTTTTAGGTTTTTGGAAGCAGTTATACAGTGACAACTTTTTTAAAACATGTACTTTTTTACCGTCTGCTGATTATGCTGCCGATAAAGTTCGATTAGACAGGGTCATTTGAAATCTGAACATACTGACCGGTCAAAGCAAACAGGTAGTTTATTTTACTACAGCTAAAGAAACCTTATGAGAAACAAGACAAATAAAGTTTAAAAGAACATGAATGGTCGAATATGAAGAAGTCAGTGTTCATTTGTTTTGCGTTAAGGTTAGTTACCATGGAAACGCATGCGCGTTTATGCGTGGTGCCATAGGATGGAGGCAGTTTGTTGAATGCTGCTAAAAAATGCCCGACATTTTCAACCTCGCACTTCAAAAGCTTCGAGAAAAAGATGCGCAACACCAAGAGAGCAGTGATAAAATTGGTAGGTTGACGGTTACTATCATCTGTTTTTCATTAACTTTTACGGTTCCAGGGTCCAACTTCAACAATAGCACTGGCGACTCCACAATTATTATCTGCGGTAGTGAAGATTGTGGAAAGTCCTCGCTTATTCAACGTTTTATGGACAAGAGTGGGCCTACATCCAAAACAATCTCCATGGATTACAACTACGTAATACGCATGCGCAACAACGTAAGCACACAAAACTAAAAATTTTTTTATTGACAAACATTATTTATAGAACAAAGAAGTTGCCACAGTTTGGGAATTAGGCGGCGGTGCAAATATGGCAAAACTCATTGCTACTCCAATAACTGACAAAACCATTGAGTATGCTGACGACGGTTTGGCCTGCTTTTTTACAAATACATATTTTTTAGATCAACTGGAGTGATGGTGTTCCTTGATCTGCGATCGCCTCCCGACTTTCCTGAGATTATCACACAAATTTTAACAGCATTACACGAAAAAGCGAAGATTATAATGGCGTCGATTGACAATGTGGATCCTTCAAGGCACGTTCGACTAACTGCAGTTCTCAAAAAACACGAAAGTCATAAAGATAGTAAAGCTATGAAATTGCTTCCTTTTCCGTTGGTTTTTGTGGCTGCCTGTTTTGACCAATTCCAAAACTTTGATATGGAGCGCAAAAACATGCTTTACAAATTTCTCAGATTTGTCGCGCACATTCACGGTGCTGATTTGTTGGTCAGTTTTTATGCTATTTTTACATTTCTGATCTTTCATACTTTGTTTTAAGACACACTCAACCTCAACTGAAGCTCTAATATCCAAGTGTAAAGGTTTCTTAGCGCACTTTGGTTTTCGTGACCCTCGACCTTCTCTACAAAGTAACACCGATGTCATGAAACCACTTTACATGGCTGCTGGTAGTGACTCCTTTGACTCAATCGGATCAATTCCCGGTCTTGTGGGTGCTCCGAATAGCTATCATGAAGCTATTACTCACTGGAAAGACGCATTTGAAGAATACTTTCAATCAAAGGTATTGTCAAATGTTTGCGCAATGAGCTTTATTGAACTTTTTTTTTATTTAGGATGAGAAAAAACGCGTCAGTTCAAGTGCAATCGTTGCAGACAAGCAGTTTTATGAATACGAGATTGACACCAGCATTGAACAGAAAAAGCATCAACTGGAAATGCTTATCCGCGAAAAAGAGAACCGTCGAGCCTTGGCTGACAAAACTCGCAAGCAGTCGGTACAGAGAGTGTAATGTCGAAAGTATACATTCATTAGGTTATTTTTACCTTTGTGATTATGTTTTTGCTTGAAACTTAATACAACACCTTGCATGCAATCTAATCTTTTAAAAATGTGCAACGCGGAAACAAACTTTTTTCATCTGCTGCAAAAGCGTAAAGCTGATGAAGCTGATAGAGGAGTGTCTGGGATCCAGAACAAAGAAAGAAAAGCGTCGATCACAACCTAGATCAAGCTGCTGCCGTGGTCATCAAAGTACAAGTAACAAGGAAGGGTGGGCTGTCAACGGCCACATTGCCCCATGTCAGTTGCCACGATTGAACGCTGAAATTCGAGAGAAAACTGACCACTATCCGTTCGCTTGTCACTTGCTCATTCAAGGCTTATAAATGGGATCAATTTATATGAATTGAGTTAATCAAAAAAGCGTTATTTTATGAGCTTTTATCCAGGAATGTGTATAGCCAACCCACAGTAATCTTATACCTTTTTCTAACGTTTTTTATTTTTGTGCCTTTTTATTGTTGCATCAACAAATTTTTGTTTGTTTGGGCAGCCTAAAGCTGTGAAGACCCAAGTGACTAGACAGGACGCATAACCTAACTACTAAAGCTTGTTTTTTTCTCTACTTTATCCGCCCCCATTCAAGTCCACCCGCCGGTACACTTGAGATTCAAAGTCAATCCCTAACAGTCTTCTTTAAGCTTACTCTTCGTTGTTTCTGCGTGCGCTCTTGCTGTTTTTGCTCTTGTTCAGTTTTTTTGTTTTTTGTTAAAACAAATTTATCAAATTTAAAGTTAGTTGTTTTTCCCCAAAGTGAGTACAACTTCCTTGTACACTTGCTATTTATAAAGATTGTTCTTTGAATCCGCAGGACCGTCAACCCCCTCAAATCTTATCCCACTCAGCTGTTAGTAAAGTTGAAAATTGACCTTCCGCAAGTAAGACAAACTCCTTGCGCAACACATTTTCCCATTCATCCATTCTTTTACTTACCGGTATACCATCAAATCTTTGACAAAATTTTAGGCGACTGGCCTCGTGCATACGTCAAAATGTCAGAGAATACTCAAAT
>KB455225.1:572206-587570 GCA_000341325.1 Panagrellus redivivus | reverse complement strand
TTTTAAAAAAAAAAACCCCCCCCCCCCCCCAGTTAAGGAATGCTAATGAGTTATAATCTGCAGCATTTAAATGGGTTTGAGTCGTTTTGTTTCAATGAATTTTTAATTATGTGCATGAGTTAAACAGTTCCTAAAGTGCTAATGACTTCTTCTAACAATGACTTACGTTTGCTCCAGTTGATTGAATATATTTTGGAAAGAACGAGATTTGGATTTTTAGACCCATGAATTAAGGGTGGTTCATTTTCTGCCAAGCTACTTACCAATGTCTATTTGTTTCAAAAACCATTAAAGTCCATTGAACCAAGAAAGCATCTTTTTTATTTGTTTTTCTATTATTTGAGCCTCCTAAAATCTCCAAAGCTAATGCAAAGGACCTTGAAACGCCTACACCCACCATCTGAAAACGCTTTGTTTCGAATGCCTTTCATTTTGCCATCAGATTTGTGCCATTGAGCCCTTCTCACGCGCCTTCGGGCATCCCCTGCTGAGATCAGCTTTCATTGTTTTTTGTCTTTTTTGTGCGTGGTACCGGATACGTACGTACGTGCTTAAGCGCGAGCCAGCTACCTGCCACTCGGTTAAAGCTGTACTTTACTTCACAGATACTTTGCGTTTTTAAGAGCGGAACTCCTTTTGCAGCTAAAACACTCCTAACTTCAACCGCTAATAGCCATTAAAAATTTTTTTTACATACGCGCATTGCTTTATTCTTCCCACATACTAATTTCAAAACGGCAGAGTCCTCTGAAAAGCGTTTGAAAACGGATAATCCTTACGTTTTCTTTTGGGAATATCAATGGCTAATAAGTTGCTCGCGTTTTTATCCGTTTTGTTTTTTTAGACACAAAAGAGTTGAATGTAGTAATACAAGTTTAAATCGAGTACTAGTCATTAATATTTACCAGACCCCGAACAGGTACAACTTGACACACATTCCGAGAATTTCAATACCCGCCAAACCTACGCGTATACCTGTTTGCCTTTTTGTAGTCATTTAAAATAATTTGTTTTTTCATTGACCCCTTTATGCCATAGTCATTTATCCTCTGCCTTTTTTAAGACTGTTATTGTTCCGACCGAGTTACTGTTGCTTGACTGCGTTTCCGTCACATGTATAACACTCACGAAACGGGGTATATGGGATAGCTCGAGGAAACGTGCCTTTTCAATGTCCTTTTTTAAGTGTCTGTTGACTTGAGTGCAGTTTGTGGTTCTTATTTGCCATATTGCATTGTCGTTACCGATGAAGTCTGTTTGTTTTTACAGGCTGAATGCCCCAATCGCTACCCTCGGGCTAGCATTGAACTGTTGCCACTACTGCCTTCACAATTTTTAACTAAACACCAATGGATCCCCACAATGATAGTTTCTACGGCATTAATGGTGTTAATCTTGCCAATGCCACGGTTTGGAAGAACTTCATGTGGCGGAATCACACACAGCAATGCATTCTTATCCAGGTTTGTGGAAATTCTTTTATAACTCAGGTTAAAAACTGAAAAATTTTAGTCAGATCTGCCAGAAAAGGTCGACCACACCGGATTCCAAATGTTATTCTCTGCTCTGTATTTCTTAGTCTGGTTAAGCGCTATTTTCGGCAATCTTTGCGTTATTTATGTTGTAACCCTCAAACAGGTAATCCAGCTGAATCTGTCTCAACTTTGTTTTCACCGATGCCATTTCAGATTACATTATCTACAGTACGATCAGTTTTTATCTGTAGCCTTGCCATTTCTGATATCCTTATGTGCCTCACATCCTTGCCAATCACAGCTATTTCTATCTTTACACGAGATTGGGTATTTCCAAATTTTTTCTGCAAGCTTATGGGAGTCTTCCAGGTGTGTTATTTTTAGACAGATTATAATTGCAATTAAACGGCTTTAAATTAATCTTTATTTTTAGGGGGGTAGCGTTTTCATCTCGAGTTTCACCATGACGGCTATTGCTGCGGACAGATTTATACTTATTCGACATCCTGGCAGTGAGGTAATCACATTCAACCCCCGCGGAATATACTTAATCTTTATGCGTTTGCATTTGTAGATAATCAACTTTACACGTGCCGTCATTATTGTCATACTTATATGGGTTTTGGGTTATTCGTTTGCTTTGCCGCTTGGAGTGTTTTCGGTTACTCAAGATTTCGAGTCGAACGTTCCCTTACCGAAATCTGCAGATGCTTATGTACCACTTTGTGGACTGTTTTGTGAAGAAAGATGGTGAGCTCGGTTCACTTACAATAGCTTTCTTTTAAGTGTAGTATGACTTCAGGCCGGACACAGACATAACTGGGTTCAGCAAGATCCGTAAAATTTACGGTGTCTCTGTTCTACTTATCCAATTCGGAGTGCCAGTTTTGATCAGTTCAGTGTGTTACTTGCTCATTGGTAGAATTATCAATAAGCAGATTGAAAAACGAAAGAAACAACAAGTTTTGCTGGAAGAAAATCAACACCGTCTCGACAGCCGGAAGTCGCGTTCAAGTCGAATGATGGTGGCTATGGTCGGAGGCTTGGTCCTGGCTTGGCTGCCCATGAATTTGATCAACCTATGGCGTGATTTTAGCACGCCTGATAAGGTGTCACAGTGGTATTCACTTGTTTTTGCTGGTAAGTGTCAAAAGTAATACAAAATTAACGTTTCAAAACTTCAATTTTAGGCTGCCATGTCGTCGCGATGACTTCAGCAGTCTGGAATCCCATCATCTACTCCTGGTTCAACCCTCAGTTTCGAGACACGGTGAGAAAAGCCCTTCGCCGTCGATCACCCTCGCAATACGGGTCCATGCTCAAGAGTCCCGCAAGCGTCGCGCGGGCTACGTCCTTTCGGCAGGGTTGTAAGGGAGATAAAAGTACGAAAAGTACAGGCAATGTATTGCTTTGACCAGTGTAAACTTCCAAAATATCCCAGTATACCGCAAAATAAAATTGATGTACGCACTATCACTACATATCGCTCTAACACATGAGCTGAGACACTTGCAAGGTTATCAGAACTAAACAGACATAATCGGAAACTATCGACGGACTCCGAGACTACACCGACCAAAGTATACCACAAACGAAGTAGTTTTGACAGACCAGCGCCTCCATTGATTGTACATTTTTCCTTTTATGGCGCCATTGCACACAACGTGGTGAATCCGATCCAGTTCGAGTTGCTTGAATCGCCATGGATCTATCTTTGGAAAATGCCGAACTTATTGCTAATTATATTTTGTTCAAGCTGAAAAAGCATCAGCAAGTTTTAGCCGCTATCAAAGGACTTCGAAATGGTTTAGTGTGAGTCTTTAAACTTTAAATTTGTATTCCATCTTATTAAAAATACCCCGCTATAACAATTTTTTGTAGGTATGGAGCCCGTATTCGGGCACCACATGCCCTTGTCATGGTTTTTCTGTTCGGCACTGGCACGTAAGTACCTACACTACAGCTGGTTTTATACCGTTGAATCACGCGCAATTTATTTAGGCTACTTGAAAAACTAAAGACAGTTTTGACGTTGACCCGTACACATGCGTTTAATTTGGGCAAATTTGTATTCGGCTACAAACTAGCGCTTGCCTTTTTACACAGATTTAAGAACCGGTATCAGACGTGGCATCCATTTGTCGCCGCTTTTACTGTCGGGTATTACGTGTTTGGCGAGAACAATGGAGTCAATACCCAGGTGGGTTAAACAATGAATGACGTTGGTGTTAAATAAGGTTATCTTTCCAGATTAATCTATATCTGCTTAGTCGGATCATTTACGGCCTCGTGAAATTGGCTGTGGAAAAAGGGGTCATCAGACAGCCGAATTCACCTGTCTTCCCATGGTTCGCTGCGTTCACTTGGGGCATTGTCTTGTGGCTCTTTGAAAACCATTCAAATGTCTTGCAAAATTCACTCAAGACAAGTATGACCTATTTGTACAGAGACAGCAATGTTTGGACTAGTGTTCGCGATTTTATCGTGTACAATAAGTTGCCAATGTGATGATCTCATTGATTGTGATTTAACTTTTGATAAGTGTTTTTATTTCTCTCTTAGTAATCTTATTTCATAATAATAATCAATAAAAGCTGCACATTAAAAGACCATCAAAGTACATCAAGTAGGCGAAATGAAGATACAAAAAAGGCTATGCTTCAAAGCTTGTGAGGCGGGTTCCACTTGTAGGTACCGGAAAAGACGTAGCCGGCATCACGCATCAGCTGATCGGATTCTTCGGGACCACGGCTACCGAACTTGTATTGGATAGGCTTGACCCGGTCGTTCTCGATCTTCTTGAGGAGAGGCGTGAAAATTCGCCAGGCATGTTCAAGCTCATCGGTACGGACAAAGTTGTACTGGAACCCGGAGAGAACATCGCAGATCAAGCGTTCGTAGGCGTCGGGGAGACGGATATCCTTGTAGCGCGAGTTGTAGGTTAGATCGAGTTCACACTCTTCAGTGTCAAAACCGAAACCAGGCTTCTTGGTCATGAGCTTCATGTAGACAGCTTCATTCGGCTGCACACGGATGACCAATTCATCGCGCTTCAGCTTACCCTTGTCAAAGATGTCGCCGGCGACGTCTTTGTATTGGATGCGGACTTCGGCCTTGCGCTCATTGACAGCTGTAAAGGTTCAACGTAAATATTTCAAACAATGTAAATAGACTTGAAAAACATACCCTTGCCACATCGGAGGAAGAACGGAACACCATCCCAACGTTCGTTGTTAACGCGGAGCAGCGCGGTGGCGAAGGTGGGAGTGACGGAATCCTTCGGGACTCCGGCATCGTCAAGGTAGCCGGTTCTGCCATCTTCGGCTAAAAAAATTTCCATTAGAAACAGTAAACAAACAATGATAAGCTTACTCTTGGACTCGGGATCACCAACATATTGGCCAAGAACAACATCCTTCAACTCAACAGGCTTAATGCACTTCAAAACCTTGACCTTCTCATTGCGAATGTCTTCGGCGTTGATGGTAGCCGGCTTTTCCATGGCGACCAGCGTCAAGATCTGCATCAGATGGTTTTGCATGATGTCACTAAAAAGCTTCACATTAAAAAATGTCATTTATAAAGTAATAAAAGCTTAACAAACCGAATGATGCCACTGTTGTCGAAGTATCCGCCACGGCCCTGAGTACCGAAATCTTCCTTGAAAGAGATAGTAACAGCAGCGATATGATCACGGTTCCACGAAGGAGATATGAAGCGGTTGCCGAAACTAAAAATCTTTTATAAAATGTTGTTTTTATAAAGCTTGTAAATGGCGTACCGTAAAATGACCAAATTCTGAACCATTTCCTTTCCAAGGTAATGGTCGATACGGTAGATCTGTTCTTCGGTGAACAAACCAGCAAGGTGATCGGACAGAGCCTTCGAAGTGACATCGTCATAACCGAAAGGCTTCTCAATGACAACACGAGTCCAGGCATCACCACTGAAACAAAAATGAATAAACACATTTTCAAAATGGCCATAGTAACTTACGTTGCCATGCAATGTTTCTTGATAAGCTTAGTCACGGGTTGGAAAACATTCTGGGGAACGGCGAGGTAGAAAAGGCGTTTGACGGGGGCTAAAATAGATTTGTTTTGTTTTGGATATATAAAAAGTGGTTTTAAACTCACTTTTGTACAGTTCTTCCATCTGCGCAATAGCAGTGTTGACGTTTTCATAGCCTTCATCAGTGTCGTATTGTCCCTTGATGTAGCTATTGCGCTTGATGAATTCCTCAAAAGCGGCCTTCTGTTCCGGATCATCAGTCCGGACCTTGCAGAACTTTTCAAACTTTTCCCGAAGGGTGGGAACAGTCAAGTCACTACGGGCGTAGCCAATGAAGAGGGTATCCTTGGGAAGAAGTTTGTCACGGAAGAGCCACCAGAGGGTAGGGTAGATCTTCTTTTTGGCTAGATCGCCCTGAAAAAAGGATGTGGATATATAAATCGTCTCTAAAGAAGGTAAGGCCAATCTTACCGAAGCGCCGAAGAGAACAAAGACATGAGGCCCGATAAAATCGCGATGCGATTCATGCAAGCTTTCAAGGATAAACTTGACCGACTCAAGGCTGAGCGGTTCCGAAGCCGATGGGCGGCGAAGAGCGTCCGACATGCTGAAATCTGCTCTCAAAGAATCCATCTTACTTAGTCGTGGCACAGGCATTGTGAAGAGACGAGCGCCAAAGGCAACAAACACAACAACCAGAAATGCAAATGCGACTTGCCTATGGCCAGAGAACGACACGCCAAGACCCCGCGGACCACGAACGAAAGGATATTTTTAAGCTTTGGTGAATAACAACTATAAACTATAAGCGCCTGTTGTTGTTAAACACAAAATAGCTCGCGCGTTTGTAGTTTTTTTATATTTTTGCAACCGCCAGCAGAGACGCGACGCAGAGCACAGCACGGTCCACAAATTGTGTAGCAAGACGCAGATTGCAGCAGTTTTAACCCCTGTTCCCGAACATCACACCATAATAAGTATGGTTTGAGAAGATAACATAACTGCATAGAAATATTGGTGTATTTTTAGGTTGCGAATGGCGTCTAATAACTCAATGTGAGTTGAATTAGGTTCAAATCACTTCGCACAACACAATCACGTTTTGATTACTTTTAAAAACGTTGTGTACGCACTTCAAATCAGCCAATTCTCCAAAAAATGAAAAGGGTAACATGATGTTTGGTAATCGGTAAAATGTGAGCGATTTGTGCTCGAGGTTGTAGCCCGAGATAGGGGGAGAATACAAAATACAATCACACGTGGGGGGTGACAAAAGAAATCGCTTTTGTCCGTTCAGGTGGCGTTGACTGACTGATGTGAGGCTGCGCGTACATTTCCTCAATGAACTCAAATCAAATAGAACTTCTGGGAACACGCGAGTCTGGGTGTTCGTGTTCGCCTTTCATCTTCTCGGATGACTTTATAAACGAGAGCGTGGATACTACGCGCCGGAAGACACGCCACAAGAAACTACAATGAAAGCTAGGATGATATTTTCAAAGATAATGGCCTGACAGCATATTTTTA
The DNA here is from genome assembly GCA_000341325.1 of Panagrellus redivivus. Taxonomy (NCBI): domain Eukaryota; kingdom Metazoa; phylum Nematoda; class Chromadorea; order Rhabditida; family Panagrolaimidae; genus Panagrellus; species Panagrellus redivivus. Next base: position 580,557 of record KB455225.1, on the reverse strand, counting down.
GGCTGTCAAAAACAGCGAATTGACCCCGACCGCGAAGTTGATTTGATTTCGTTTTGACAGTCCGAATGAAAAGCAATTCGCGGGTGCAATCCGATGGATGGGTCGATGGAATGTAGCCACCACCTTCAACACGCCCGATTCGATTTGCGATTGTTTTGTTTCGCAAACAGAAAACACAACACCGGTAAGTGGTTACCGTCTGAAAAAAAAACCCTTTGTCGACAGGTCAGAGATCAGTAGAACCGCAAAGTCCAAACTGATAGAAGAGGGAACGATAAGGAAGAACACGCGTGGTACTGGTGCCATGGGCTATGTCGCTGACAGTGTGCGAACAAAAAAGATCATCTATTGTAGGCCACCTTGTGATGGGCCGATTGTTCTGACATGAATGACGTGTTTATAAAGCTACCAAGTAGACACTTCGAAAAAAGATTTATTGCACCAATTTGAAATTAATTACACACATTACATCAATCTTAATGACCACGGCTTCTCAGTCCCAGTTTTCTTCTTCTTGTTCTTCATCACTTTCTAAAAAGTCAACATTTTAATGGGTTACTCAATATGAGGCAAACATACCTATGTATTTCCGCATACTAGCCATACGTGACTTTAAGGCAGAATTAAGGTCCATCTTGGTTTCTGCCTGGGGCGATTTGGATGCTGGTGATTTTGGTTTTCCCTGGTTTACCTTCTTAATACCTTGGATGCCGCCGAAATTTCGGATTGAATCCATCAAGTTGGCCCGGGTATCGCTTACTGGCGGAAGTGTACCGGAACTTGATGAGCCTAGTAATGCCGCTGGCGGTGGCGGCGGTGGTGGTGGCGGCGGAGCTGCAGATGTAGATGTACTTGATGGTGGCCGCGGTGGTGGTGGTTGGGCTCCGGATGCCGCTGTTGGTATCGGCGGAAGTGCAGCTTTTTTCACCGGGCTTTTCGAGGCGTTTTTCAACTTTGCTGTTCCAGCACCTCTGATGGACTCCATGAGTTCGGCTCGGGCATCATTATTAGCTGGTTTATCATTCACCGCTTCACTTTGCTTATTACCAAACAAATCCGCCGGCGGAGGTGGTGGAGGCGGTGGCACTGCACTTTTCGGCAGTTTCGGTGTTTTCGCTGCCTTGCTTGTCTTCACAGTAATACTTAATTCTACCGACGCGTCACTTGGCGAAGGCGATTTCGACCGCTGCTTCGAATTCAAGTCTGATCCTTTCCCATCGGGGGTCGGTGGCAACGGCTTCAAAGCCATTTTGCTGTTAGCTTCAACATTATTACCCAATGTTATGACAGGCTCAATGACTTTCGGCGGCGGAGGTGCAGCTTTGTTTTTAGCACTACTGTTAGTTGACAAGTTATTATTTACAACTACATGTGATGGAGGTATAACTGCAGGGTTAACCTTGGCAGGCGGCGGCGGAGGTGCTTCCGACAACAAGTTTATGCTGGATTTACGTTCCGGCGGAGGAACAACTTCAACATGTGGCCGAGTTAATGGAACTTGAATGACTTCTTCGTTGCGCTTCGCCATTTTTCCGCCTTGGTTAACATGCCTATGTATTGGTGGCGGTGGCGGCATTGTGTCTGCACTACCATGTCGATGGTAGTCTGGATTTGGTGGCATCGGCGGAGGCGGTGAAGTTGGCTGGGGTTTCCGAACTGGTGGTTGCGGCATGGATTCCATCCTCCGAGGAGGTGGCGGTGGTGGGGGTGCTTCATCGGCAAATATTGGCACGGTGAAATGGGCTTGAGATGATTGTGAATTTGGAATGTAGAACGAATTCGAATCGGGATATGGCGGCGTAATTGGTACTTGTCGAAGAACCGCCCCTGGTAGCTTTTCAACAACATAATCACGGGGTTCATTCCACGAATTGAATGATGCGTCTTCTGCCACAATCGGATTCTCTGACTTGCTTTTGGCTCTTTTGACTGCGTTGCTGGATTTGGGGGCTGTCGCTCTTCTGGAATTAGTCCATATATCCCCTCTTTTGAGTACATTATTCATAAAAAGTCTTACGTGGGTTCAATTCTGTTAAAATGAAAGGGCTGTTCAACCACCACACTTGCACTAGACTAAAATAATATCCTCTTTTTGAATAACAATAATAACTTTCAAAAATCTCACATTACTATGATGCTTCTGATGAGGAAAAAGCATGCTATTCAACTTATTCTGCACAGGCATGACGTTTTGTCTTTCTGAATGGACAATTATAAATTATTCCCCCACTCATAATCGTAAATATTTACTTACTGTGTTGTTTTGACTGAAAAACATCATACCATTTCTTGGCGCTTTCTACGCTACAAAAAATAGCATGCACTCTCTGGTGTCCCTCGGCATCAAAAATGCATACAAACTTTTGGCTGAGAATAGCATTGTATCCCTCTTCTCTGAAAGAAAGTCAAAATAAATATATCCCGCAGCAATGCGGATAATGTCTATAATGGCATGCATGAATGGCATCGTTCGTTGTTGTTGCGTTTTCTTTTGGAATGTTTTCACGCTGGCTTACATTTTTACACACACTTTTGTGTCCTTTGCATTATAATACGTATCCAGGAGATACACATAATAGTTTTTTGACTTGTGTTTTACGTAACAGAATGCACCTTGACGTATCATATCCCAGTCGCCGCTGTTCAAACGACCTCGCATTTCGGCTTCACACCACACGTATGTCTAAAACTTGATCGTTTAGTCGTTGAACTTAGGTTGTGTGTTTTAAACTTACTTTGACATGCTCCGCTTTAATGTTTTTTTCGATCTTTTTGACATCATCTTTGTCGAATTTTGAGCTGCAAGTGATTTCGTTATTTGTTTATCAGATAAAAACGTATGTTATTTCAAAGATTTTGTAAAATTCCTTACTAAACTGTTCTATGGCTAAACTCTTCCGCATCGTCATCCATCCAATTCATATTTAGTCGCCTGAAAATTTCAATTTAAATACAAACAAATATGAACAAAACTAATAATCGAACACTGTCAACGAGCCCCGAAGTTTTCCCGATGTTTCTCCTCGTCATAACAAAGCTTTATCGATTCATAGGAAGGATAGGTCGGTCGACACATGCACACCTTTATCAGTCGGTACACTACCTCTGGATGTACGTGTGGTTAGAAGGGACTGCTGAGCGCTTCGATACACACTCTAAAAGCGTGGTTTTTTTAATTCATGAGCTCTAGGTGAACAATGAGCTATCACTAGCAGGCTATTGAAACTTTAATGATGTTTTTATGGCAGCTAAAATTTGAAAAAAGCTAATTAAATACAATTGAAAAGTATCACAGCCATATTTCAAATGGTTGTAGACCATATTGGTCCCATTTTTATCACCTCCGATGATAGCACTGACCATTACACATTGAATCATAGAAAAACAAAAGATTGTTTGTACAAATTGTAAAATTGAAATTCGATTTGGTTTTTCGATGGAAACATGCGTTTTTCTCTTCGATTTATGGCTCTTTGTTTTTTTTTATGTAAGCCGTTAAGATAACATCAAGGCCAGGCGGAAACAAGCGAGCTGGGCTTAATTCGTTCGTGACAAACGGAAGGCATTGTAAGTGTAATCAGGCAGTTTCAAGACAAGGATAAGGATTAGCGTGCAATATCAACCTTAAAGTAATAAAAATCTCTTCCGTCTGTAGTTCTTTAATTTGACAGAATACGGGATAACAGTTGTTTGGGGCTGATTATCTTGGACTCCAAGCAACTGGTTTGTGGCGAACACTTTTAGTGCACGGAATTCACCTTCACCCTGGCTTGATGCGAGTCACATCGCTTTCACTACCGTTTTTTTGTTTGCTTTTGTCTTCTTAAAAACATTATTTGACCAACTAACTTGGAATAAGTCAGATAAAAGGATAGCCAAATAACGAGGTTCCAATGTCCTCGTCGAGTTGAAGGAACGCCAAATGCGTGTTTTTCACCGGAAGACGGACTCTGGGCGAAAGGCTATCTTCTCGCTTAGGACAATTTGGATGCCGACCTCACACTTTTGCATTGCGCTTGCTCACAACTGACTTTGTCCCTCTGTTTTTTCACATTCACTCGAAATGGAAGAATGCTTTGACAAGACAGCGTCGTAGATTCTACTACCAAGCATAACATAAGTCCACGTAGATGGATGGCCGTATTAGCCGGGTCAATGCATCCATCGTCTTTCTTCGTTCAAGCACGACCATCATTGCAGCTGTAGGATGCGAAGACCAATGAGAACTTTCCACTTCCAGATATAATTTGTCAATATCGCTTCCATTTTCATTGGCACTACTTTTTACATGGATGTTGTCTCATTGCTGTCTTTGAAACTTTTAGCTTTCCATGTAGCTGTCTATATTAATAAGCATACCCTGTGAACCGAGACATTTCCCGTCTCTTTCGTCTCGTTTTTCCTTTTTTTGGACTTTGCGTGTCATGATTTTTATTGTAGCCGTATTCGTGGATATAATTTGCCCTCGAAGCGCGCTGTGTTTCAACTTTCTCCGTTCCTAATATTGGAATTCTTATTACCCCAGCTTTTCGTCAAACGAACACTTACTTATTTTCTAGATATTGAAAATAGCGACAGCATGGCAATCCCAATAAACGAGGACCCCTACAGTGCTCCCATCATTCGAATGGATAAAGGTGGGTGCTGTTGCCATATGTTTGAAATCAAAGCACATCATCGGGTGGGGTAAACGTGACAGTTGTCACTTTTCGAATCACATAGGTCAGATTTCTGTCGTGTAGGGGCCATGCAATAGACATACGACTTACTTTGAACGAAGCCTTATTGCCCAGTTTTCCGTATTTTTGTTCCGGTCGTTCTTGTGTTAAAGGATTTTGTCTTGTCATTCGCAATTACACCCTTGCTTCACTGCATACTTGCCAAAGCAAAGAGGACTGGTAATCGCTTTTGTGCACACCACGGCGCCTTTGGGTATATTCATTGTGTTTGGAGCTTTTCTGCCTTTTCCGGAAACATTGTTGTTCCTTTTCCCACTTTGAAAAGGTGAACGTAGCCTGGCTTTTCCGGGATTTTTCAAAACGATGTTTGGGCTCCGTAAATCATCATCATCCGAATCCGGTGACGGTGATGAAAGTGTAAGCGTAGACGGAAACCGTCGGAACACCCTTCTCGGCCGTGGTCTCCACGCAGTTTTATCACCTGTCGCAGCTGGTCTGGCATCAAATTTGTACAGGAGGCGTTGTGCACATGTTCCCCAAGGTAGAATGGACAAACCTTGCGCACTGTTAGCTTAACATTAGCATATTGCGTCGGTAAAAGTTGGTTCTGATCATGCGTTTTCCAGAAGATTTGGACAATGCACCGATTGCTATTTTCCGACCCCGAAGTTTGGCAGCTATTTGTGAAATGACTAAATTCTCGAAGCGGGAAGTGCAAATTATCTACCGATCTTTTAAACAGGTAAGCTTTTATTTTGAGTTTATTTCACTTTGTGCAGCAAGTTTCTCTTTCGTTATCGATCATTGTCAGAGACAACCAAGATCCTGGTTTGTTCTAAATCTGTCACTTAACATGTGCTACTTTTCAGGGTTGTCCAACTGGCATTGTAACTCTTGAACAATTCCAAGAAATTTTGACACAGTTTTTCCCCCGAGGTAACCCGAAACGATACGCTGAATATGTTTTCCGTACATTTGACAGAGATCACGATAATCAAATTAATTTCGAAGTAAGTAATTAAAATTGCACAACAATTATAAATTTTAATTGCCTTCCGGAAGTCCCGCTGTGAAACGTTCTTTCATCCATGTTTGTCATTTTTCAGGAATTTGTCACCGGACTGTCAGTTATCACACGCGGGACAACTGAAGACAAAATTGAATGGATCTTTAAGCTCTACGACGTAAATGATAGGGGTATCGTCGGACAGGCCGAGCTCTTGCTCGTAACCCAGTCCATCTATGAGATTCTGGGCCGAAATGTGGAGCCACCCATTAGCAGACGCGTCATCATCGATCATGTTTTGGATGCTCACAAAGTAAGTCCCGTCATTCATAATACACGTTGAGGGGAAGAAATTTATAATTGACCGGGACCAGGCTTCATGTCAAGCTGCTTCCGTTCGTTCATTCGTGTTCTTCCTACCTCATCTCGAACCATTTCAGAAAATGTGCCAAAACGGAGAGTCATTCATCACGCGGGAGCAATTTGTGCATATGTGTATGGAGGACAAGAGTCTGTGCGAGTCCCTAGCATTATTTGACACAATTCTATGACCTGATCCATCTAGCACGTTAAAAAATCTCAGCCGAAATTGCCCTCTTTTCGCCCACCCACCCCGTCGCTGCTGTACATACATCGCGGCATTGACGTCCAGCCCCCGACCAACTACAACGGGTGTAAACTTTGACCAAGAATGAAATGAATGAAATCGATCCGACTTTTCAACGATATCCGATAGCTCCCATAGTTTATCTACCCTAACTGTACTTCCAGTGTACTTTCTTAATACTAGTAACCATGTTTTTGCACTGGTAAATCGCCATATTTTCATTCTTTCTCATTTTTCAATGATAAATACTGGTATCGGCCAGTTTCTACTGGTTTATTCAATAATAAACAAAAGAAAACCGATTTTTTGACGCAAGTAGCGTGAATGAAACTGTAAATTGTACCGTTCAGGCAAGTCGCGTGTTTGGAAAGTCCCAAACAAACCCCCCAATTATATACATAAATCTCGAAAGCCTTTATGTCCCCATTATACTTAAATTTAAACGTAAATAGTATGCGCGTAGCGGATGGATAAAACCGGCTGTTCGCTTAAATGTGTGCTTTCCTATTGATTGCAGCCTATGCCTTCGCCTTTTTAGTGGACTAACTTTTAGCGACTACTTACCAAATAAGAAGACTGTTGTGTTTCGCGACATCATGTCATTTAGAGCTCAGGGCTGCCACTATTCTGATCTCCGTGTTCGGTCTTACGTTAAACAAGTCCCGTTTTGCGGTTGCATGAACCCTTCATTCCGCACGTTATGACCTTCGCCCTGTCGGAAATCACTAAATCATTCAAATATGACAAGTCCAGTGCGCGAGAGACAAAGACCCATGCCACCCGTATTTTTTGTTAGCCAATTAATCACTAAAGGTCATTTTTTAATCGAAACTAAATAAAAAGTATGCATCTTTCTGGTTTCTTAACGTCACACTTATTAATCTCGCTTACTATATAAATTCATTTGTTTTTATTTGTAGTTTGTTGATGGGCAGACGAGGGAAAACTTACATTATAATATGTCATATTAACCACCTACAGTACTACGCCCACGTTGATAATTTAGTAGTTTTTTGTTATTCTTGAAGTGAGCCAATCTTAAATTGTTCTTGTTGTGTTTGCACCCGGGAAGAGTGGTTTCCACTTCGTGCTGACATGAAATGAAAATTGGGAAGGCTTCTCTTTTTTGAATACTCTTTGTCTAGGCGTGGTGTCATTGTCCGCGAACGGCGCCTAGGAAATGAGAGCTTTTTCGGCGAGAGGATGGGCCAAGTACTGACGGCACTCATTGCCGTTTGCCGTCTGTGGCAATCAAGCGAGTGCAAGCAAGCTGCCTTCGTGGGATACGCCGCATGTAATGCCGAAAAAGTTGTCACAGACCGTAATTGTAGCCATATATGTATCCACGAACGAGGCGAAGCGAACCAAAAACGGAAATCAACTAATTTCTCTCGTTCATTTGCATGTGTACCCACATCTATGTACTCCACAACACGACCAGCTGTCATGTATGATGCCGACGTCCATTGCCGTTGGTCATACATTCATGATGGTGACAAAATTAGAGCATTACTTCGTCCGCTTGAGTTCGTTTTTATCCCCTTTCTCACAAATGGGTGTTACCATTCATTAAAATCTCGCCATGCCCGCGGGCCATCTGTCACTTCTGGCGTCGTTAAGACAAACACCAACACCTTGCAAAGCCGGCTGGACTAATTCATGCTTGACGCTCTATAGGTCCCCATCTAATACGTTTCACAGTTAATGTTAGCCGTAACCAATCTTATGTTAAAAACGCTTTGAAATAACCGCCGTCTAATCGAAGGACCTTCGTTTCCGCTTTTTTGTTTTGAATAGAGTCACGAGAGTTATTTTGGTTTTATTTTCGAGTGTAATAGCCTTTCGTCTATGCTGGGAATTTTTAATCTTTCCCCCCTGTCTCATGTATGTCAGCGTGATTTTTTGGGCCACGTATTGCTCATTTTAATCTATGCTTTCTTGAAACCGATCACAACGATCTTTTATGACACTGTTTAATTACGCCATTTAAAAGAGAACGAAAATCAATTTAAGGCTACACCCATTACACACTTCATTCTCAGAATACCACTAATCACCG
>KB455225.1:554357-572169 GCA_000341325.1 Panagrellus redivivus | reverse complement strand
ATCCCCGCGTCCATTTCGTATCGAAAAAAAAAAAAGGAAAAAAAAAAAAAAAAAAAAAAACCATCGGTTTCTACGTGCCTTTTAAAAACCCCCTCCTCATAGACGGAGGTTATCTTAGGTTGCCTGCGGCAACGCCAGCCCTCATTTAGAATGTCTTAACGAAGAAGGCTTTTTGATTCTTAATCCTCTAGTTATTAGTGAGCATGGCCTCTATTTATACTAAGCACGGAAGCTGTGAAATGAGCAAGAGCAATTCTCAATGGGTATAATATAATCAGTAGTGACACTTTTAAGACTATACAAATTCCCATGAAAATCGAATCTTACGTTTCGGAAAAAAAGATTTGAATGAACCATGTGCGCAAATGTACTCTTGTTGTGCATTTCAGGTTTCCCTGCTCACCTATCACATTTGTTGTTACCCTTGAGCATGCACGTGGCCATGTTGTTTCGTGTTCTTTTTCGAATCCGCGTTTTTGAGATGACGACGTAAATCGGCGGAAACATTTTCGTTTGCATGACGAAAATGCCGCAGTTTTATTATCACATCAAGGCTTTTTGGGCATTTTCTATTTTTATTACAACTAAAGCTTAAATCGTATTGTTCTGTGCGAATAGCGCCTCAGTCTCGGTACGTGCCCCGCGGTTTTTGTCTACGTTACAGGAAAGGGTCGTTGAGGAAACGAAAGGCAGAGCCCCTGGCTTTATGCTATTCCTTTGTTTCTCCCCGCGTTCCCGCCTTTCATAAAACATATATATGGCCCAGTGACAAAGTAAATCTACCTTTTTAGTACCGTCTTTAGCGTCGTCTGGCGTTCAGCGTCAGCGGCGATTCCCTCCGCAAAAACGGCGATTCGGTCAGCTTGCGATTGGCTTTGCTGCACCAGTAGCACGCGCGATAATACGTCGAACTGGAGAAGCAGCAGGTCATCATGTTATTCAGTATACGAGGTCGCCGATGCAAACGTCACCGCAAATCCGGGTGGTGGGTATTATCTTTGTCCAATCTTAAACTTGACCGGTTTAACGGCCCTATTTCAGCTCGATCGCCAAATGTTGCAATTAAGAGTGGCCGCAAAATCTCCCCCGTGCCAAATATTGAGCAAATAGTTGTGATTCGGCAAAACAAGGAAAAGAAAAAGTTTCGCCACAAGGCGGAAACAAGTTTATCCAACGGGACTAGTGTTTACACTTCGAATTCGAAAAAGAACTCATGTCCAGCAAGTGTTTGTGTTATTGAAAATGGTCAAAAACCGTCCGTTGCATCACTTAGAAGTTTCAATCCAACTCGAAGGTTATCCGAGGTTATCTTTAATCGACCCACAATCAGCATTAATGATGTCGACCCAGTTATTGATCCAGATGATACGGATGATAACGTCCGCAACATCCTTGGTAAGTCCGTTTTTTGTGTAAACGTGTTTTTTGTTGGTCAACTGAAGTTTTTTTCCGTATTTGCCATTGATACCCCAAATCTTACCTTTCTCTCTTTTTTTCTCATTTATCAATTCAATATCGAATTGCATTGCTATTCCTTAACGAAACCAGTTTGGAACACGAGCCAAAGTTGACAGAATTCCGATAGAAACGTCAATTGTTTCGGACCACTTAGAGTCAGCTGCTATTTTCCCTTCTTCCTGAATTTCTGAAACTCTGAAATACCTCGCCTAGACCGGACCATATTTGACTAACATTGCCATGGGGCGCACTTACACGAACAAGCTTCCTCTCTCGGCTTGCATGACCCAAAAATTCCGTGTCCTATGATTCATAGTTGATGTGTACGCATTCGAAAAGAACGTCGTTTTTGACAAAACTGCATACACAAAAAATGCGAGCACGATTTTAACGCTTCCGAGTACCAGCCGCAACTTTACGATTACTGCTAATGTCGTTTGCGGAAACCACGCAATTCACAACCGAGGCCTTCGGATTATCCATTGCCTTTACATATGTAAGCCGAAGGATCATCCCTCGTGTCAATTACTCATGTCACTGGAAGTTTCTCAGTCCATCCGACTAAACCCCGAAACTTGTTCATTGTTTCATTGTCCTTTCCATCTTTCTGTGATTTTTTATGTTACCGCAAGTTCATTTTTTACTATTTATCCCTGTCTGAAGTTTTATTTATGCCTCTTGTCACTACTTCCTTTGTTCGTCGGTCTTCCTGGCCACAACCAAGTTTAAACACGTGCCAAAGTCCCCGGTCGGATGCCCCTCGATTGACAACTTTTCAAAACGACGCATGATTGTTGTCACGATAATCTGCAGTCATAAAAAAACATCCAAATAAATCAGTTCATAGTAAGTAATAGTACACAGTGAACACTTTGTGTTAAGTAGGCACTAGCCGATTTACACACGGGTCTCGTTCCTTTCCGTGATCAACTACGTCGTTTCATTTTGGGACAGGTGGTGATTGATTCTCCATGCATTGGGGGCCCTGAAACGAGTAGTTTTGCACTGTCCGGCCCACGGTTAAAAAAACTGACACACGGCTAGCTTTGGTGGTTCCCGATGCCCGTGTCAACTAAGTTCGAGCAGCGCCATTTTTTCGTGTTCCCAGAGTTTGGCGTCGGCTTCGACCCTCCGTTTGACACCTCATGCTCGTCTTTTGCTTCTTACACATGGGGGTTGTCACTTTTTACGCATTTTCAATTAAGGAGTCACGCTTGTGATTCTGTAATTCAACAATTTCGAATGCGAATTTCAAGCGTTACACTCGCGTCAAACCGCATTTGTTTATTCTTGCATTGCATAATAGGCTTTCTTGAAATGTAAAAAATTCGTTCATTTCTAGGTTTGTTTTCGTCGTGTCCAACTGTGGCCCCTGTCTAAGCAGTTTTTAACCGAAAATAACATTATTTTTTCAAGCGGAATACATATAATTCCACTTTTTGGTTTGGATTTCTGTCTTGGGGGGTTTTCGTTTGGTTTGCTTTATTTAGAATTCTTTATACGCTGGAAAATTATAAATATAACAATATTACCTGGGAATGGATTATCGCCGACCATGTCAATCGTTAAATTCAAACCTCTCCTGTTATAAAAAGTGTTCCTTTTTGCCGCACCGCCTACGCCATACAGCTGCGTGGCTTGTTTTATCCGTTGTCTTTGACTTTGTGTCCACAATTTTGTTTGTTTTGAGCTTACGCTCATTAGGGAATGTTGACGACTAATGAATGTTTCTTTAATTCCTGTCATTAAAAGCGCGCTTTTTTTCTTGGTTTGTCTGTTGGACTGCCTTTTTTACGTCTAGACACGCGAGAAAGGTGGATGACATTCAAAATGTAAAAATGTGAATGCACTGATACACGCGGTCGGAGTTATTCGTCGGTTGATGGCAGTTTGTCATGTTGATTCAAAATTTGGCAGTTTCGGCCGATGCGATGAAGCAGCTGTGCCCTGTTCGAAGCAAAACGTTTATCTGTCCCTCGACAGCATTGATTGCCTGCTCTCCCACCCATCCCAAGGATGAACCAGACTTTTCTTGTGGTTTTTTTTGAAAAAGCCTGCTCGGCACGCTTGCCAAGGCGGTTAGTGTAGTACTCCTGACGGAGACGTGTTCCTTATTTGTTTTTTTTTATGTTTTCTCACTCTCGGTTTGTCCTGAATTGTTTTTCGGACCGGACGACTGGCAGTCAATTTTGGGTTGTCAGTCGCCGCCGGTTCCTCCCAACAACCGAAAAAAGTGCGCGCTATCGCCTTTGATGGTTCAAATCAGTGGCGGAAGCTGTCAAACTCCCCATAGGGCAATAATGTTTCCTCATCTTTATAGTTGTTTTAACGATCTTCATTCATTCCTTTCGACTCACGCTAAACATATCTTTTTTTCATGGCTTTGTTCGACGCCCTTTGGACTGACACCTCGAAGCGATCCGTCTTTATGGCTCGAGGTACTCCTCAAAGGTATGTTAGAGCACAAGCCTAAGCCCCGACTGCGAACGCCGCCTGTTTTCATTTGCCCGATATTTTATTCCGCGTGATTGTGTTGTCCTTTGATTTTAGAAAGCTATCATATAAATGAGTCTTGGCAAGTTAAATTTTGTTTTACCCTTCTGCTTGAAACTAAACTACTATCCCTAGATTAAATGAAACTTTTTTTCACGTAAATTCCTTAATTCTATTTTGTTTTGTTTTACCCTCTCGCCACTCGTCTGCATTCCTATTTTTTACTTACTCTTGAAAAAAAAAAGTAACATCAAAGGGCTGCTGCGACCCAGATAAAGCAATGCATCAGCCCCATAAGCAACACTTCTTGTCTTCCGGCATGTGAACGCGTCGTGTTATATCGATTTCATTTCATTGTTATTTTCTTGAGTCACCGTGGCCTTCGCCGATTTCTGGAGCGAGTTCCCCAAGCATGAGTCGTGGTTCTCAGCCCCTCATCGTCCGATGGTGTTAGCACAATTCCGTTTAAACAGTTGACTTTTCCTACCAGGTCAAAGCCAATGTCGCGGATGGAGCGCGACTCGAGGTCGTCATCTCGTGGGTCAAACCATACCAGGCAGTCATCTGCAGGCCCTCCGGAACCGTTACTCAATGGGGATAGCCAGGTATCGGAGGATTCGATCCTAAGTCGACGAAAGGTCTCCCTGATGCCATTGGTGACTGAAGAGGACCTCCGCGACACCGACCTTGGCCGAAAAGACCCCGAAGGCATTGCCCAGGTATTCGGTGACGATGTGGCATCCCGATTCCGATATCCATCAACGCCCACAAGCCTCATGTCACCGCCACCCTACGATACGAAGGAAAAAATGCTTCGACGCAAAATAAGCCCAATCGGCCCCCCTCCGTTGGCCTTTGAAACCCGCGATGACAGTCTTCCCAGGTGCATGATTTTTCCGTTCAACTTTTTTTCACACATTTCATGAATCTTAAAACTTTGTTTCGTCTATTCTCTTTAGAGGTGTTCCGACCGTAAAAGTACGAGTCCGCAAAGAAAACCACAGTGAAGCGTCGACGAGCAATGCGTTCGAAGATGTCTCAGTAGCATTATCTCCCGTCTTAACCTCAAAGTATTCGTTCTCAATGGCAAATCACGGAAAAAACTTTTCTTTTGGTCACAAAACGTTTTCTAACACTTTTGAACTGGATTATGAGTCGTTTGCTGCAGAAATCGCCGCTAGCAATCCGGACATGGTGCACTTTCAACAGGTTTTGAATCAATGGGTAAGTACATTAGCACTGAGGTCTGCTTTCACGTTCATTGATCTACCACGACTGTCCTTTTAGATCAAAGGCCAATCGAAAGCTCAGGGGACCGCTTTTATCCTACTTTCGTCTGAATGGGTCTCTTGCTTTTGTCAAGTCGCAGGCGACAAACTTCTCAAGGACCCTATCGTTTGCGTAAGTTTCTTTTGAGCAAATCCATTGTAAGCTTGGAATGCACTTGACCGTGACTGTCCTTGCTGCTTATCTACGCTTTGATGAGTACCCTCACAATGTTGTTTTTAGGGTGATTCATCACTATTGTATTCACTGATTAGCAACGCCCAGGTCGCATCTGATGATGGAACTCAGAGTAATACGGGATCTACCGACGGCGCAACTCCGCCGATCGTTATTGATACGGAATCATTATCACCTGTATGTGGTTTGCCTCGAAACTATAATCCTTAACAATACATCTGATTGCATTGCAGAACTTTCAGTTGCTCAGAGCAAAACTCCGAGTGATAGCGACCGAATTAGGCGCCGACATCAGCCCCGACGTCACTTTGCCACCGTGTTCACTGGTACTTATCCAAGCTCGTTCTGATTTCAAAACTGCCTTATTTATCGTTCACCGTTCCAAGGTGTAAGCACATTTATCTCATTTTTTGAACGGCTTTGTTATTGGCAAACCATAACGGTGAAATATGTTCCCCCTTTTTCAGCTCGACTGCCAATGAGCTTGCCTGCGTAATGCCACATGTGCAGATGATTGGTACACTCATGTCCATTGTGGCTAATATTGAGGAGCAGAAACGACTAGCCCGGCAGTCACAAATTTTCCTTTCCATGACACAAAACGTTTTTTCAAGTTTACGTAAGTTTTTTCTTTTCACCAAACTGCCTTCGGCACCGGATGGAGTCAATTGTCTGAAATAATAGTTGGTTATTTCGTTTGGCGGCGCTGTTGTGTAGACGGTTTCTTACAATGGAGCGAAATATTGTAGCTTATTTTATAGTTGAAACAGGTTTTGCATACGATACGCCTTCGAATTCGAATTATTTACATTTTAAAGAGATATGAGAAGTCTAGTTTAGTCATTCGAACCCGAACACTGTCCTCACTTTCACTTTTTTAATAACCGCGTTCTTTTGTATTGTTTTTTCAACATACTTAACATTGCGCATGTTGCCCTCTTATCCCCCAAAGTTGCAAATTCTCTTGCAAACTAACCCTTTTACCTCACTACTTAGGTATTTGGCCAATACGCAGCCAAAAAGTTTTGACCAATGTTCTAGGCGGACACGGATCGTGAGGTAAGGACGTGCTCTACGTCTTTTTGCTTTTTTCAACGGGGTGTACCCCAACATGAGTAGTTTTGCTAAGCTTTGTCCCTTTCCTGAGCAGGTGCTAAACTCCGTTACCCCACAGCTGCCTCTGAAGATTATTAAAATCGAATCATGTTTAAACCGAGTGTCAATATCATTTACATACCGTTTACCCAATTCCCCATAGGGACGGAAAGTGGCAAAGTAAATGCGTATGTAAACGGCACATGCCTTTGGGAAATGTGTTACATTAGAGATGTTACTCATAATAATCAGTATTCCCTTCACACTATTACTTTCAATGTTTTCCATTTTCACCATTAATGTGTCGTGTCATATAATGGCGTCATGCGAAAGGTTTTGCCGACGACAATACTTATAATTGTTATCAAAGAATAGGGTCGTGCCGTATTGTTCTCGCCGTACTTAGCTGTTTGTGTTAGGCGTTTCGTTGTTGTTGACAAAAAAGACATATACTATGGAATTCCGACAAGTCGCGCCTTTTATTCACGGTAGAAACGCTGTATTTGGCATTTATTCGCGTACACGCTTTAGCCATGCACCGCTGATCGACGAAAAAATGTTGTTTTCCGCGTAAACTGTCTCCGTTTTTAAAATTTTTCCATCAATTGTCGCATCATAATTGCTGTTTTGCGCCTTTACAAAACGTATGCCGCCAATAGACATTGGATAACCATGCGTTTGTGCTCTTTGAGCTTTATCTACTCTGCACTCCAACATCTAGTATGTCTTAATGGTGTCGGTTTTCATTCGGTGGTTCGCTTTGTCATGGACATCGTAGTAGTGTCAGCCGGTGAACCATGCTAATATCGTCCTTGCGTTTCATGCAGGAGAGAGGAGATGCTTTTTGATAACGTTAATCCATAATTTATGCCAACTTGGTTTTCGTCAGCCGCATCAAGGGCTCAACTAGAAGCCGACTTGTCAGCTGGCTCACGACAGGGAATACGCGGCAAATCGGTCGTGTCCCTGTCGTGTCGACAAGTCCAGTAGTCCAGTCAAGACGGCCTCAGGGTGCCTTTTGTTTGAAGCTGGTAGACCGACCGCCATACCCATCCAAGGGCGATATTTCGTGCGGCGGCAACTTGCCAAAATGTGTTACAAAGCCCCTCAGGCAGGCGGGCCGGGCCAGCCCATTCAGTCGAGTGGAAGTGTTCAGCTTCACCCCGACACTTTTTTCTTTATCTAAGGCTGTTTTCACGTTCTCGATCGTCGAAAAAGCGCAACCTCGCAATGTTTCCCTCCTTTATCCGTCGATTTCGTCATGACCCTCAAGGCTCGCCCCATAAAATTGGTTCCTGCTTCTAAATGGTAGTTAGTTTGTGTTTTCTCGCCTCAGGGGCAAAGTATATCTAACTATTCCGCCGCTTTGAATTGCATAGGCGTGGCCTATTGCGTGATTCTTGTTCCCTCTTCATACATTGTGGTTTAAAATTTAATTTAAAAAATTTACGCGTAGGCATAAAGAGAAGCAAGCAAATATTCATGCCTCTCCGGCCTAGCCTGGAGAGGATGAACAGTAGGACCACATGAGCTAATTTTCTTTTCGTTGGCACGCTTCAAAGGGTTCCCCGAAAAAAAGAGCCAACAACGAAGCAGGCTTTTGGTTTGCCAAAGTCTCCCTTTTGTCTGACACGTCCAACGCATGTTTAATTATTTAGCTTAAAATATTTCTCTCGGATTTGCCTCTTTTTCGCCAATTGAGGAACCGTATGTCGTAGGTTGTCGGGGGGATGCTTCAGCTTCCGCGACGATGTTGCCGTCAGCATGGCGTCCCCCGAGAGATTGTAACTCGGGCAGCCTTCTCCGGCTGGTGCTTGGTCAAACTGCGTCACTTTTGCCTTCACAAAGTGCACCATTTAAGCCAATTTCATCAAACCGGTGTGGTGTACTTGGTTTTTATGTCCCTGCTTATTTATCGTTTATCGCATATCGTATCCTAAATAGTTTTGCTCCGTCTCACGATAAATAGATGGAAAATGGCGATGGCTTTTCACTTTTTACGTCGCTGATTGCCTTGGTGATCGGGGTACTTTGTGTGGCAAGCGTGGGGGCATCCAAACAACGTTCGTGAGAACTTTGGTTTCAATTTTCGGGAATACATGGAACGCATCGAGATGCCTTTCATGACTTGAACCATTACGCTCGCTGCTGCCATAGATTTCGCTGTTTTTGCTTACCAACAGTGACGTATGACATTGAAATTGGTGCTCTTCTGACCTCATCAGGGTTTTTGTGGTTCAAGTTCCTCCAAGCGCGATGTCACAGTTCTTGAAATCCTAATTTTGACGGCATGACGAAGCGCATAGCCATTCCTTTTTTCGGCATAACGCGTGAATACTATTCTCCTTTGCCTTTTTGTTATACGGTAGCCAAAAAGTTAATCTAAAAAGGCTTTGAAAAGTATAATAGAAGTAGAAAGTCTTCCTCGGAAATGAATCATGGACTTTTCGGCATAGTAATTGTAATCTTTTTATTGCAATATGAGACAACTGCTTTCCTGCTTCCACCTATTTTGTTTGTTTACTGTCCTGTTAAGCCAAACGATACTGCCGTTACTTACGAGATGTGTGTTGTCAGTTGTTACTTTGTTCATCCGTCGGCCATGTTCTTTCAAGCGATGGGAAAGCTTTCATTTTTAATGCTTTTTGGTGACCACGTGTTATGCGTAAAAACTGCGTTTGTCTTGTGCCATTTTTTAAGCACGAAAGCGACAAAAAATTTGGCACAAACTAAACTACATGAATGCGAGTGAGCGGATTTAAAGGCGACGAAAAAAAGGATAGAAAGAATTCAATTTGGTCGTTCGGTTCACACTTTAAAGTTGTCTGATTTTTAACAACTAACAACGCGTACAAGTGAGGTCGCTTCCGGAGTTTAATGAATGGAAACGACTGCGCCCCTGGCCCCACTCGAGAGTCAGGCATAAGTGCCTCCTACCTCCACCCCCATGTCGCTGTCGTCAGTGGTGCCTCTATTTCTCATTCAACATTCTTTATCGCCATTGAAACAACCTCCGAGTATTTTGCCAACTTCCGAGAGACCACTTTTCAACAATATCGTGTTAGCCAGACGCCCATTTCATTTCGCTCTAAATCATCATCGATCACGACCTAAAAGAGCAGAAAAAATATGAATGTCTGTTTCACATTTTTTTTTCTTCCCGCGGTGACCTCTAAACAATCAAAGTTGTGATTTTTCTGACATTTTGGTGTCGCGGGGGTCTACACCATCCACTCAGGTTGACTAGTTTCTAATGTAACGCATACTGAAAAAAGAAGCTGGCCTGCGGAAGTTTGCTTTTTAAAGTTCAAATAGCAAATATTTATAATTTTCCTTTTGCATAAGATTAAATGGTAGATAGATTTCGGGTTGGTTTGCGAGACGAGCTGCATACTGTTTTTGTGTTTTTTCGATTAAAATCTCTGATTTTTTCTAATCTTTAATGTTTCAACGCAGCACGGTAAGCTTGTTCTTGGCAAAAAGGCAGCCTACTGGAAAATGGGTTTTTATTTACTGTTAGCTCAAACGACACAAACCCGGAAGCCACGTGAGCTGGTTTAACACATGTTTAAGGAGGTTTTCACATAAAATGTACAATTGGGTCCAGTTATCCCACTTTTGAATTACCGGAAAGGTTCACAAACTTTAGTCGCTTTCGCTCAATGGGCTGTGCACCTGTCGAATTTTAAATGGCCTCAATCTTATTCGGTCTTTCCACATAAATCGAATCATTCTTAATTTCATGAAACACTTTGCGACAGGTTTTGATTCTTTAATCTACTTAGATTGACCTTTGCATTATGTCGGAACAAATCTTGTCAAAGTCGAGGAGGGATTGGTGGGATGTAGGCGGGCGGCCGAGGAAGCAATGGCACTTACGGCTTTTCCGAAGATGCTACTATTTTCTACCGGAAACTTGGCTGTGTGGCTCAACACGCCTACAGGTCGTCGTTCGTTGGGAAGCGACTCGCGTGACGTCTGAAGCGACTTGGCGAGGAGGATCGTGCCGAGGCATGCATCCCTCAAACGGCTGACTACTTGTTCCGTGGTTCAGCCGTCGCTTTAGATATGTAGGCCCGTGCGTTAATTGTATTCCCAGAAATTACGTTTACGTGTCTAAATTTTTGTGGTTTCTATTTTATTTGCGTTTATTTGGGTGATCGAAAATTACGGCTAGCTAGTCGTTTTTTATATTAAGCCCGAAAAAGATAAACTTGCGTCAATGGTTTAGCTTATACAGCTTAATTGCTTATGGTTTAAACTCTCTGCCTACTCAATATGTTTAACAGTAGGGCAGTGTTGCAGCGGCAGGCAGCGATATTAATTGAACTAAAAAGTTGCGCAAGAAGCAGTGCACATAGAGGCATAGCAAAGTGGCTTGAAAGCCAACCTTTTAAGCTGTCCGAACCACTTAGCACCAATTTGTATATAGGTGGTGTTGTAGTAGGGCATTACGAGAATTGGTTGAATCACCCTTTCATGTGTCGTGTATGTGTATAGACCTCTCTTAATGGGCGTGTTTCGTGGCGGTGGCGCACCTTTCCGTGACACCTATCTAGTTTGAAAAGCAACACGTTTTGATGAAGCTATTCGTAGGGTGCCGACGATTTTATCCACGCGTCGAGTGAGCAATTATTGCGCATCCATTCCGAAGTCATCCGCAATCGTGTCCGGCGAGGCACAACCTGCTGCATCAAGCAGCAGCGGTTCCGCCGCGAACATGGAAGCGACAACCTCGTGCACTACCAACGGCACGTCGAATCCATCGCACACTGAATCATCACCTACAGTGCCCCGGAAACCATCACCGCCAATGTCTGCCGCATCGTTGTTCGATCGGCAGACGATGCTGCTTAGTGCCGTCGCGAATTGTCGCACCCGCGACGATAAGAATTCGATCGAAACGACGGCATGTAGTTCTTCATCAGCTCCAAATCCTAAGAAATGTAGTTGCTCAGAAGTTTCACGAGTCATCGTTGAACACGCTAATGGAAGCTTAGCCAACCTTCACAATGACAATACTCCATCCGATTGCATTACTCCCGACGTTTGCAAACGATTGCTTTCACTTTCAGAAGACATGAACCTGCTGGTTCGCAACATAACCAAAGAAGCCAAAGCCCTAGTTCAAGCAGAAATGTAAGTATCTCTCTTTCCATTAACCCACGTCAGAATGACAAAAACACATGTTTTGGCGTTTGCCGTTCATTACATTTTCTATTTCAGATGTTCATTATTCCTGTTAGATAAAGAACACAGCGAACTCGTGGCCGAAGTTTTCGAAAAGAACGGTACAACAGATGAATATCTCACCGAAATTCGAATGCCTTTAACTCAAGGCATCGTGGGACACGTGGCGACGACCGGCGAGATGATGAACGTCAAGGACGTGTACAAGTAAGTAATTAGATGAAACAAATGCAACTAGGGCTTATCCACAGTTATCGAACCTATTTTTACAGCCATCCGTTCTTCTATCCCAAAGTCGATGAGCGCACTGGATTTGTAACTCGGAACATTCTATGCTTCCCAATTAAAGATAGTAGTGGTAAGTTTCTTTGATATTAGCTTCAAGTCATGTCTGGTGGGGGTGAAATATGTGAAAACGCTTTACATTTTCTTCAAATTCGAGGGGTAACATCTTTGATAAGAAATTTTGATTTCCGCCCGGTCCCTATAATGCTTTTTCTTGATCTATAATTTTAATAATAAAACTCCCCTGGTTATTTACGGCTGCACTTTTTATGGGTCTGTTACACGATATTTTGTAAAAACTCATGTTCCAACAATATTTGTTTCTGATTGGAAGCTTTATTTCGTCTGTAAAACGTAGTACGTTCCAATATTCGCGTGGGCATCACTTAAAGTAAATGAGCTTTTTACCTTTTTTAATAAAGTCATCACGTGCGGTACAAAGTACGCTCGATGTCATGGTTTTTACGATTGGATGTGTAAATATGCAAACATTTATGACAAAATGCCATATTTGCATCATCAGTTGGGAGAAGTTCAGATGTTAATGTTTTGTGCCTAAGTTTGGATGGTACAGTCACGTTATAAGTACACTTTTGAGGGGACTAAGTGCACTTTATGAAAATTTGCCATCGGCGGTCAGCCTTTAACAGTTAGCAACAGTATTGCCTTGACTCAGACACTAGGGGCCGGCGTCTACACGACAACTTTTTCGAAAACGAAACAGTTTCATGTGATTTGGCTTTGAATTTTTCATGCATGGGACCGAAAAAAGGCTATCTTTCTTTGCAATGAAGATATAAACATTCCCAAAAGAACTGATGATGATCCGGTTCATGTTTTTAGGAAATCTCGTGGGCGTTGCTGAGCTATGTAACAAGATTGGAAAGCCGGCGTTCACCCCCCACGACGAACAGATAGCCACGACCTTTGCTGTTTATTGCGCCATCAGCATCTCACACGTATGTCTACATACAGTTTATTGAGCTTTTCGATCCCACCCCCTTTTTCAGTGTCTGCTTTACCGCAAGCTCCAAGAAGCTCATAGACGATCACACATGGCGGCCGAGCTGCTGGTCCAGGGTTCGACCCTCTCTGTGAGTGACTTGTTAACATTCTTGTTTCTTTTTGGCCTTCTAGTATATTGGATAAAAATTGAAATGCAGATTGCCCCCGAGGATATTCTTCGCCTCACCGTTCGTGACATTCCTGACCCGACGTCATTCCATCCCGATTTTACCAAGTTTTGCTTTGTTCCTCGCAGTGTTGGCACGGGTGACACCTTTGTAGAAGCTTCTTTGAGCATGTTCAAGGTGAGTTGGAATGGTCATTAAGGAGGGTCGTTAAGAGCGTTTTTTTGTCACAGGATCTCGGGTTCATTGAAAAATATCGCCTCCGTCGACGCACACTTGCTCGTTTCCTGTTGATGGTCCAGAAGGGCTACCGTGATGTTCCATATCATAATTGGAGTCATGCTTTTGCTGTTGGACACTTTTGTTACCTCTTATTACGCATGCCTGATGTTAAGAATGCGTTGACCGATCTGGAAAGGTTTTCCTTGCTAGTGGCTTGTCTGTGCCATGACATTGACCATCGCGGAACTACGAACGCGTTCCAGCTGCAATCGGTTTGTTGTTTCGAGATATTGAAAGCCTGTCTAGCTAAATCTTGCCATTTCAGAAGACCCCATTGGCCCAGTTATACAGCAGCGAGGGATCTGTCTTGGAAAGGCACCACTTTGCTCAGACAGTCACCATCCTCGGCATGGACGAGTGCAACATCTTCGAGCAGCTGACTCGGCAGCAGTACCAGCAGGTGCTGGACAACATCCGTGAGATTATTTTGGCTACAGATATTGCCGCACATCTGAGGAAGGTGGACAGAATCAAGCACATGGCCGAAACTGGCTTCAATAGGAACAACCAGGAACACCATTACTTGATGATGTGTTTGTTGATGACTGCCAGTGACTTGTCTGACCAGAGCAAAGACTTTAAAAACTCGAAAGGCATTGCTGTATGTTGTTTTTTGTCGATTTTGTTTCATTTTCATCACTAACCCGGATATGTTTCTTTAGGAAAACATCTACAAAGAATTCTTCTCACAAGGTGATCTCGAAAAGCAGATGGGCAACCGGCCGATTGAGATGATGGACCGTGAACGCGCATGTGTTCCCAAGATCCAGCTGGAGTTTATGGATACGGTCGCACTGCCAGTCTTCCGGTGAGTAGTCAAATCAACCTTCCTTATACAAAGGGCAATTATAAACTTTGTGACTTCAGGCACCTGTCTGTCCTCTTGCCCGACCTCTCCGAAACCTACGACTCGCTCGAAATGAATCGCACTTGCTGGCAAACCCTCGATTCCGTCCTCCAAGAGCAGGGCTTGCCCTCGGGCGGCCTCGACTACCTGAAGGATCTCAACCTCGAGAAGACCGTCCTCGACAGAGTCGGTGAAAAGCTGAAAGAAAAGCTGAACGAAGCAGCGTTGAGCAAACGCGCCATCTGTGCCGCAAATTCGACTGATCTGGGTTCGCCAACAATTCCCTCCTCTTAACTCACTCTATTATAATAACTTCTCCGATATCTTTGCAACACATTCGTTTTCGAATCATTCATCACAAATAAAAACGTTCTTTACAAAAAGTCTTGCTAAATGTTGAACCTATTGTCACGTGTCTCTTATTCATATTTCGGTTATATTGGTGTATGTTAACGATTATTTTTGTAAATTATTGTTTTATCTTGCTTTACCCAATGGACGGCACTGGCTTGCTTAACACAACTTTTTGGTTACCCTCTGTTTCTAACGTTTATGTTTCACTTTTGGAGCCGGTAAATATCTCTCAAGTTATTCCAGTCCCAGTTTGCTAACACAAGCTTCATGTCAGTTAGCATGTTTCAGTGCTTTATGAATGTGATTGTCGATTTTATAAGCAATCAAATAAGAGAATGAAGCTATTTTTGTCAATTAATGTTAATTAACACCGATGGGGACACATCACAAGTTTCGATTTATTAAAATTCACCAGTAACTTATAGTAGACTTGTACTACTGTAGCGTCCATCGTTAAAAGTTGGAGCGGAAATACTTTATGGACTTTCGGTTTCTTTACATAAATAAACCCAAA
This sequence comes from Panagrellus redivivus, assembly GCA_000341325.1. Taxonomy (NCBI): domain Eukaryota; kingdom Metazoa; phylum Nematoda; class Chromadorea; order Rhabditida; family Panagrolaimidae; genus Panagrellus; species Panagrellus redivivus. The sequence goes on along the minus strand of KB455225.1, from coordinate 557,057 downwards.
GACACGCGGAAACAATGAAAAACAATCACACACGCACATGTCGCGTGATTACAGACACAAAATCTTACCACGCAATGCAGTTTTACCCGTAACTTAAATTGCAAGGTAGAAAAAAAGAAATTAACCTAATGCATACTAACGAGATAAAGGAAATGATGCAAACTTGGCCATTGTGGGACCGATAAATAAATAAACAACAACAAAGATGTTGTCGATGTGGAACCAATAAAGATACAAATATAACAAAGTAACCAACAAATTATTTGGGAATGTACAGCGTGAACTTCCTTTTGCGCACCTTGCCGTTAAGGTTATCCAGGGCCAGACCGAGATTTACTTCATCGTCAGGGCCATTCGTAAAGTAGTTTGTGACATTACGTTTTTTGTAAATGGACGGGGTTGGAGAAGGTTCGGGCAGATTCATCGTGGTTTTTGCGATCTCTCGGAACTTTTTGGAGTACGCCTTGTTGTCTGTGTATCTCTTGATAATCTCATGCTCGGCCTCCTTGTCTTTGGTCTCTACGGCGAAAGGTGCTAACATAGCCTGAAATGGCAATGAATTAATCAAAGTTTAAAATAGATAAGAGTGCAGAATATTACCTGATTAAGCTGCAATTCCATGACGTCAAAATCGGACAGCTTGGAAACGTATTCCGGGCCATTTTTGTAGCCAGGGAAGACGGGTTGGACATTGCAGGTGCTCAGCAAGGTCTTCAAACGCATCACAGATGGGAGGTAGCCTTCTTGGACAACTGTAAATCATAAATTGAAAAAGTTATTTCCAAAATGTTAAACTAAACAAACCTTGCTGCTGCGGAGCGGTCGATTTTTTCGGCAAACTGATAACATGCTTCTCCGACCACGAGTAGTCCGTATTGGAAACGAGTTTAAAGTCGGAATCGAAACACTTCTGCTTCGAATACCCGCAGAGAATGGCATTCAAGCCGTGCAGAACTCGCTAAAGAGGCCAAAACAAATGAGTGATGTAAAAAGACAAAAACAAAACCATACCTTATGTGGAATGTCAAACTTTGGAGACTTGCATTTGAAAATTTCCGAAACAGCACCCTTGGTGAACGCACGATCTTTGCCACCTTCATCCTTGATTGCTCCGGCGTAGCACAAGTATTTGATGACTTCATTGCTGACTCGATCTTCATCATAAATAGCATCAAGATTAGGAAGAACCGATTTGGTTTCGAGATCTTCTTCAACGAGGTGTCGGCCTTCTTCTAACAGTTTTCCGTATTGGCGTTCCTTGCTGAAATATGACAGGTAAAGTGTGGAACAAAAAGTGACAAACATACATGAAGTCTTCGCCAAGTTGCTTCAGAAGCTCGAGAGCGTGACCGAACCTCAGATAAAGCACATCACCAGGCGTTGCCGAAACTGCTTTCAACAAAGCTGGCAAGTTGAAACCGGGCTGTCGGGAATCGTAGAAATGGACATGAGCTCCGGCTTTAAGAGACGCAGCGATTCTCGACAGGTTCTTTAATCCGTCCTTTTCATAGTAATCTGGCGGATCGAGGTCTTTGTTTGGCTCGCCGAATAACAGAAATGGTTGCTTCAGAAGCGTCTTTTGCACTAATGCATTGAGAATTTTGTAAAAATACACATCATACGGTGGCGGACAAGGGTAGAGACGGCATTCATAGAGGGCGACGCCAATGTATCGAGGGCGCGGCTTGGAAAGATTGTCCAGAATTCGGTAGATGACGCTTCCTACACGATTAACATAGTTGTAATCCAGCTTTTTGAGTTCATCCAACACTTGGGCCTTCCTTTCCTTCAGCTGATTGGCCTTTTCAAGGGGTTTGCCAGTACGACGAGTTTCGGCGAACTTCTCCAAAGCCTTTTTTTTATCAAATGGTTCTGATTTAGGTGGTGGCGGATCCCTGAAAGCCAAAAATAAAGTTTTTACATAAAAAAACAAAACCCACTTTTTCGACTCAGGCAACTTCAACTTTTCCTTCAATTCCATAGCTTCCAGCAGATCAACTTCTTGGCGAATCAACATTTTTGACGCAGCAATTCGCAGAGTATCCACATGAGCCCGCATATCGTAAGCGTGTTCGAGTCCCTTTACTTCTGTTTGTATTTTACGGCGAGTAGTCATCTTTGGTGGTCGAGGGTAGAAGCAGCCATATGTGGAGTTTCTGGAATTATACCGGAAGCGGTCGATCACGGGCAACATCTCAGGTGACACTCCCAAACCGTTTTTAAGTTCCTGGAAATCCAATATGAGGCAAAATTTTGTGCAAAACAAAACATACCTTCACTTTATTTTCGACGTATTCACTGATAAGTTTATGCTGCTTGTAGGTCATTGTAGGGAAGTTGAAAAACTGTTTGTTGATGGCGGGTTCTGAAGGGCCAGTATTGGCGAAAGTGACGAACCAGGCGAGATGAAAATATGGAATTTTGTTTTCAATGCAGAAGTTTTCATCGTCCTCGTCTAGACTGTAGAAGTTTGCCATGATTTTGTACGAAAGTGGTAAATCGCCTGAATAAATACGATTAATACTTCTTCGTATTAGTTGTAATGACTTACGTTTATGTGTATCGCGCCACTCCTTTGCCTGGGACTTTTTAAACTGCAACTCCGGGTGCACCGAAACTTGAGGCGTCATAATTTCATGCATGAGTTGATTAGCCTGAGCATCGGCAGCTTTTCGTAGATCAATTTCCTGTAAAATTAGT
>KB455225.1:509687-545733 GCA_000341325.1 Panagrellus redivivus | reverse complement strand
CTCGGCTTAGTAGCCAAAAAAAGCCCGACGTTGGTGTTTATCTAAAAAGGAGGTCTATAAACCTTTTTATTGATGTTCAGGTGACAGACATTGCACACTGGGACACTCCCAAATAACACCCGTAGGTATACATCCGAGAATCCCCCATTTTTCGTCAGCAAACACTTTGTTTGTGATTGTTGGTCTGAATCATATGGCTGGCAAGGGGAATGGTTCTTTAAGCCCAAATGTTTCTCGTCTCTATCTCACAAGGCTGTCTTTTCCTGTTTTCGTCAGATGTGCCGATTGATAAGTTTTTTTGGGGTCCGTCGAAAAACAGTTTATTGCTTCTTTGTTTTTCGGGAAGATTGGTTGGGTTTAGCTTGTATTTTGCAGGTGCAAAGTGTCAACCGTGTACATCGTGTCTACAAACTCAACAGTACCGCGACTTTTAAAGTTTGCAAATTGTCGTGATTAGGTCAAAAGTTGCGTGTTAGCAGGATAATCGCCTTCCGCAAGAAAACAAGCTTATACTCAGCCAGTATTGAGTGTTTACAGCCGTAGGGGGTGAACACCTATGGCGATCCATACGGAATAACCCCAATTTCCTTATGGGGAGGCCTCGAGGTTGCAGATGGGGGCAGTCAGGGCCTGTTCGAGGTGACGCACCTTTACCAGGCGGAGCTGGTTGCGTGAGCTGGCGGATTTCGGCGACGAGGGCGGCCGCACAAGGACGATTGCGATCGGGGCTACAAACGCGGTTATTCGAATGGACCGCGTGGGGGTGGTGCTGTTGTGCGCGACACCTCATCACAGGCCTTGCATCTGTGGGATGGCTCGACTCAAATGGCAGACAGAGCTGCCGTTTGCTCTCTACTCAACTGTCCTCATTTTCCCGGCTGTCGATTGACTCATCCTCGTGGTTCAACTGGACAAAAGCCCCTTTGAAAATTTTGTTATTGTTCCGTTTCATGGACATGTGTGACCAGTATGGACGTGTCGTGACCTCGTGGTGACTATTGTCATTTCTTGATCCTCAAAATTCGATATTTGTAGTACCGTTACCCCGTAACCGTTAACCATGGCCGATGCCAAGACCCCCGAGCTTCCCAAGCTGTCGGATGACGTCCAACAGGAGCTGACCAAGCGTCACTCGCTTAACCATGTTGACACCGTCGAGAAGAATCAGCTCCCGACCAAGGAAGGTAAGCCTTACTAGATTTTGGATGACTCATTGATCCATTCTGAATCATCTTTCAGACGTCGAAACCGAGCGTCAGCACGTCCAGCTGAAGACGGGCATCGAGAACTTCCGTCCCAACACCCTCCGCCAGGTCTCCACCGACGAGAAGAACGTCCTTCCCACTCCTGAGGGTAATTTTCATCTTTCCACATTACGTACTTACTGAATCCATCCATGATTACAGACATTGCCAAGGAGAAAGCCCCCCAGCTCGCGGCCAACTTCGACAAGAGCGGTCTGCACCCTGTCGAGACGGTTGTCAAGAGCGGTCTGCCGACCCCCGACGGTTCGTGCTTTTTCTAATCCGCTCTTTTTGGCTGGATTAAACGCAAACACTTTCAGAATACGCTCGTGAAAAGGTGAAGGTTTTGGCCTCCAACTTTGACCACAGCGGTCTGAATCACGTCGAGCCGAACGTCAAAAATGACGTCGCCGGTGAGTTTATTTTGAGGCAAGTTCTGTTACGCAAATACACCCGCTCCATTTCAGTCATCGACGAGTGAATGAATGACATTCCCCCCACCCGAAGCTTCCTGCGAAAAGACATGAGTATTTACGCCTGAAACAATCACACTTTAACCCCCATTTAAACTGTCCGTGTAACTTTATTTCTAATCAGCATTTCTGTATTTTGCATGTTTTAAAAGTGCCTTCACAATACGTAACAATAAACTCAATGCATGAAATGACGCTTAAGCATTTACATGTGATAAAAGATTGATGCTTATCCCCGGAATGTTGGCAGCTTTCTAGTTTGAGCTTGTTTTTGTCCAAAACTCTATTGTCCTCGTTGTGTCTATCAAAAGCTATGTGTGAACAACTTCCAATACGATTGATCACAGTGCCGAAGAGTAGCCGAGAGTGACAAATCGAGATTCTGTCGGAGATGGCTTTTTTTCTCGATTTCAAAGGCGATCGCTCACTTTAGAAGGTCCAAGGACAATCCACCACCGAGTCGGATCTTCTCTGAGTAATCGCGCAAGATTATTGACTGGTCCTGAAGTGTATGCGTGTGAAACGTGTGTCTCGTACAAAGGAAGCAACTGCAACCGCAATATGCGATTCAAAAAGGTCGACTACCTTGTGGCTTGTCGGAAGACTACCGAGTCCCAAGTTTGCTGAGGTGTGAGATTTCGCCGGACTGCGTGTGCTGAAAAAGAGAAACAAAGTGGACAGATTCAATGTTTGTAAATCAATATGGCCGATTGATTGCAACTGACCGATAGAATAGGCAGGTGTGACGCAATTGAATGATGCAACGCGTCTGAATCAGCTTGACCTTTCATTAAAGCTTCCTTTACCGTCACTGGGAGTGATAAGGTTACAATTTATATTAAAATAAACAACAAAATTTCATTAATTACAGCACAGTTTATTTAAACGAGTTTACAGTACGAACCATCTCAAATAATGAAAAGAAAAAAGTGTTTAATTAAAAAACAACATTAAAACAAACGAAATGACGGAATTTGTAAATGAATAAAGAAAAAGCAAAACATCCGTTAGCGTGGTTTGGACTTGGATTATTACAATACGTTGGCAAAAACATTGTTATTGTTGGTCTTATCCAATTGGACTTATAAGTTAATGATATTTTCATAAATTCGAGTAGCCTCCTCCACAATAGCGCGTAGATCATTCTCAGACTTGATTTTAAGATTATCTAAACTATTCTGAAGCTCAGTTATTTGAGCTTCTTTTGCAGCCAGAGCTTGTTCGTGTTTGACCGTTAAGGCATTTTGATTAACTTCCAAACGCAAGCATCTGTCCTCGGCAACTTGAAGCTGGTTTTCAAGCTCCTCGACCTCATGACGCCATTTACTGCGCTCATTTTCAAACGACCGGAATTCGTCAAGCTTCTCCTTATACCGTAATTGCAACTGATCAATCGTATTTTTCAGAGCCTGATTCATAGTTTTATGAGCATGGTAATTTTGTAGAACTTTGTCATGTCTACGCTGCAGTTCATCGAAGTTGTTGCATGCCTTGATCATCATGACTTTGTCGTCTTTTTCTTTTTTAATAAGTTCTGCATTATCATAACGCAGTTTGTTTAACTCGGCTCGGTGATCCTCACTTTCATGGCAACAAAGTTTCTGCGAGTTTTCTCCAGATTGGAGGGTGATGCACTCATCAACGTCACGTTTCGCTTCCGCGAGTTCTTTAATAGCGTTAGCGAATTTCTCGGAAAGGAGCTCGAATTTTTCATTCACTTTGGACATGGTGCTGATAATAGTTTAGAGTTTGCAAATACGGTAGTACAGCCTAATCCTGATCTTGGGTGAACCTGAAAAACAAGTAATAAAAAAATAAAAAGATTTGGAACGCGATCGAAAGTGTTGCTACAGAATAAAAGTAAAATAAGACAAGTCAGAAGGTACAGACGGTGTATAAAAAAATAAAGCCGAATAATGCTGATGAGTAAGGACGCGCAACCGAGCATTTTTTTTGGCGCGGATAACACTGAGTGAGTGGTCAACGGTTCTTATAAGTACAGTGTCGTCCGGTTCATTTGTGAACGACCTACAGAACGCGGCTTACTGAAACGACTCCGATATGCACAGTACATTCTTTCATACAAAACACGCCCTATTGCTACATGTGCTTACGGTTGAATCAATACATTTTCATATGACGGTAACAGCTAACGAAAGCACACACAAAAAATAAGGGGCTGAAGTACAAAAAATCAATGAAATGCTTCTTTCTCTCTTCTTCTTAGAGCGACATCAAATGTGTTTTTCACATTTTAACCCATTTTTCTATGTTTGTAACTTTATTTCTAATCAGCATTTCTGTATTTTGCATGTTTTAAAAGTGCTTTCACAACACGTAACAATAAATTCAACAAACTAAACAGAGCATTGTGCATTTACATGTGATCCGAGATTGATACTAATGCCGGGTGTTTTGGTTGCCTGTTTGTAAGAGCTTGTTTTTGCTGTAGATTCTTCGCTCGATTCATGTTCATAGTTGATATCGTTGATAGCTATGCGTGGACAAGTGTCATCGACAACTTCGGCCACAATTCCCGTCGTGAAACGGCTTTCCTTCGTAAACGATCCAAAAACTTGGTCAACGTGCCGAAGAGTAGCCGAGAGTGACAAATCGAGATTCTGGCGGAGATGGCTTTTTTCACCGATACCAAAAGCGATCGCACTTTCAGTAAGGTCCAAAGACAGTCCACCAACGAGTCGAATAGTCTGTGAGTAATCGCGCAAGATTATTGACTGGCCCTGAAATATATGCGTGTGTATGTCTCGTACAAAAGAAGCAACTGCAACTTTCGATTCAAAAGGGGTACCTTGTGGCTTGTCGGAAGGCTACCGAGTCCAAGTTTGCTGAGGTGTGAGGTTTCGCCGGACTGCGTGTGCTGAAAAAGAGAAACAAAGTGGTCAGATTCAATGCTTGTAAATCAATATGGCCGATTGCTTGCAACTGACCGATAGAATAGGGAGGTGTGACGCAATTGAGTAATGTAATACGTCGGAATCTGCTTCATCTTTAATAAGCGCTCCTTTCACGGTCACGGGCAGTGATAAGTCTACAACAGAAGGAGTAACAAACGATTAAAAATATATTTCATACTTTCATATTTAACCCAAAAGCCGGACGAATCACTGTTCAAACTGCGTTGAACATAATTAGGTTTGAATGCGCGCAAGTTCCGGAGCGTATTCCAATAGTTAGCATGCTAAAACAGACAATTAGTTCTTGTAAGCTATCGTTTCCAACCTTAAATTCTCCGTGCAGCTTCTGCTGTTCCACTCTGTGATAAAACAAGTCCCAGAGATCATGGTTAGCCGGGTTGAGAGTCTCACCACGCAAAATAAAGCTTCCAATAGTCTGATGATCAGCACTCAATCTAACTAGTGTATTCATCGCAATTACTGATTGCAGAGTTGTTGATTCTTGAGGACAAATGTTTCTGAATGTGTTGAGAATTTTGTTTGTTGTCTTGCGTTCGAACAATGCTTGATGAAGTTTTTCAAAGTAGGTTAGTGCTTTGTTGATCAAACTGGCATCATGCGTTGAGCAAACGAAGTGGTGGAAGTATCCGGCGACCCTATAATATTGACACTGACCTTATATTTACTTGCATTGTTTGTAAGATGGAAACATACGATTTGAAATGCAGGTGCCACAGGGCCGTTGCTTGTTGAATCGGTGTGAAACCACCCTTGTTTTCCAAAAGCCAATTGAAATACGGCTCCTTTCCTTTGTCGCAACTGTTTAGATTGCTGGGGCTTGACAGACACAAGCGATGGACCAAGTAGCCAAATGTGTTGTGCAGCGTAATATCACTTTCAGATGTTGCCCAGCTCTAAAATGAGTAATTTTAAAAACTAGAAAATTAATTCTCTCAAACCTTCAAAACACGAAGTGCATCTTTGACAGGAACAGTTGTAAAAGCGATATTTTCGTAGAAACTGTTCAAAAGGCTTGCAGACTTTGAAGATAGAACATCTTGAGCAGTGTTCCAGGTGCTCGTTGGCGCGACTGATGCAACAGCATTAGAAAGAATTTGCCTAAAAATGCATATATAGTCGGCTTATGTTAGACACGTTTTCAACTTACAAAACGTCATCATTAGCTGCATTTTGTAAAGCATGTGCAATTTCATCGTCAGTAGCTTCACGAACAGAATTGGTCAGTTTCTTGAATAACTGTGCGCAGTTCACAGATGAACCGGAGCCGCATTCGGTCAATTCTTGCTGGTTATCGATCAAAAAGTCGCTTAGCTGGAAATGATATGTTTTAAAAACGGTACACAGAAAGTCGATGCGAACCTTAGAAACACCCAAAATAGGCAATTTGACAAGATTCTTGTTGACGTCGTACCAATTCTTTCCGACAAGCTTGGCTCCGAAGACTTCTTGAGCACATTCATTGCCTTTGAGTGTCACGGAGCAGAAACGGTCAATAAACCGACGGGTTCGGTTCATCATTTCGAGTGATAAGCTGCAAGTATTGATGACTGAATTGACATTTTGTGTGCAAAACTAACTGTGAATGAACGCGCAAAGACAGGTTGGCGTCAATCGGCGACTGTAGAATAAACTGTTCATCCGCATCGACAAAGACGATATCGGCATCGATCTTTTTGTTTTGCCTAAATTTAATTTAGTTTAAGGCCTTAATAGTGCTAAAAGTTATACCTGTATTCAATAAACTGTTCATACTCCCGCGTAATCAATCCAGGGAACAGTGTGTGGTTTCGTTGCGCCATAAATTCGCAGTTTGTCCATTTTCGTTGGAAAATTTTGTCTTCCGGTTTGCCGAAGAATTGGTGACACCGACCGAATGGGGTGTTCTAAGCTTATTATATAGTACTTATGAGTTGTGTTCATAAAAACTTACCACGTTTTGCTCGTCACCATCGCCACCTCGAGCGGGGTTGGTAATTGCATACGCGATCGCCGAGGTAATCCCCCAATCCACATCGCCTTCTTTTGTTGTAAAAACACCAAGGACGTTTTGACCACCGGTCACAATGTAGACATAGAAATCGGGTACGTTTTCACATGGCCCTTCATAGCATTCAGAGATCTAAATATCCGTAATTAGACGCTTATTTCGTACAAATAGATGTAATTACCTGATAACGGATAAGGATGCAGCCATCTCTATCATGTTGCAGAATTTCAAAGATGTATTTGGCTCTGATTTCAGTGGATAGGCTTGAGTTTTCTGGCAAGGCTGGATCGTGGACATAGGTCACAGCGTGGAGATCGTAATCATAAATTAGAAGCCTAAAGTGCAATTTGTGCAAATTTAAAGTGAAGTTTAATTACCTAGCCTTGCCGGAACTCTCGGGCGGCGCAGCACTGTGCGGGATATCTGGAATGTTATCAAGCTTCTTGGCTTCATCACTTGCATATCCGCAAGCCAATATGCAAATCAATACCAAACAATCCGACCAGGTCATCGCTGACGGCTACTTTGTCGATTTGTGGCTGATATGACTTGGCTCACAATCAAGGAGCTGCGTGTTTTCCTTAACTAGGGGTGTTTGCTCGTTATCTCAGTTCCGTTTTGCCCCCATCAGTGTGGCCCATGCTCATTGGCTCTTACTGATACGTACATGTGGCTTTCTCTCCATTTTCGCGTTTCGGACCATCGTCCTTTTAAAATTGAATATGAATTACGACGGCAGGGATCGCTTTGATGCGTCTAGACCATCGCGATGAAGGTGAACAAAAGTGCACTCGCCTCAATTACCTCCTCCGATGCCCCCGAGACGGGCATCGAAACTGAAAATTGAGGTTACGATGTCTTTAAATCGACCGAAATATGGACTCTTCCGTGCCTTTGCTCTACATTCGACATCCGCCATGTATACTCAGGAACCTGGCCGATTATTGTGAACGAAAAAGAAGACGTAGAGGTTCGTCATCGACAAACACGCCGAGGTTTACGCATGCGCGATAGGGTCGATTGTTTGGGCTCTCTTCGGGATACGCGTATCCACTCAAGTCGGCATCATCTTTGTTGATTTACTGTACATGTGTATTGCCAACAAATAGGCATCTTGATCAATGCAAGACGCGGCTTTGAGCGATTCATTTTGGTGCATTTGGTCAAATGCTCCTTAGACATGCTTTCCATGGCATCGTTTTGCTGCTTATTATGTTCCACTTTTCCGAAACCGCCAAAGTATTACAATTTGTTCCGACCTTAAGCTACAGCCATGTCGCCTTTAATGCTAAATTAGCCGATTTGTTAGTCACCAAAAATAATAATGTGGTTTGTTGTTTTTGATCTTAAATCTCTCCCGAAAATAACCCCCATTTCCTGTTTAGACTGTATTGTTAGTCGATGTAGATTCAACCGTAAGTGCCAGAAGCATCGAATTAGCCGAAGTAATCCGCGTTAGTGCAAACATGAGTGACTATCTACCAAAAACTCTATGGCAGAATCCAGGTCCCTTCGAAGATGCTAGTCCTCTAAACCCTAAGATTATGCTAAAGTTAACACGGGTTGCTGCCATTCTTGCTCAAGCGTGCAAAAGTGAGTCCACCACCCTCCCCCCTCCAGCTCGAAATGACATCAACTTTTTTCCTTCCATAATCCATTTCTATCCAGATCTCCTCACCGATACAAACCTTATTTACGAACTAAAAAACCGCAACTATGACGTGGGCGTAGTCGAACAGTATGACATGTGCGGCATTGGTTTCCTCAAACTTATTGGCGTCAAAAGCATTGTTTGGCTCAGTGCTACTGCAATCTATCGCATGCAACCGGAAACAATAGGTGTGAATTACCCACTGAGCTACGTACCAGGTAAATTAATGGCAATGACACACACAGCACGAATAACGTGACAAAAAAGGCAACAATATACACACAACAAATGCGTAATTACTTTTTTAGAGTTGTTCGCACCATTTTCGGATCGAATGAATATCTTCGAACGTACTTTGAACGGTGGCATTGCTGTGGTGACAGAAACAATTCACAAACTGCTGCCGATCGCGGAAGAAAATCGGCTTTTCAAAAGATTAAGTGGTCTGAAGCAATATAACTTATTTGCTGAAGCCAGTTATTCGAAATTCATCGTTACAAATACATTGCCATTCTTGGACTTTGCCGCACCGACTGCACCTAATATTTTGTCAGTAGCTGGTATTACGGTGCCGTCAAAGAAAACACCAAGATTAAATTCAGTTCGTTTTAAAATTTCAATTATTGATGCCTCCAAAAATGGTTACATAACTCATCCATCTTTCAGAAATGGCGTTACATCGCGTCACGTGGACCTTTTATGGTAGTCACTTTTGGTTCGATAGCCAAAACCCAAGACATGCCAAGACACATGCTCAGATCGCTCCATAATGCCTTCGACGTATTTACGGATTTAACATTTATCGTGAAAATGGAAAACATTTCCAGTGATATAATGCTATATTCATCAAATGTGTTTTATGCGCGGTGGTTGCCACAGATTGATCTCATTTGTAAGTCCCGCGATCCCCCTCACTCCCACAGATACTCAGAAAGTGACTATTTTTCCAGGTCACACGAACTATCGTGGAATTATCACCCACGGTGGCTGGAGCTCGGTGTTGGAATCCCTCTCTTATGGAAGGCCCATGATCTTGATGCCATTATTTGCAGGTATAAAAAAGTCTATGCATTGTAAATGTACTTTGTTGTTAGTGCGTGACGTTTCAGACCATTTCAAAAATGCCAAAGTCATTGAGCAGAAAGGACTTGGCCTCGTAATTGACAAAACCAAAATCGCTTCGGACACGTTTACACTCTCTGTTGAGGAACTTGTCACAAATCAAAGGTCTGTTGAACACGCAATAATCACCGAACCATAGCTTATGCATAAGTCGCCCATGCCAAATGTTAAAAACAGCCTTTTTGGCATGACTAATTGATACCACCTACGTTTTTTGGGGCTGATGCGTCCAAAAACAATAGATTTTTAAAAAGTAGCATCATTGTGTTTTTTCTTTTTCAAAAATACATTTCTCTAATGTCTGTAGTATTAATAAGCATAACCAATATTTAGATATACACAAAACAGTGCGAAATTTGCAACCATGCTTCGCCACGCCTCACCAGCCCAGATTGGCGACGTTGTAGCTCATGGAATCAAGCGAGCAGCGGGCGGCTCCACTTTTCCAGAGAGACACTTTCGTCTGCGGTCGGCTAACTGGCCCGTTTGGCGGAATAATTACGCGGATCTGTTGTTCGTGCTAATACCTCTTGTTTTTGTTATCTCTTATTAAATTAAATTCAAGCAAAAAGTAAATTCTTCCGTGAAGGGTTATCATTTGATTATGTTCATGTCCATTCTTTCCACACAGCCTCATTGTCTTTCAACTTGCAAGTTACGGTAGTCTTTCTATTCATAATGCAATGTTTAAAATAAAATTATATTGTTAACTTTAAGCCACCAAATCTGTGACGTTGTGTAGTAATGTAATTTCGATACGAACAACGGTTTTACGTAGACTTTCTACAGTATCCCAGTGATACAATTAGCTTATAAAAACTGACATTGCCAAACTGTGATGATCGTAAAAATGCACAGTGAAGGCAAACAAATAAAAAGCTTGACTTTAACTAAAAAAGAGGCGTTAGACAATGCCAAATCCTTGACATTAAAGCTCGTGAAATGCCTGCCTTTCGTCGTCGGCACGGATAAGCCCATGTTGTTCGACGCCCCCAGAGAAATCTTTAATTATATCCATTTTAGGAGGCGTGTCTGCTTCACTTTTGCATACGTTTGCCCAGGGTGCGTCAACGGGGGAAATGTTCAATCAAATTGGCAATGCTCAATAACGTTGTGTCTCTAATCATCCTGGTATTAGTCTTGGGTACTTGTACTGCGTAAGTTTAAAGTTAACTATCATCGATGATGGCATGATTGATCGAATTTATTATCATTTTCAGATATCCTCAATGGGTTCACCGAAGCAAAAAGCTTTTGCTCTTTCCCGAGCTTGCGATTCACTACAAAGCACCAGTAAGGCCTCAGAAGGCCATGCACCCAACACCAATTGAGGTATTTACTCGTTCAAACATTAATGACTTAATTATTATTACGCGTTCATTCATAACTAATACGCCTTTCTATTTTTGCAGCCTATTGAGCTTAGTGAAGACCAGTCAAAACGTCAAGTGCGCGAGTCCAAAATTACGATGCCGCCTACACCCAAAGACAAATCCTCCATCAGTCATCCGTGTTATTTTAGTCCTGTACAGTGTCTGCTCGAACTTCCGGAAGAACAGCTTCGTAACATTTTAAAGAATCAAGTAAATGTCGGCATCGGCAATGATGCTAACGTTCTTAAATTTGGAAAAAACACTGACCGCTTCATGCGTTACGACGATATTTCAAAGAATCACCCGAATGAGCGGTTTTTACATTTCAATGACAACTTTTTGATTTAAGAACCGTATAATATGTCTGTTGAATAAAGGTACAACCCGGTAACATTTAAGCCGATCGCAAAAATGACACCAAGGGGATTAATTTATGGTTACAACGAGACTTCTAATAGCCGGCGCATGCGTGTTACCATGGTGACCGTTGGCGCGAATGGGGCAAACATTGCGAACGCTACTTGGAGCGAATGTTCGCCGAAATAGGGCTTGACATTGGTAGTAAGGTAGCTAGTTAATATTGCAGTATAACTCAGAATGGCTTCTCGCCGAACCTCATATTCGCTCGGTTTAGACGAACTGCTTGGCATGAAAAGTATGCGTCGTCGATTTATTTATGTTTTGCGTAATTTTGCCTTTTTTTCAGAACCGCCGATTCCTTCTCCAAATAACATCATTGAACCCACAATATTTGAACGTCCGACGACTAGACACGGCCGTGGAAGCGCCACTGGAAGTAGTGATATTTCGACGGCGAACTCATCGGAAAAGGTTTTTTCTTTATTTATTTAATTATTTCACTTTTCCAAATAAATACTGTTCTGATTTTGCAGAGTAAAGAGAACGCTTCGCCGTCTACTCGCGGCTCTGTTGACTTAGTTTCGAATCAAACCGTCGATATTTGGTCCAACGAGGCGGACAATCATTCTACAGTGCCTTCAAATGATTCCGAAAAAGATTGGGCGCCAGTTCGGACCACCATTCCGGCTAGGAAATTAAGTAATATAAGATCTATTTCGTCGAGAAGTTCAAGGTTTGGTTTTTATATTTGCTTATTTTAACTTCTTTGCATATTAATATCTTCAGTGAATCTCGTGTTTCAACCTCCAGCACTAAAAACAAATCGCCCAAAACAAACAACCCGCCAAGTTCTGGCATATCAGCCGGCGGTGCTACGACACCATCAGTTAAGTCATCTTCACGTCGGACGTCACTTGCCAAAAAGCCCACACAAAGCGTGCCGCCACCGAAAGTAGACAAACCACCGCCAACGCAAAACAAGAAGAAGGATGCTGACAGTGTTGTGGCACAGTTCGAAGTTGTACGTCAGAAACAAGCCCAACGAAGTGCCTACACGGTAAGCGCTATCTTTAGCCCTGTTCTTTAAGATTCAATCTGCGAACCGATTCTTGCTTCATGGTGAGAAGGGGGAGGCGCATGTCGTAGGCCCCGGCTTAGGATCAATCAGCAATGTCCTTCACTAATCTTGAACGAAATGTATTTTAGTCATGGCTAGAAAAGAAGCAAGAAGAGGCCCTCAAAAAGAAAGCCCAGCTAGAAGAAGCTGCGGAACGTGAGAAGGCTGAAAAGGAACGCAAACTTGCCGATGCTAAAAAAGCGTATGACGGTTGGAAACGTGAACGAGATCGGAAGCTTAAAGAGGAAAAAAAGAAGCAACTTAATGCAGAGGAAGAAAAACGCCGAGCAGAGGAGGAGGAAAAGGAAACGAAAAAACGAGAAGCCGAGAAGGTAGGCTTAATCATCGACATTAAAGTTGCAGATGTCTCCATTTGTTTAAATGCATGCATAATTTGTAATTGCAGCTCTTCGTGTATTGGCAGAGGAATAAAAAGGATCAGCTCAAACGGACCTTGTCACAGAAGCGTGAAGCCGAAGAGCGGAAAAAGGAGCGTGAACGCATGGCACAGGAAGAGAAGATGAGTGATGCGCGTAAAGCGTTTGAAGCATGGTGAGTAACGGTTACGGGCCACTGGTGGGTCGTAAATAGTTGACGTCAAGAAGCGTTTAGGAAGCGAGAACAGGAAGAACGTAAAAAGCGACAGCGTCAAAAGGCACAAGAGGATGAGGAGCGAAGGGTACACGATCAAGCGGAAATGAATGCATACAAGGAGCAATTAGCAGGGGATGCCTTTCACTTATGGATGAAAATGAAGGTCTGTAACATTATTCGACGTCATAATCGCCTTAAAATAAATCGCCTACCCTCCATATTACAGGAGAAACAGCAAAGCTTTGAACGTAGCCTGGCTTATCGAGTACTACAATATGAGCAGGAAATGGCTTCCCAGACGAAACATTCACCGTGGATTCCGGTCGGAGGGCGATCACTGCCACGAAGCCAGTCTGCACATACCTTGCGATCGCGTAATCATAATCCGCGAACAGGGTCGAATTCAGCGACGAGCAGTAAACGTGTTTCGTTTAACAGAACGCATTCATATTCACGCAAACCAAAACCCTAATGCTAATCGTATCGTAGTAGGCTTATGTGAAATAACAACCATATCGAGAGCCCTTGCAAAGTATGTTTAATAACATCAAAGATAAATGATCAGTTGTTCATCAAAATGTATTATGGAACACACGGGATAGTCAATAGTGTTTATCTTTAAAATCATTTGCAAAGGTTGAATCTTCTTGTCAAGGTCACATGAAAGGCTAAAGTACGTAAACTAACAAATTAACAGCACAGAGAATAAAGTAACAAGCGGTTTTAAGTTTAGACCGAGATTAGAAAAGGCATACAAAAAAGTTAAAAGGGAATGTCGTCAATTTACGAACTGGCCGTAATAACCTCGGCGCCAGTGCCGCGGACAAACAGGACTCGCTTCACGTTGTCCGAAAGGACTTCAAGATAGTGAATGTAATCTTCCAAGCCTTCCTTCTTCTTCGGAGCTTTCGGAAGATTAAGCAGGACGAGCTGGCTGTTACCCGAGTTGTTGAGGATCAGTTCGTTCAGTCGGAGGGCGGTGTGCATCTTGTGGACCTGGAAAGTGATCATTAATGACTTCCATTTACCGTAGATCCAGACTTACCTTGGTGGGATCGAGATTCTGGAGCATCTTTTCCTTATCAGTGTTGTTGGTGATACTGTGCGCAGGCTTCTCACTGCCGTTGTCACCATCCTGGTCGACGCTGTTCTCAGCAGCGGTAGCTGGAGTGCCGGGGGTACTGGACAGCTCAATGTCGGGGCTACTGTCGCGGGATTGCTGTTGCTGGAGCGAGGCCATGAGACTGTTGGGGTGGCGAAGCTGCTTCATGTAGCGGGTGCGTTCTTCCATCAATAGGGTGCGTTCAAAGGCATTCTTCGAAATCTGGGGATCGGACAGTTCGCAAACAATAATCTTGGCGTCAATACGCAATTCATAAACGTAAGTCTGGAGACGCTCTTGCAACTTCAGATTATTGTCCGTCATCGTGGCAACTGCGATGATACGGAGCTTGCAGCCGCGCCAGACCTTGCTTTGTTTTAGCAAGAAGGCCATCAGCAAGCACAATCCTCCATCCTGTACGATCCAGTAGACGTCAATCTCGCCCGTGAGTTTCACGTTTGTCGGGAAGTCGGTGATGCCCTTGGCGACAACCAAGCACATGCCGTTGTTGACGCCAGTATGCAGCTTCTCGGTAAAGGTCTGGTACTCGGAATCAGCATACTCATCCGAATCCGGAGCACGAGTAGGCCAGCTGAGAAGTAGTGTGTTGGGGCGAAGACCGCCAATGCCGATGCTTTGAATGAGGGTGTGGAGACTGCCGGTAATCTGGTCTTCGTTGTACAGAAGAGCCTTTGCAAAACCACGCAGACGTACTTGTTTCATGTCGAATTCCATGCGCTTCTTGATCGTCTTTGCATTTGTTTGGGCATCGGCTTCAGTGGGGTCACCACGGATGAAGGAAACGACAATCGTCAAACCGCGACCAGCCTTGAGTTGAGATGCCAAGTTGAGCAGATTCAGGTACCGGATATCAACAAGTTCCTTGGACCAGGGCATAGAGTGCAAGACCAACAATTGAGGGCTAAAATAAAAGATCGCATTGAAATAGGGCTCTCAACTTATGCAAACATACCGCCAGTTCTTGGGGTGAACATCTTCGTCTTCGATCTTCATCAAACTGTACTGTGCAGTGGTGAGTGCGAGACCACGGATGCCATCTCCCCACTCTTTCTTGGCTCTGTAACAAACAAAACACACATTATCTTTAAAAGCGTCTTGAACTGTTGCACTTACCCCTTCCATTCAACGTATTTGTAGATAGCCATGCAGAGGAACACCGAAATCAAAGCATAATCCCAATGGGTGCTGAACATGATGAAGAAGCAGAGGCCGGCTCCGAGCAGGGATAGCGACCAATGGTAGTACGTGTAACGCGGACGCCAGTTAGGGGCTCCAAGAAGCGAATGCAGGGCGCAGATGAGGTTGACGAAAGCGTAGCACATGAGGAAGAAGAAATCGACGACAGCGGCAATGTTATCCATGCCACCCATGAGGATAGCCAATTCAGCGATGATGGTCGTGATGATGAGGCCGTTGAAGGGCTCGTTCTTGCTGGTAACCTTGGAGAAGGGCGCGAGAATCGGGATAACATCATCCTTGGCGATACCTTGCAACAGACGCGGAGCCGAGCAGAGACACTGGAGGGCAGCGCCGAAGGTGGAGAGGAAGGAACCGACGAGAAGAATCCACTTGTTGGGCCAGGCCAGTTCAGCGACAACCATGCCACCATTCAGTGATAGACCAGATTTGTCGCGGAGAAGTTCGGGCGAGATGGCGGCACCGAAGACGAGGGCCAACGAGAAGTAGATGAAGGAGGTCGTAAGCTGGGCAGCGATGGTACCGGTCGGGATGGAGGCCTGGGGATTCTTCAAATCACCGCTCATGTTGGTGCCGGTCAGAATACCGGTGACGGCAGGGAAGTAGATGGCGAGGAGATGGAAGAAGGTCGTGGTGTGATCTTGGAAGATTTCGAAGGTGCGATCGGCAACCTTGTGGCCAACATATTCGCCTTCAGCGGGGAAAGAGGCTCCGAGGTTCTCTTAAAAAGCATTTGCAATTATTAAATTTCCATTGGAAAGAAAAAGTGACTCACTGATAAGGGCATCGGAAGCAAAGCCAGGGTAACCGTTCTTGCAGCTGATAAGCGATGAGTCATTCCACCCACGCTTGTAAAGTTCGTCCATGAGCATGCTAAAAATGACAAATCAAAACAATATGAGCACTCGTGAGCAATTAAATGAAAAACTAAAAACGTACGAAGCAGCGCTAGTACAGTAATCGCAAATCTCGGAGATTCCAACACCATCAGGCATGATCAATTTCGACTGGATCAAATGGTCATCGTACATGCAGATGCTCTGACCGGCATCAGGATTCAGTGTCTTTTCGACGCCACCAGCGTAGCAGGCAAGGATCGAGATAATGACGCAAATCAAGGAAACCGGGGCTAACATTTGGACAAATTTGACACCCATAGCGACAATCGCGAATTCGAGGATCAGCAAAATGGTGCCATAGATACGGTAGTTGTGGGACATCATGCCAAAGACACCTGTGTGGGTCTGGACTTCGATACCACCAATCGTGAGCCATGGGAAAATGTACAAAAGTAGAATTTCAACGCCACCGACGAGATACATAGCTGTTGCGACGGTGTTGGCGAGATAGAACAGGATACCGACGGCACTACCAAATTCTGGACCGAGATTGCGGGAAATCATGAAATAAGCGCCACCACTTTCGACGACTCCATTTGTGGCGACTGCTGATACACTGATGCAAGTCAAGAACGTCTGAAATTTACAAAATTTTATAAAATACTGAAATTTTATATAAAATTAATATAAACTTACACAAAGACAGCAAAGCAAAAGCATCAGGAAGGTCTGACCCAATCCAGCGACGCCAACGCACCATGAAAGACGGATAAACATGGTAACACCAAGGATATGTTGAATCGTGGGAAGATAGACGCCCAACATGACGCCGAGATTGGCCTGAAAGGGGAACTTCAGTATGTTGGAGCCTTCAAAGACTGTGCCTACCTTCTTCTTCTTGCTTTCCTCGCGTTCGAGGGGACCCGGAGTGGTGTAACCCTTGAAGATACTGAAGGATACCAGATTGTCATCATAAAGCGGGCTGATATGGTTATCGTCTCCACCTTGGAAAGCGAAAAGATCGTCTGAAAGAAGCCAATTTGAAGAATTATATATAAAAACCCAATGCAATTAGTAGTTTTTTGAAAATAAAGAAAAAGAAAGTAAGCATTAGTAATAAAGCAACCCAACCATTGCGCTCAATTAACCGCTTCACATCAAAATCACGCTCGTAAGGCTCGCCGGATGCCGCCGGCAGACCACCATCTTCGGCTACTTTTGGAGCGTTGTCGACGGCTGCCTTGGGTGTGTTGTCGGTGGCGGCAGTTGTGGTAGAGGGTTGGTCGACGCCGAGCTCCGACTCGCTTACAGGCGTTACGGAGAAGGCCATGGGAGCACGGTGGCTGTCAATTAGTAATTTAAAGCACTATGTAAAGCAAAACCAAGAGAGAAATCAACACACGCGGTAAAGCCCCGGGAAAATATGAAGAGGAAAGGTTCAAGCCAAGGCCAAGGCGGATCAACAAACGACTGAAAATTGTCCCTACGCAAACGAGGAGAGGGCGGATGGTTCAAATTGCGGAGGGTGAGCAGAACAGAACAACCAAAAAGCTATACTTTGTCATCAAAATGCGAGCTTTTTGGTGGTTGGCCTTTTGCCGCAGGTGTAAGTAAGGGGAATATCATGCACCTTGGGATAAATTACCTGTAAAGGAATAGAACCGGGAACTACCAGTCGGCCTCTCGCGTCATGGCTAGACGTTTTTTTGCCTGTCTCTCGTGGCCCTAGGCACTTTCCGAATAAAAGTCAGTCAGTCGCAGGGCTGCCTCACGGCTTAAATGCAAGCACCACTGAAGGGTAGAAAACAAAAAGCGCCGCGTTAACAGGGACAGGACGTCTTGAACATCACAATCTATATCGAAAAATGGTATTACAATAGTGGCCCAGGGCTAGCTAGGGTTGCGAGAGTGAAATACATCGACATCCGGTGGCTTATTTCGTCATCCACGAACTCGACAGTTGTTGCACACAGACAAATGAACGATTTCGCGCCTTCACGAAGGAGTGCGTAAAGGGCGCGTTGTTTCTTTCGTTCGTTGAACTGGCTTGACTTGAGAGAAAGGGGTTAATCTACAATAGCGCGGACGTGGGTGTCATCGATCGGAACCGGCAGTCATCTTCACCGGGGCCAATGGCATTTGATTTTGGTCAACAGGCAGCGCAGACTAGCCCCCAGACAACAAGCTGGTGGCGCAGCCTACTCCAAAAAGCTCTCATGAGGGGTTTAGCGGAACGAACCTTGAGTGTCGCCAGCCTCGTTCTTTTTTTAGTTAGGATCACAGCTGCGAACACGAACGAACGCATGCTTGCTTACGAACAACCTCGAAGTTATATGACGAAAAAAATATTCCCCCTCCTCCTACGACGACCTTGTTAAGCGGGAAAGAATATTGGCACAAGCAATTCAAAGAAAAACGCAAAGTTAAATTAGGCATAATATGTCATCTGTCATCGAACGACTTACCTGCACCTCCATCTTGTGACGCTAGCTTCGATTCTTTTCGTAGGTCGCTAAAATTACATTGATTATAAAGCCTGTGCTTCAAATCAGGATAAAAAATCAAAATAACGACCGCTTCGAAATCAAAATCAAAATACATACCGCTCTGCAAAAAGAAAGATAAGAAAAAAATAGACTTACTTCTCATTGTCGATGGACTGTTGTCCGGAACTGTCTGCCACCTTCTTTCGCATGAATGTTTTCCCAAAGTGGCCGACACTGAAAAATTCAAGATCATGTGGGATTAGGAATGACGCTGATTCGGAAATGAAACTGTGGGGGCGGCGGAAACTGACGACCGTTCATACAGTCGTTTAATCGCGGCACTGGCGAGAATAAACGGAAGGAAATACTGATTGTGCGTTCTCGTTAAACGCTTTTATGCATACACCTACTGCCCATTAGCACTACACTAGGCAGACCTTTTAAATTTTAATGATCATGAAAGTACTTTGTAAAGCATCTTCGAAAACCACTGAATAGTAAGGTGTGGGTAAAAGGCAGAAAAAAAGAAATATGTCTCTAATTAAAAAGGTAAAGGCCACGTAAGAACGATAGTCATTTCTGCGCAAGTCCGAGACATGAATCGCTATCAATTGCGAGGGTGGGTGGCAACCATAAAAAAGTGGTGGGGGTGTCAAGAGTCGGGGTGTCTGTTTTGGTTTCCATGAGCAGGATAGGGAGATTCTTACAACATTGATAGGGGTCAATAAGTTAATTGATGGCAATACCCCTTCATAAATCGTAACTCCGTCAGTTTTGAACGCGGCAACCGCCAAACACGTGTGCGTAGGCGTGTGATATCAGTATATCCGACGATACAGTGCAAGTGACAAAAACATGGGAGCCGATCAATTCAGGAACAAAAAGAAGGACATAAAGAGAGTCGTCGTCGTAACAAGAAAACGGGGCCCGATTACCTATGCTTAATTTGTGCGCAACTCTCCCCTGTTCGTTGCATTGCGGTAGTAGTAGTCGGTAGCCACTAGTCCACCCCCTTGCAACGCCGCAGTGATCAATTTTAGTTACGGGTATCAGTGCTCGTGGGTTTGATCTAATAACCAGCGGCTCACTTTATCTGATTCGCACACGGGATATGCGCATCTAACACGGTTAATGACCGACGGTCAATATCCCTTTTTGGGACGATTATCATAATAAGGATATCATCACGCTTATGAACGGATAGATAAAAGGGATAACTTTAAGAAGGATAAACTTACTGCTCTTCACCAGCATTCTTGGGATCATTACTGTCTTGGGGTGGTTCACTCATGACGTCGTCCTCACCACTGTAACACGTTGATTTAGCCTTGATCTGATCAACTGACCATGCACTTACGGTTTCAGACGCTTTTGAAGCTTCCTAAAAAATGACGACATGGCTGAAACTTACTTACAGAAAACGAAATAACACCGGCCGGAGTCGCACGTAATAAACGCTGATTCAAACGATACAAAAGTGAGTGTCAGCACGAGTGGAGTCAATTCCGCGGCCAAACGTTTGTTTTCAACGTCGTAATGCGGTTTATGTACGGTTTCCAACTGATTTGAATAATTATGCTCTGCCGACCGTGCGGCGACCAAAAAGCAATAATTGTTGAACAACTTTTACTTTATCTATGCTTGTACTGTTGAGTCTGGAACGTGAGAGAAGGGTGTGGTTTTGCTTTGTGTAGGCTCTCGCCTTTTACAACTTCCGACGGAGAAGGGTTTCTATCCGCTTTGAGTCTTCTGTATCACAATCCCTGGGGGTTTCATGCCTGCCCATGTGAAACCGGAAATGTTATAACTATGTTTTCGTGGTGATTTGATTTGAAAGTGAAGAAATACCACCACCATGCAACATGCAATCGCAATCGGAATCACAAGCTTCGAAGAAGTTGATCAGTCCCACTTGACCGGAGGTAAGCGCTCAATGCACGACAGCCTAACGCGGTAGTTTTCAAGTATGGACAGCCAGGATTAGCTATGTTTGATGAGGTCAGACAAGCGCCTTGTCGAGACAAAGTTGACAATCGGCTTGCGAACGGTTTGATGTATCGCTTGCATCGGAGATCGCTTGTAATTCATTCGCTGCCGATAGTGATTTGTTGACAAATGTATTACAAGTGCTTCCTTGACCGGTATCCGAGCCGCCGAGGTGTTGATCAGTCGGACTTTCCGTTCTTAATGATACTTCTCAAAATCGAAATAAAACCACAATAACACTGCTGACGTCGCACTTTTTTGCATTCTGCAGATATTTCCTGATGTGTGTTGATTCTGTACTCCTACAACAGGGTAACAACCAAAATACATGGTACATTTTAAATCTTTTGTGTTGTTGACTTTTGGAAATCAAGCATGAATGCCTCCCTCAACATCACAAACCACTCCACAATGGCGTTTTACTGATCCTATTCAGGTTGGTAATAGTGTAGTCAACACGAAATTGACAATTCTGCGTTCTAAGCTGACTGTACGGATTATAATCCATGCTTCAGACACAGCCAAATAGTACTCCAAGGTGTCGAGGTTGTTCCCAGCACACATCACACATGAAATAAACGATCGGTCAATTCTCAGACAGCCCACCTTTAAGCTCAAAACAACTGTCCAGAGGTTACTCGAATTTGGTGTACTAAATTGTTTTCCACCTTTTTTTTATTTTCACTAATGCACTTACAAGAAGACCAATAAATAGTTTATTGCACTTTGCTACTTTGTTCATTTCAAAATCTGCAATAGACCCGTTTGAATGAATTAACTTTTTCCCCTGAAAAAAGGAATAAACAGAACTATCAACGATTACGATTTTTTTCGGGAAGTAAAAAAGCTCAAAAAAACGCCCTCAATAAGCGTCGACTCAAGTTTTAATGGCAATTCGTTACGGGGCAACCAGTGTTTTACCATTGTGAAGAAACATCTATCAAGGCCGTGCACTATATAAAGCCATCCTTGGCAACATGCAATTGAAGATAATATACGCATGTCCAGACGTTTTGAAAACGTGGCATTTCTCATGAAAATTACGGGCTAGCTAAGATTGACATATAGTGAATGAGTTTCTTTATGCTTGTTTGCAAGTGGCTTTCAATCATATGATAAAGGTGCCACTTACGCAAAGAATTTTAAGATTTCAATACATACCAACACTTACTTGTTATTTTTAAACGAGGAGGATCTTTTACTACTACGCTCAAGTTTATGATAGTACATAAAATTGCTTGCCAAACAAAAACCGGGTTTTTAAAAGTTTCGAAACTGCTAACTGGTTTTGTCTCAGCGCTCTTATAAGGTCAATTCCAATCGAATGAAACTTAATTGTTTTGAGAAAAGTTATAGTTACACTTTATTGATAAAAGCGAAAGAGAGACTTGACCATCATTAAACAAGTGTTGCCAACTCGAACAATAAAGGGTGCGCATGGAAGATAAACTAACCCAGTCTATGCGAAAAAACGACACCCAGTCCGTTCTTTAGTCGTTCTTATGTAGATAAATCACGAAATGGAAGTCCTGCTTAAGATTGATGCGAGAGGGAGGAAATTTATGTATCAGTGAATATATTTATTTTGTGTTTTGATCACTTGGCACTGACTGCGCAAAATTTTAGCGTTGATCTATACAAACTTCCGTGGAATGCACTGGGTAATACCTGTTGATGTAAACCGCAAATGATCTGCGAACTTCGCGAAAACAATTTACTTTTTCGGGAAATCGTTTAATTTAAACTTGACATGATGTGGCAGTTTGTACAATGTTGATTGATCATGGGTAGCTCGAACATTGCGGTGAGCGGGTTCCTTGTTTTAGACCGGAAAGTTCAACACCGTCATTCATGTTTTGTCATGTTGTCAGATTTGACAAAGGAACACCGATCGGAAGATATTGGATAGTAGTTTTCATTCTTGTATAAAGTTGAAAACAGTCGGAAACGTGTGAACTATTGGGTTAGCTGTGAAAACGTGACAAAGCATGAAGAAATTGACATTTGGTTGTTTCATTTTTGAATTATTTTTAAACTTCGCTGAGTCATTATTAAACTGAAATAGATGAATAGTGGAATTAATATGTACTTTGAGTTATTTGTTGATAATTGAACGCTTATAAAATGTTAGCATTTAAACTTTTTCAAATGACTCGTCTACTGCACTGTGTTTAAACAAGCAGAAAGTTGTATTCAGCTTCAAATCTGATAATGCCCGGATCGAAGCAAAAGCGGATAAGCCAAAGTTTGTCCCAATCTGGAGGCAGTCATCCCAGACGATGCGAAAAAAGGCTGCATGTGTTGTTTTTGACTGACGTTTCGGGGGATGAAGCCGCTTGGCGGGCGTCAGAGCAAGTCATTCTCCCACGGGCTCAATTTCAAAAATTCCCGGGTGTGCAACTTCTGGCTGGAGCTGATGTGAGGCTTCAGGCTGCCGAAGTTCTGCACTTACATCCCTCAAAACTCTAACCATAGCCTATGGCTGCTTGCTGCCTAATAGCACTTTTTTGCCAGCGCAGACGGAAGCATGAGATGAACAGCGGATATCTCAATTTGGCGTCACTAACTCCGCAAACTTGGCTAACAAAACCTCGAAGCAGTATGTAGAGGATGCGGACGCGCGAGGCCGCGCCCCTTTTCCCATGGATTTACCATCTATGGGTGCCCCGGGGGCAAAAAAGCAAGCTGTGAAAGCATGAGTAAAAGTTTTGGAAGTCGGCTATGTACAATATCCAATGGCAAAGTGACACTCAGTCACATTGTAAGCTGAATCCTATATGTCTACACGATGACGTGTGTTTCCAAAGTGGATTCGGATTCTCCTTCCATTTTTTTCGCCTCCATCGAGTCATGCCGAGATTGACGAGCCCTGTTTTTGGTGTACTTTATCATACATGCCTCATCCGATTGACACTAGCATTCCGACCTTTGAAGGCGTGGAATGACAGTTTTATCCATAGCTCTTGCGTGCTGCGCATGCTTGTAACCCTCCATTACTCTCGAACAAACCACAAAAAACTGTCGGTCTGTGGTGTAGTGTTTTACATAAACGGAAAAATTGACGAAGGCGCGATTCTTGACAGTGTCCGACAACCCAAATGCTAAAACTCAATTGTACCCTTGCATCCTCGCATCTATGTAAAGGAGGCCCAAAACCTAACGTGGGTCTTCCTCCCAGTCGTCCAACGAAACGGAAACTCAATTTTAGATTGGTGGGACCTTGGCTTCAAATTTTTTGAAGCCAAGCTTCGAGGAAGGTTTGACGGACCCGGACCCTATTTAGATGCCACTTTTGGCCTCTGACGGCACACCAACTACAGACGACTGTTTCCGTTAGCGCTCCGTTGGCCTAGAAATGACCGAATTTCAAAGCTTTCTTTAACGACGCATCATTTTTTCTGATGCGGGAGTAAAATTGGCATCATTGCCGGGGCGAGATGTGGCGCGTTGTCTTAGCAAATCTCCGGCTTTTCAGTGGGCTTCACATGTCGCCGCCAACACTGTGGAACCGATGAACGGCCAATCTACTGTGGCTGTCAAGAAGCACCGTGACAACAGGCTTTTAGCGGGGCGGTCCGGTGTTTTATGTTGGTCTTTTAAAGCGAGATTTGTGTGTTTCCGACAAGGCAATCCGAAACCGCTCCCGGATGCCTCCCACTTTGGTGTCCAGTTGTGGGATAAAAAATGAATTGGCCCTATCCGGTGTAACGACTTTTTTAAAAGGCCAAAATCACGGCCCTCGTAGCTTCACTGAAATGGGCTTCTGTTCTGAGGAGCTTCAATGGCGCATCGTGCTCTTCTACGTAGAAAAAGCCGAAGTTTTTACCATTGTAATAGGACAGTCTTCATGTTCGTCCTGTGTAGCGGGGGTATATTCAATCAACAAGCCTAATTTCTTTCTCAGTCCTCGAGTTTTTGCTTTTCGTGTCCTGGACACGGCCGTATTTGCTTCTTTGCGGCATAACAATGCCATCCAAATTACCGGTTGCCTTCTACACCCGGGAATAAAGAACAGCGCAAAAGTAAATTTGCTGTTGAGTGCGTCTACATGCTCACGCCTCAAAATTTTGAGTGTTATCCAACCTTCCACGCAGTACACAAGAAGTTTAGTAAGTGAGATATAGTTTTGAGTTATGGAAACTCGTGGGTTGGCTGGATGGATGGATGGAAGCAAGTCTGTGTCTGTATGCACGTATGAGACAATGGAGAATGACGCCTTTGTCCCGACGAAGACATGAATCTGAGCAGAGCAACGTTAAAAACGACAAACTTCACTTTTGCGAGCATAGTCGTGGCTGGACACCTTCCACAATTCCTTAGAAATATTTATGAATCCGCTGAGGCTACACCAATGAACGGGAGTGACGGTCGCATATGCGTGACTTGTGGCGGGCAAAAAGATTCTGGTTGCCGTCGGCTTTTTATCCTTTCACGTCCTCAGGGGACGTTGGCATCATTGCGCAGGGCTGCTGGGGTTGTTGCCATAGACCTTTAAGATCGTCATGAAACGAATCTAGGTTGTGTGAACTTTTTCCACGTTCTCAAGGGAAATGCCATTTAGTAAATACAAATTGTATGCTATTCAAAAACGGAAAAACAACAATCCGGTCTAAAATGGTATCCGTATTTGGCCCAAAATGGAAAGAAAGGTCGCATGTGCGCGAAACAATGCCTTTACCATTTCCGTTGCGTGATTGAATATCGTGAAAAACGTGAAAAGTTCGTATAAAGTAAATTTAAACTAGATTTTGTAGGTTTTAAACCAACAGTGCAGGTGCTGTACCTTCAGCAGCAACTACCGCCGATCTCGTGCAGGCCATAACAAGGTATACTCAGTTTTAGACCCTTTTTGAGTTTTTTTTCTAATAATACAAACTAAAAAGCTAACAATAACTTATTACCGTCTTCTCAAATCTGCTTGTTCTGTTGTCAATCTTTCTTTTTACCGTCATCCTTTCCCTTGGCCGCCCGAGAACCTGCCGGCGTCTGACGGCCTCATCGACCGCGCGAACGACGAGGTTAGTCATACAACAGAAATTCAGCTAGTTTGATTTCCCCAATTCCCCTTATTAAAGTAGCAAAATTTGTCAAAATCCAAAAAACATTTTTGTATTCAATGCAGTCTGATTAAAAATGGCCAAGTTTTTGTCGCATCAAAAAGCGCCTTTCCCTCGTTTTCAAAAAATAGCGTTCTCAGGCTCCTAATCGGCTGCTCATCAGCAGCGGGCGTCTTCTGGGGTACTTTGCCTGATGAAGAAGTGCTGGGAGCGATACGTCAGTCTCGAGGGATGAGCAGCGAAAATCTCTTGCTGAAATGGAGACTTGCCTTCGACGCGTCGCGATGAAACTTGCCGCGTTGTTCCCGCGGTCTCGAAGGCCTTTCTTAGACACGCACAATGGCCATCGCCATATTGGCATGGCGGACGCCAAAAAACGCGGCCCTGCCCTTGACGACGACCTAAAAATTTCAACAGGCTGCTCAGGCTTTTCACCCGATTTTTGAATCCAAATTAGATTTTACGGTGGTATGACACATTGCATTTGCAAAAAGTCAAACCGATTCTAACATAAGCCATTGTTGTTTGGGATTAACCAGCATAAAATTTTTGCGGGCATCACACATGTTACATATTACGCTTCATTTAATGTTGTTTTTTTCAGGCATAACAACGAAGCCGCCTAAAAAGAAGTATACAAAATGGGGTACATCATACCTATTATCAATCGGGATTCCGATTGGGTCCACGAATGGATCGACAAACGCGTCAAAGAGCCAAATATGCAGAAGAAGCTTGTACTTGTCATTGTTTCAATTGCCCTACTACTTGATAACATGCTCTACATGGTGATCGTGCCTATTATTCCGAAATATTTACGTGATATCCAAGCCTATGAAATTGAATACATCGGATACCGTAATGAAACTCGAAAACTGAAAAACGGCACGATCGTCGTTAAAATGATCGGCGGCCAGCTTGATTATCTGAATGAAGAAATTGAACTTGGCTGGCTCTTCGCTTCGAAGGCGCTCCTCCAGATCTTTGTAAATCCATTCTCTGGGTTTATCATCGATCGAATTGGCTATGAATTACCTATGATCATCGGGCTCATCGTTATGTTCAGCTCAACTGCAATTTTTGCGCTTGGTCGCAGCTATGGTGTCCTTTTCTTTGCTCGGTCCCTGCAGGTGTGTTTTGGCCTTTTTTCACTTTATAGACAGCCAAAAAATTACAAATATTTCAGGGCTTCGGGTCAGCTTTCGCTGACACATCCGGACTTGCCATGATTGCCGATCGCTTCACAGAGGAAAACGAACGTTCCGCGGCCCTCGGCATTGCTTTAGCTTTCATCTCTTTTGGTTGTTTAGTCGCTCCACCGTTCGGATCTGTCCTTTATTCCATAGCAGGCAAACCTGTACCTTTCCTAATTCTAAGTTTTGTGTGTCTTATCGATGCCTTTATGGTCTTTATGGTTATCCAACCAAAACCCACTTCTGTTCGAACAGAAGGCGGGGAGCGTGTGCAAGGCACACCGATGTGGCGTCTCTTCTTTGATCCTTTCATTGCCGTTTGTTCTGGTGCTCTTATTATGGCTAATATTTCCCTTGCTTTCCTCGAACCGACAATCACAACCTGGATGGCCGAGACAATGCCGGATACGCCGGAGTGGATGGTCGGAATCATCTGGTTCCCGGCCTTCTTCCCTCATGTACTTGGTGTTTACGTTACTGTCAAACTGCTTGAAAAATATCCGCAGTACCCCTGGGTGTTTGCTGCCATCGGCTTGGCCATGGAAGGTCTGAGTTGCGCTGTCGTTCCCTTCATGAATACAGTCGCCAAGTTAATCTTACCATTGTCAACCATCTGTTTCGGCATTGCTTTAATTGACACTTCCCTCTTACCCATGCTTGGTTACCTTGTCGACACCCGTCACGTAAGCGTCTACGGCTCCGTCTATGCCATTGCCGACATCTCCTACAGTCTCGCCTACGCCTTCGGACCCATCATCGCCGGCAGTGTCGTGCACAATGTCGGTTTCACCTTCTTGAACATGCTAATCTGCTTCCTTAATCTCGTCTACACACCTGTGATCTATATGCTCAAGCGAGTCTATGCCTATGATACCCTTGATGAAAACGGCAAACCGCAACCTCCCGCTATTCCGCCGCAAAGCTTTACCCAACTCGAGAGTCAACAGGAAGATGGGTATGGATATCAACAAACAGATACCGTGCTAAACAACGGCTACCAAGCCGGCTATGGAGCGACCGACGGCGGTGCCAATGGCAGTGTTAATCCGCCAGCTAGTCAACATTATGATCCTCTCAACCCAGCTTGGTGATGACTAGGCTTTCATATTTTCTATATTTGAAATATTAGCTAACATATACAATTTATCTAAATGTTTTGTCTCATCTTTCCTTCCTTCCACAAACAAATCTACAACAATAGTTATTCGTTGTTCATACATAGCTTTAAAAATAAAGTAACAACAAACAAATTATTAAATTTCAAAAAGTATAATGATTTTATTATTGATATTTCAACAGACCCATCAAATAAGAAGCATCACACAATGTCGAAGATGCTTGCACCTGAAGAATGGTACAACGTAAGTGTTTTACATTCATTAACTGAAACGTGGCGGGATGATACGTTACGCAAACGAGTGACGCTGTTTTGGGCATTTTCTAATTACCGAACAAACGACTCCTTGGCACGAAAGCTGCGCTTTTTCGAGTAATTACAAGAGCAGTAGCCTATCGCCGCCCCGAAATGTGCTACAGAGACACTTTCAATGGGATTGCTTACTTCAAAAAAGGCAGCCATCGTAGAAGTTTTATTGGGCTTTATTAGCTGTTTAAAAAAGAAAACTCGGAGGAGTTACGTGGCGACTGTTTGATCAGTGTCTGAGTAGGCTAAAAGTTTCTTCCAACGTGGCCTACATGGCAGCATTTTTGTCTGGTTTGCGTCCTTTTGTAACTTCTGCTATCAAAAAACAAGTTGGAAAGTTCCGAAAATATAAAAGAGTTGCCAAGGTTTAGTTGAATTTTAATTATAATTTTTGAAGTTTTACTTTTTGCAGGGTACTTTACCGAAACCGCCAGTACCAACTTTAAGCCACACTTTTGGACGCTACTTGGAGTATGCCAGCGTCATCGCTAAGGATGACGTTCAGTTCGATGAAGCGCGAAAGCACGTTGATGAGTTTATGCAAAATGGAACATCCTTGCAGAATCAGCTGATGCACATTTCGGAAGTCGAACACAATTGGGTTAACCGATTCTGGCTTCCGAAAATGTACTTGAAAGCTCGGTATCCACTGATTTTGTACAGCAATCCGGCCTATGTGTTTACGCCACAGAAGTTTGCTAGTGATGATGAGTATCTCAAGTATGTCTTCAACATTTAGAATTTAATTAAGAAGTCTCTTTATACAGCTACACCGCCTGGCTCATCCGTGGAATGCTCGACTTCAAGCAAAGCATTGATAAACGCACCGTTGATCGGGACTATGCCGATAAACAACGCACTATCCCTATGTGCATGGATCAGTATGATCGACTTTTGACTAGCTACCGTGAAGCAAATGTTGGTGAAGACATCCTTTTGCGTTCACCGGTTTTGGAGGACGAACACATTCATGTTATGTGCTTGAATCAAGTTAGTGTCCATAAACATTCCACGTTTTCACATTTCATTATTTGTTATTTTATAGGGTTTCACTGTCGCCGTCAAATCCGGAGGCGTCCTCTTATCACAATGCGAAATCCGCTACCAACTTGAAAGAATTGTCAAAAGTGCCAAAAACCGTAGCACCGCGGGCTTAATCCCAATTGCCGGTGCCACCGGTGGCGAGCGTGATAAAGCTGCGCAATTCTGGGCTCAAGCCAAAGTGGACCCGATGAATGCAGCTTCTTTGCATGCCGTTTCATCCTCCGTTTTTGCGGTTTGCCTTGATCTTGAACCTACCCCGGAAAACATCGACGAAGCAACACAAGGTCAAGCTATACTTCATGGCTATGGTTCAAAGCGAAATGGCCTGAATCGCTGGTTCGAACACACTCTTCAACTTGTCGTTGCTCGCGATGGCACCAATGGATTCTGCATTGAACACAGTGTTGCCGAAGGCATGGTTATCATCAAGTTGGGCGAGAGTATTATTCGGTTTGCAAAAGAAAAGATGAAACAAAAACAATATTCGGAACCAAAATTGATGATTCGCCCAAAGGGACTTCGCTGGAGGGTTACCAATGCTATGCAGGAGATTCTAGATGAACAAATAAAAACACTCGACGAGTAAGTGTCATTAATTTTTTCCATTTGCAAGTGTTTTTTTTAGTTTGGCGAATGATCTCGATCTGAAAGTCGTATACTTCACCGACTTCGGCAAAGAGCGAATCAAGTCCTTCCATGTCAGCCCAGATGGCTTTGTTCAACTTTCCATGCAGCTTGCTCACTACCGTCTTTACGGAAGACTTGTTTCCACCTACGAAAGCGCATCCATTAGACGATTCTTCCTCGGCCGTGTTGACAACATCCGTTCGGCGACTCCAGAAGCACTGGCATGGGTAAAGATAATGAAAGATTCGAGTGCTTCTCTCGATCTCAAATATGAACTTTTCCGGCAAGCTGCTGTTAAACAAGCTTTATTGATCAAAGAGGTATAATTTCGCGAATTTTCACGACTACATCTCTACATTTGTTTTCAGAACATAACCGGATACGGTATCGACAACCACCTCTGCGCCCTAAGCACCCTAGCCAACGAGGCCATTTCAAACGGCACTCTCTCCACGCAATTCAACGTTTTCAATGACAAAACTTGGTACCACACTATGCGTTTCCCCTTGAGCACCAGCCAGGTAAACGTAAATACAATTTTATTTCTTTTCCTTTTTTATGACCCAATTTCTATTTTTATGCCAAACAAACAATTTTAAGGTCTCGACTTCGCCGGATATTGAGAAATGCTATCTGTGCTACGGTCCAGTCGTCGACGATGGGTACGGTAACGCGTATAACATCCAGAGCGAATACATAAAAATGGCCGTATCCGCTCGGAAATCGTACGCCGACACTGACGTTGATTCGTTCGCACGTGAAGTCTGTCAAGCAATGAGAGACATTGCCAAATTAATTGAAACTGTCAACCCACCAACTAATAAGAATTAAAAAGAGATTTCAAAAAGCAATAACCACACTTCAGTAGATTAACAATGATTAAAATATAGCTTTAACTATGATGTCAATCGTCACTGTTAAGATTAAATTTTTAATGCGGAACTAAAATCGCATTAAACATACTAAGTATATATGTAATAATAATATTTCAAAACTATTGCAATTACTTAAAGAATGTAGTTCAAATTTCACTTCTAAATAAAGAATCTTCTATCGCATTAACTGTCGTCAGACCTCTTTGTCAAATCACATTGTCTGCAAAGGCTTATCAGAGCATAAGACGCACCTTTTTTTATTTAACTCAAAAACAGTGCACAATGCACGTATGTTGTCGATGATTTTGGGTGCAAAGTCCTATTTTACTTGTAAACAACTAATGATTCGGTGCAAGAAAAGGATCAGCCACGTTGTTTTTATCTTGTCTGTACAAATACCAATTTTCACTGTGTGTTTTCTGATTTGATTTGATTCGTTTTTCAACCAATCTTATTAGTATTGAATTCCAATTAGGCTGGGTTGAATTAAATAGGAATAAAAGTTCCGCCTTTGCCGGTTCGCACTTTCTATTACGTATCTACAACTTGTTTGTTTCCTTTAGCGTTAGTTAAATGTATAAAAAACAGTGATAGGAGAGATAGGTTGTCAAGGAAATTTTTTACATTAGGCACTGATCAAGTCAGCAAGATGTCAATGAACTGTCTTCGGTACACATACTTGTTTTAATCTATCATTGTGCAATCGATACCACGAATTACAGTTCCAGACAGAAAGAATGTTTATAAACATCAAGCATCTTCTAAGTACAAAACCATCAAAATCTTTGGAATCAAGCTACTTAAGTAAAAAACATACAAACAATAAAAACGGATGTATTATATACAATTATCTGAAGCATTGTAGCATCATTAAAAGCGACAGAAACCCGGAGCAAGTGCTTCACAGTCAATAGGTATAGGGTAGTAATAGTAACAGATAATTGAATTTTTCAATGTAAGTTACAATTAAAAAAGTTGAAAGAGTATAAACAAATCATTACAAAGTCAATAAAACTCGTAAGATGCATGGGAAAAAGTAAGTTAGAAGTCGAAATCCCATCCCGAATCATCGGCACCAATGGAAAAGTTGTCCGTGGTCGGGAAGCGATCGAAATTCTGGGTGTCAGTTGAAGTCCGGATCTTGGGTTTGATCGGCGGTCGCATTGAGAGATTTCGGAACGACACAAAGTCGAATCCTTGGAACCATGGATCACGACGGGCATCCTCGATGCGGCCATAGCCCAGTCGTTGCGCTGGTTCTCGGCGACAGAATTTCGTAATTAGTGATTTGGCCCCTTCGGAGAAGTACTTTGGCCACGCGAGGGACTGGACACCTTTTAGTATCGAGTTGTACGTGTACATCGGATCAGTGCTGGCAAACGGAGGCCTGAAAATAGTGGTCAACGTTAATTCCATTGTAAACAAGACATTGGACACCAAAGTACTTACGTTCCAGAAACGAGCTCGTACATGAAGATACCAAGTGCCCAGAGATCGACTCCCAGGCCTTGGCCCTTGTTTAGGATTATTTCGGGAGCGACGTACTCGGCAGTGCCACAGAACGTAAATGTACGACCGCTTTCGGATTTGAGGCACTTGGCGAAACCGAAGTCAGCCAATTTTGGGACGCCGTTTTTGTCGAGAAGCATGTTCTCGGGCTTGAGATCACGGTAAATGATGAAGTGTCGGTGAAGGTAGTCAAACGCTTCGAGAGCGGCGGCACAGTAAAACCGTGCAGTCTGCTCATCGAAGCGGCCCCAATTTCTGAGTTGGGTCCAGACTTCGCCACCGGGGCAGTATTCCATGAGCATGTAGAGCCGTTCGCTGTCTCGGAACGATCGATATAATCTGACGATAAAGTCATTGCGGCAGGATATCAGGATATTTCGTTCATTGACAACATGTTCTTGCTGATTCATCTCCTTGACGTGGGCCTTGTTCAAGATTTTCAGTGCGAACACCTTTTCGGAGTTCACATGTTTGACCAGATTGACCCGGCCAAAGCCACCGATGCCAAGGGTCGACACGGTTTTCAGATCAGCGAGCTCGATCTGCGATAAATCTTCTCCGCTGAAAAATGCTTTTTGTCAACACCAGCTTTTAAATGGACTTTATGTCAGAGAGTAAGGGAGAAGAAAAATGTCTCACTCGCAGGAAGCTTCCTCAAACGGCTGTATTCGTAATATGCCCATCGCAACACCCATTACCCACTGAACGGCATTCAGGACAAAAACGTACGTGACTATTATTTGCGGCGTGTTCTAGAAGTTTACTGATGCCGTAAACAAGTATGATCTATACGCGATACTAACTTTCCACAGAATATATCAACAGATGGCGCAAAGCACAAGTTAGCAGACAACAAAAATCGTCTGCGGCGACCTCTCTGCCCACCGTGGACCTCCCTAATAGCTCCCTGGGACCAATACGCCTTCCCGAACTGGACTTTGCTCTTTGTCAATGAAATATACTGCTAAAGGTAAAAAAATTGTCTTCGCTGTGTGGCAAGTCGATGTGTCGTTGGCTGATTTGAGTACAATTGTACTCAATGCATTAGACTTAAGTCAGCCGGTATCAGCCGTCCCTCCCTATCACAGCCTATGCACGCCCCGACAGTATGACCTTGAAGCCGACAGCCTTGTTTGGGCCGAGAATCCGGCCTGCGACTCAGCGTCGTACTTTTTTCCCACGACAATGCACATGCACATAGCGATCACGTGAACGTCACCGGAGTTGCTGAACGCCGGCCATCAGACTTTTTTCGCCTTTCAGCATTTCGTATCTTAATGATGCAAACACTTGGCTTGTGGACAGCAGCACCAAGTACCACGAGAGAGCAGTTGATGAAGCTCGTTTAGAAGAGTCAGCTAAGCAACTGGCTCAGGAAAGCGGTCGCGGGACCTAAATCCATCTCACTGCGATAGACTCAACGCGTTATCTGTCATTATTTTTTGTTGCAGGCCGGAAGGAGGATTGATACGGGCCAAGAGCATGTGTACCGGTGCCCTTTGGGTCGAGGAACAAAAATTAATCAAAATTAATCATGTTTTCCTGACCTTTATGATAAGTCCAGTCCGGAAAGAGACAATCTAACAGTACCCACTTCTAAGACCAATCGAAACGAATGAACTGCTGGCACCAGCCTCGTGATAAACATTTGGTGCAATTAACGTACCTTCAAACCCATGGCGAATCGCTTCTTGGTCACCGTATCAGTCGTCGCGTATAACGACAAACAGCCATAAAACCGGAGTTAGTCAACTATATTCGCATCGTCACAACCCTTTTCCCATCTCCTAGAAGTCAAGAGGCACAGTTCCCATCATAAATAACAGCTGTTGGACTGCTGTAAGAGTCGTGTGCAGAAATTTGTCACGGGGATGTGCATGCGCGCAGGGGGATAGATCAAATAGATCCAAAGAGCCCCCACAAAGATGAAAATACACGCAACTCTTTTGTTTCTTTCACTTTTTATTTACAGGTCAAGCAAATCCGAAAAACACAATGAAGTGCTTGTCGACGAGACTTGGCTGCGCGGTAAGCACTTTTTCCTGTGAATTCATGCTGTGAATCAACAATAGCCACCAACAACCGTGGACAGGTGCTTCCTCCGAGTGAGACAGAGACCGAAACAGGAGACAAAAAGTGCAAGCTCACCTTTTCTGCGGCAAAGCAGCTTCCTCGATGAGCACAGTGTGTTCGAGTTGACGACATATCTGATCTACCAACATGGTGTATAGCTGACAGCCGTCCACAGATTCAACGTAGTACCTCTCAGAGGGTCTGAAACAAAGCAACATAGATCGGGCTAATATGTTAAAAACATGGAACAACACGAATGGGAGTCACCGCAAACAAAAAATGCAAAAAACATGAATACAATAAGTCATTATGAAAGAAATACATCCAAAAATAAAAGCCCGGAATGTTAGTTACGTCAAATTTTGTAACAGTACTGTAGACACAACCGAGAACGGTCAACGAAAAACCTAATCTGACTGGAAGATTCTCTTTCCGCCAGAAACGGTCACAAAATTAAATTGCATCAACTGCATAAAATTGGCTAAGACTTAATTTGACGGCGCTGTGTACTCGTGGTCGGCTGGCTGCAACATCAGCAAGTAAAGAGATTTGCGGAGCTAACCGGAAATGAAAGAAAAAAGTTAATCCAGACTAGACGGAAAAAATATTATTTAAAATTTTGAATTTTAATCAAGTCAAAATGACTTTATGGCAGAATAGAAGCACCTCAAAGGGAATAAGCATGCGACTTGATTGGCGGAGATGTCACAGCCCTCACGATTTAACAATTGTCGACATTACAGTGCGGCCCCTCCCTTGGCTCCGCCCTTTAAACGCGGTCGTGAAAGGAGCTTTGTCTGTCGGTGAAGAAGCAACACTCAGACTCGATGGCGGTGTTTAGTGTATGCATCAGACAGGTCTTGGGGTCTCGTGGTAATACATATAGCTATCAGTCGGGCATTGGGGGGCTGGCATTACGGAAACAACGAAGCAACAAGTGCACGACGACAACACATGTGCATTAGTGTTAATTTAGGATGACGAGGGACGGAAAAAGATTTTTTGACTAACCTTAGGTACGCGTGGTGCCGAGGTGACGATGTCTGGGACACGGTGTTAGAATGGGAATGGGTCCGATTCATGGCTTGGATCATCTCACGAATGCGATGCACTTCGCCAA
The DNA here is from genome assembly GCA_000341325.1 of Panagrellus redivivus. Classification (NCBI taxonomy): domain Eukaryota; kingdom Metazoa; phylum Nematoda; class Chromadorea; order Rhabditida; family Panagrolaimidae; genus Panagrellus; species Panagrellus redivivus. The sequence goes on along the minus strand of KB455225.1, from coordinate 510,324 downwards.
AGATATCACCCGCATGAAGCTGATGCATGCTGTGCTCCGCGGAGGAGCTAAACTGTGATGCACGACGCACCACAACCTAAAACAAGAACACAATTCTTAATGGTTAGTTATCGCAGCACGTGCGTGCAAATCGTAGCGTCAGCCATCGTCTGCTACTATTTTGAGTTGATGATCTGCATAGGATAAGGAAAACTAACTCCGTTCTTCACTAACTCATTGGTTTTGGCACTTACAAAACCGAGTTTGCATTAGTGGCCTTGGGCTCCGCAAGAAACCAGCGATTTTGCAAAAAAAATTTGAAAAATGTGATGTTGAAGGTGGTAAAATTTGGGATTTACCAAAAACCCGTTTTGCATCTTGACGACTACGGCACTTTCTGTCAAAGCCAAAACGTAGCCTAGGGTGTTCTAAGATCAGCGCCCCATAGTTTGTCCAGAAGAAGTTCAATGACCGGCGAGAATTTGCACGCCAAACTTCTAAATTTTGGCATTTTGGAAATCAGAATCCTGTCAGTAAGCACTTCTACTGGACCCCGTGGACCGATTCGGCTGAAATTTTCATGAGCCATGCCCAAGATGTCGTAGATGCTCGAAGTCTCCTCCGATTGTGGAATTTTGCCTTTGGAATTCCGTTATGA